>OY720045.1:6065592-6522237 GCA_963082485.1 Eudonia mercurella
CGTTGGTCCCGGCCGCATTAGCAGTCGTTAACAACCACCAACCCGCACTGGGCCCGCGTGGTGGTTTATGGCCCGTTCTCCCTATCCATCCATAGGGAAAGCTCGTGCCCCAGCAGTGGGGACAAAAATAAGCTGATGATGATGATGATGATGATGATGATTTATATTTTCATAATAGCTTAAATAAATGCTTGCTTAGCATTTTTTTGTTGGAAAGAGATTGCTTTTGGCTGCCTATAGCCATTACAGCGCGACCGGACTTTTAGGAATGGCGAGAAACTTAGGGTTCTATAAGCAGAATCGAACGTACGAACGAAAGAAATATTTGAGACTTCTATTTGAGAGATTGGTGGGAGAAATAGGTTAATAAAAAAACTTTTATAATTATAATTAATATACACCGAGATATTTTATTGGTTGTTTTCCCGCAGGTAGGTAGATCAGATCATGAAACTGAACAACTTTCCCCAAGAAACATAGATCAAAAAGCGAGATAATTTTTTCACTTTTCTTCCCTCTATTGACCGGGCATGGTTTGTATGGAAAAATTAAAAAATTATCTCGTTCTTTGACCTATGTTTCTTTTTATATTTCCACTTAAAAAGCTAGAATGATTATTTATTCCCTCTTCAATATTGTCATGCATAATCCAGGCCCCTAACCACGTGCCATAACGCTCTATCTTACCAATATTGTAACAACTTATGTTGAGGAGTGCAATAATATGATTGATGGATTAAATTGATAGGAATGCAAATATTACCAAATTATTCTATCCACCCACAGTAAGTATTTCTAAACATAAGAAAAGTGGATTCAAACATTCGCTACGTGAGATACATCGGAAACTAAATGTGGAGGCCATTAGATATCTGCACACACAATTCAAGTAACATTTTAAGTCATAGTTATGTGATTTATGAGTCCACGAAACTCGGAAGTTATTCGTTGTTGCAGACTGAGATTTATGACACAAAATAAGAAGGACCCAGAAGGTAAGCTTAACACATACTGCGCTCGAGCAACGCACACATAGACCCCTTACAAGCTGTTGAGAGATAACGTGTCCGTGAGAGGATGTTTATGAGTGGTAGAGCCACGCTGCGTTGCAGCACGAAATGGGCCGGCTCACCCGGCGTAACACCACCCTCTCACATAATATCGGCGTGAAACAATGGCACTCGTTGCTGTTGTGTTTCGTCCGGTACGTAAAGTACCAGAGGCCCATCTCTCACCCCTTCCCCCTCCATTGGGAATTGTCCTACTCCCTCCTCAAGATCCAACTTCTTCCTCAAGGCCGGCAACGCATCTGCGATTACTTTGGTTTTCGGGTGTCCATAGGCTGCGGTGATTACTTCCATCAGGTGACACGCCCACTCATTTGCCTCTTTTTAACATTAAAAAAAAATGTGTGCGTTGCTCGAGCGAGTTTGGAAAAAGCTTACCTTCTGCAATATTAACGACTGTGGTTATGTCTTAACGACTGCTTGCATATTCGACCATATGTCACTAGCATATACGAGTATGATACTTAGGTATGTAATGGGCATTTCGGATCAGGCAGTAGAGGCAAGTTCAACTGTATCGGTCCCTTTGTTAAGTGGTTTACACAATAATATTGCACGCTTCTTATGATGCCGTAAAGGGGCTACTTTTGAATTAAGTGTTTTTGTTTTCTAAAGTTTACGCGAACACTACACATTTAAATAAAACAACTTTTACGGATCTACTCGCGTTTATTTCTCCCTGTGACCACGGACCCTGCGAAGGGTTCGAAACGTCAAGATAAACATTAAAAAGTAATGTGTAAAATAAACACGAGTAGATCCGTAAAAGTTGTTTTATTTAAGTGTTTGTGACGGCCTCCGCAGTCGAATGGCGCGCAAGCCGGCTTCTGGACTTGTACTAGGTATTATGTATTCTGTACTTTTGGTCGGGTCAGAAAAACGAATTTTTTCTACATTTGCTCGGGTCTTTGTGGTTGTGGTACTGTCGTTGTTTCTGATTTCCATGACATAACTGCTTAGGCTACTGTCTTAAGTCAGAGCGTATGTCAATGTATGCAATCATCATCATCATCATCATCATCAGCTCATTTTTTTTATGTCCCCACTGCTGGGCACGAGCATTCCCTATGGATGGATAGGGAGAACGGGCCATAAGTCACCACGCTGGCCCAGTGCGGGTTGGTGGTTTTTAACGACTGCTAATGCAGCCGGGGCCAACGGCTATACGTGCCTTCCGAAGCACGGAGGAGCTCAAGATGATACATTTTTGGTCACCCATCCGATGACTGGCCTTTGCGAAAGTTGCTTAACTTCAGCACTCGCAGACCGGGCGCGTTAACCACTGCGCCATCGAGCTCCTCAAGTTTGTGCAATATAAATCGGAAAATAAATAAACAAAGCTAAGGTGAATTTAATAAATGACTCCGAACCTGACCTTTGAACGACTCCAACGTGCGAGCACTTCTGATGCTCTCAGACAGGCTACGTATTTAAATTATCACCACTAAAATGTACATAGTACTTGCAATTAATTCAATTTGTATTCTATTATTTTATTGTCATAGCGTTCTTGTTTCAATATACCACATTTTACACATGCAGTTTATAAAATTCAAATTAATATATAAATAGCTCTAATGAACGTCATTATGCCATGGGTCCCTAAGTCTACTCTGGGCGGGAGACCTTGTACTAAAAAGAACCGGCAAGAAACTCAGCAAGTGTCAAGCTCTTTTCTCCCTTACAGCGTCAAAAATATTGGAAAATGCCCTATCATAAAAGGACACTTTCCATCACAAACAAACCCACACAAAAAAAAGGACAATCACAACACCCAAAAATACAACGAAATAAAAAAATATCTAAGTTTGCAAAAATTACATCAGGTACCTACCAATTTCAATTTTCACAATGTCATATATAGGAAAACTAAAATATATTCAAAAGTAGGTATTTGTTTGCTTTATTATACTAAGCTTATTTGTATAAAAAAATGAGAAATTACATCATAGAATATTCCATTGAGTTAATTTAATAAGTGATCACGAACTCATATGTTAGATTTTATTTTATTCCTTTTTCCGTGTACGTTGGAATGAATTTACTTAGTGCTAGCTCCAACGATCAATTTTCAACGAATGTGTGCATAATCTAATAGGAAACGAAGATGCAGGCGCTAGCGAGATTGAATTCCTGATGACCTGATTGCGATTGGATGCTAGTGGTAGGTACAAAGCAAATGTTTTGATAAAGAAAATACAATCATTGACAATTTAACCGCGTATGTGGTCTAGTGTCTAAGTAAACCGGTCTCAGACTCAGAGGCCCCGGGTTCGACTCCCAGCAGAGTAAGTACATGTTTGTGTACTCCGTTTAGTTGGTGGTAGTGCTTGTTTGTCCGTCTGTCTAGCTACCACCATTTTTTCTATATAAGGTCACATTTTATCAACTGCAAATAATTTGAGGATAAATGAAACAACATAATATATAAACTATTTTTATGAAAAAATCTTAAATTGTTATACGCTAGTTTTCGAGAAAAACGCCAAAAGACATTTCGATTAAAAAGAAAAATAAAGCACTTTCGGTAGTTTCAATTCAAAGGAGCCGAAACAGAGAGGCCGCAATGCCTTCACCGCTTACACGTGCCCCTAGTTTCATTCAAAGAGCCGACAGAGAGGCCGCTCTTAAAAATATTACAAGTTTTGTGTCAGGAAAAACAAAAAAGTAGACTGATTTTTTTTTATGCTAGGGCCTTATTTCTCTGATATAATTAGATGTTTTGTCAAAATATTTGCAGTTGATAAAAAGTGACCTTATATGTCGCTATAACATTGCTGTGTTTCGGCAGCTAGAGATAAGATTGCCAGTGCCACGGTAGTCGAAAATTCCTGAAGAAGAGCGCTTCCATCTTCGTTCATATCATCACTTAACATTAGGTGAGACTATGGCCAAGTAAGATATAAGACAAAAACCTATAATCAAAATTTTTTATCATAGCATAAATGTTAGAAGCATTGTATTGCTCCGAAATTTCTTTTTGAGAGAGTTTGTTGATGTATGCCTCAGGTGGCATTTTCACCGAGATCGGCCATTTGGAAGGGCAGCGAAAAACTTAAAGGTTTCCTCAAGCCGTGTGAAACGAAATACCGTCAGAGGATTTTTACAGGGAATGGCATCACGCACTAGTGCGTGTCCCCGTTCCCTACTAGATTATCCAAGGAGTTTAGACCGGATCGTGTTGTTTTGACAGTTAGAGATAACATAGCACAAGCTGATTATCCGAGGAGTTCAGACCGGATCGTGTTGTTTTGACAGTTAGAGATAAAATAGCACAGCAGATTATCCGAGGAGTTCAGACCGGATCGTGTTCTTCTGACAGTTAGAGATAACATAGCACAAGCAGATTATCCGAGGAGTTCAGACCGGATCGTGTTCTTCTGACAGTTAGAGATAACATAGCACAAGCAGATTATCCGAGGAGTTCAGACCAGATCGTGTTGTTCTGACAGTCAGAGATAACATAGCCAGTGTCTCAGTTATTGAGGATCCGGGTGAAGTGCGCTTCCACTTTTGGCCTTATCATCACTCAACATCAGGTAAGTGAGATGAAGATCAAGTGCTCGCCATTAAAGACCCGACACGCACTGGCGCGTGATGCCATTCCTTCAATAAAACATCTGACGGTGTTTTGTTTCTCGCCGCCCACAGTGACGCTAAAAATGTCCAGAGGCTATTAGTAAACTCTCTCCAATAAAAAAAGCAACTAAGCAATTTTAAATAAAGACTAGATCGGCTAATAAAATACTTAAGCCGCTTAAGATAAAGTTTTATAACGAAACACTGTTTAATGCCTAGCAATAGCTCTTTGACTGAAGCATTTAGGTTAGTGGAAAACTAAATGCATTGTTCCCTGTTTCTTGCTTGTTGCTGCCGCCGCTTGGGATTCGCGAATGGATTTGCATATAAATCAAGCGTACAGAAAACGTTTTTGCTATATACCAGTAGTCTGCTTCGCTTCGGCGAGAAAATACACTGAAAGCGTCCCGTATAAAGTACCTGACGGTTTTAAATTAGTTTCGTTGGTCCTCTCTATCGCCTTATTTTAGTTGGGGTACACTTAACATGAAAAACGTGGTCTCACTTATACAGTACTTTGTTTGCAGCTAAGTTCAGACCGTAACTCTGATGATAATGATGATGGTGATGATGATGATGATGATGATGATGATCATGATGATGATGGTGGTGGTGATGATAATAATAAACTTTGCATATTACCAATTCCAAAGTATTGCTCGCTGTGGACCCAAGACCGGTTTCGTAGGTAGCTAATGAGTGTTGCAAAAAAGTTTGCTGCGATGCGTTCGGAGCACAGCTGATTTGTGTCGGTTGGCTTTTTGATTTTAAGAATGCACTTGCGCTGCGCCCAGATTTATTAAGTTAATATTGTTTTTTTTATATTAATCTCATTGTATATGAACTTAATTGTTTTTATAGGAATAATAATAATAATAATAAACTTTATTTGCACACAAAAAAAAAAACAGATACCGACAAATTGACAAAAAGATATAGTATTATCTTGTTTTTTGACCTATGTTTCTTGGGGAAAGTTGTTCAGTTTCATGGTCTGATCTACCCATCTGCGGAAAAACAACCACTAAAATAACTCAGTGTATATTTAATATATATTTTTATTGGCTATTAATTGGCCTTTATCTCACATGATGTTAGGTGATGATAAGGCCGAAGTGAAAGCGCACTTTACGCGGAACCCCCAACTACTGAGGCACTGGCTATTTTATCTCTAGCTGCCGGAACACAACAATGCTACAACATTGATGTTATGGCGACATCTATACTAATATTATTAAGAGGAAACCTTTGTATTTTTGTATGTATGTATGTATGTATGTATGTATGTATGTATGTATGTATGTATGTATGTATGTATGTATGTATGTATGTATGTATGTATGTATGTATGTATGTATGTTTGCAACGAATAAACTCGAAAACTGAGTAACATAGGCTATATTTAAAAAATAGTATTAAATAAAACACTAAAAACGACAATTTAATTTTCCAATACAAAATGATTTGTTTGTTTTGTTGTCATGGAAACCATTGATATATATTTAACTCAATGAAGGAAACTGTCAAAGCGGTACGAAGTCCGCAGGGTCAGCTAGTATATAGATAAGATGGTGGTAGCTAGGAAGGCGGAAAAACAAGCCCTACCACAAGCCAAACCGAGGTCACAAACATGTAACTATAGACCACAGGGGCGGTTAGAAATATTAATACATAACGGCTCGAACGGCCACAATTAGGAAAAAAAAGCATAATTGGAGTTAATTGGACGTGACTGACTCAGTATTAGAGAGGGTAAGGGTTGGTCCATGCAGAAAAAACTTTGACATGGAATTGTAATTTGTTCGCAACAAAATTTGCGTAAAAAATTATATATACTTATATTCGTTAACACGAGGAGCTTGATGGCGCAGAGGAGCTCGATGGCGCAGTAGGTAACGCGCCTGGCTTTTGCAAAGGGCGGTCATCGGATAGGTGATCAAAAATCTTCATTTTCATCTGGAGCTCTTCCGTGCTTCGGAAGGCACGTAAAGCCGTTGGTCCCGGCTGCATTAACAGTCGTTAATAACCACCAATCCGCACTGGGCCCGCGTGGTGGTATATGACCCGTTCTCTTTATCCATCCATAGGGAAGGCTCGTGCCCCAGCATTGAGGACAAAAAAATGAGCTGATGTGATGTGATGTGATTCGTTAACAATTATAATACATATATAAAATTAAAGACAGAGAAAGTGGTGCGTTTTTTTCCATTGACAGGGTACCTAGTGCTAGTTTCAATCAAATTTCGATCACGTTACCGAAAACGATAATTTATATGGTATTAAAAGAAGTTCAAATTCAAATTCAAATCATTTATTGCATATCACATTACAATATAAGGTGGAATATTTATTAAAGTATTCATGTGACACCCTGCAAGGGCACAGCAACAGCATCAGAGGGCTAATTAAAAAATTTACTTACTTAACTAGTTATAATTATATAATATTATATAAAGTGGATTCATAGTACTTTTATAATTTTTTTTAAATTGTATTAATAATTGTATTTGTTGGAGTCAAATAGCAGGGGACCGCAATGGGTGGAAGAAATGGAGGGAGGCCTTTGCCCAGCAGTGGGACAGCGAGGGCTAATAATAATAATAATAATAATTAATAATTATTCTCTGTTTTATAGGTTACTTATTAACAATTTCAAATCATTTAAACAATTTAAACAAGTTATAATATTGTATTTTAAATGTTATTTTGAATACACAAAAGTTTACCATTTGACCCAAATAAGCTAATACAGAGACGCAGACACTTTACGAGTATTGTACACTCTAGTAAGGTACACACTGTATTTGCAGAACGGCAAAACAGTAGCCGTTTAACAGTAGGTAGTGTATATTCATAACTTTGTTAATAAAAAAATAAATATATACCAAGTAAAGAAATACTGGTGGAACCTTCGTATGTCAAAGTTTTTAACCATTCTCTGCAGACTGAAAATGTTTTTAAAAGAATTATATATCCTAGAATTAGTTTTAGACACATGCACACACTCACACACACCCAATCGCGCGCTGGCATGTGTACATAAAAACAATATTGATTGATTTTTGATTTTATTAATTGTAATCTAATTTGTTTATGTAATTTAATTTTTTAACTTTATTTTACCTAATTTAATTGAATTTTATGTACCTAATTTGATTTGATTCAGTTTTGTTTAACTTTATTTCAATTGATTTTATTTTATTTTATAGAATTTAAATTGTATTGTTGTTGCTTTGCTTGATTTTAATTTGTTTTATTTTATTTAAATTTGAATTTATTAACATTAGGGTTGGAGCGAAGCAACCCCAACACGAGTACTTCACAGTTTTTTTTAGTAATAAACAATTTTTTTAAATATATTTGTAAATTACTAATAGATTTTTAAACAATCATAAAAAAAATAAACATTATTAAACTCCATCGCGAGGGAGTACTTTATAGTGTACGAATGGTAGTCAACTGACCTAAAAACACTCCTTTGACCCACTCTCGGACTCAGAGTAAGCCTCCACTCAACAAAATAAAAATACTGCAGAAGAAAAACTTCATACAACGAGCAACGCACACATTATACTTAGATATCCTTTCACGGACACGGAATCTCGCGACAGCTGCGCTCGGACTGGTGTGAGATGGTCTAAGATACTATGTCCGTAATAAGGTTTTTATAAATATTTTTTTACACGGAGCCTTCATTTCACCTAATGTTAATTGATGATAAGGCCAATGGTTGAAGCGCCCTTCACCCGGGATCCTTACTACTGAGCCACTAGTTATCTTATCTCTAGCTGCCGGAACAGAACAACGCTACAAACATTGATGCTATGGCGTCATATTTAGATAAGATGATGGTACCTAGCAGGCGGACAAACAAGCCCTTCCACTAGCCAAACCGAGTAACAATCATGTATCCCTCACTGCAAATCGAACCCGGGACCTCTAGGTCTGAGACCGGTGGTCTTACTACAAGACCACAGAGACGGTTGGAACTCGATAGGATCTATGTGTTGCTCGAGCGCGGTATGTATACAGCTTACTTTCTGCCGTCTCCTTTTTTTGTGTCCACACCGCTATAAAGGCTGATTGCAGAGTAATCGTTAGTTTTCTGCCCATCAGTTAAGATGCGGGTCGATAGCTCAATTTGTGTGTAGTTTATTGACTTCGGGATTTTTAGGAGGGTCAGTCCACGTAGAGTTAGAGTGTGTTATTTATTTATTTTATTTGTTTATTAATTTCACATATAATACATTCATCACCTTCGGCAGGTAGACAGGCAACACATTTTACCCGACTGCAAAGGAAGGGTTATGTTTTTCGCGCCTATCTTGTATGTAATATTCTTTATTACGTCATATCTCCAGAACCGCTGAACGGATTTACATAATTGAGGTATCGTTAAATTCGTCTTAGCTGCCCAAGTGTTCATAGATAGGCGATGCTAAAACAAACATGGCGGCTGTGCGATGCCATTAGAGTTGGTGAAAAACATTTTTTTTTTCGAATACTATATTATGGGTATCATATTATAAGGTTCAGCACAAGGATTTCAAAAAGGTATATCATGAAATTTGTCTAACTAAAAAGAAAATAAAAATTAAAAAAAAAAACAAAAAACCCGCCTGCGTAAAAAATAATAAGTAACTAAATGGAAAATCAACTAAAAAGGCCGGAACAAGTTAAAAATTCAATTTATGCAACATCATACATAACATGCAGTCGAAGGCATATAATTTAATGATAAGTCACAATCAAAATAATAAAATCATTCTCATTTTGTGCGTGCTTCCGACTGACTTGTTTTTGTGTGGTATAAAAGATACTAGAGACTTTTACTGATCGAAAGCGAACTGAGAAGTGAGCGGTCGTTTGTTTTTGTTAGGCAAAAAAGATGGAGGTGTCTCGCGCTCATTTTTACACATTGTACCAATAGATGTGAGCTTATATTCCTTCAATAATTCATCGGCAAGTGGCACAGATGAGAACCAATTGTTAAAGGTAACATTGCGACCGGAACTTTTGATACTTTCGACTAGTTTTTTTACATAATCTGCCGCTGTTTTCACTTCTGTTCCTTTGCCACTATATGAAATCGCATGGAACATGTAAAAGGTCTAAGCATTACGAGTAGCCACAATTTTTAGTCCATATTTATCGGGCTTAGATGCTATATATACTCGAAATGGACACTTGCCACGAAAACTCAAAGGTTGCTCGTCAATTGTCACATAGAAACGTGGTTGGTATGAATTTCTGCAATTGTTACGCTGACCATATTTGTCTTATTGGGGCAAACTTGTCTTCCAAATCCCTATTATCTTTGTCATCAAATCCTAGGCAAATGAGCAGGAACCGAAAACGATTTGCATTCCTTATAGATTTGTATATAGCAGCACTAAAAGGAGACCACATATCGCTTACGTTTTTGCGATTGCCTTTATTTATAGTCGAAAAAAACAGAAGGCCTATCAAAGTTTCGAGTTCTGTGCTATCTATCTCATGCACATAGCGTTGATATTTATATATTGGTGCAAGTCGCATACTTTCTTGAATAGTACATAACACAATTGAATTAATAATTGGCTGGCTAAATAAAGTGATGAATGAATCTTTTTCCGTTTCGTTACTTTAAGCGTTGCCTCTCCCAAGTCGCTGAATAGTTACTATATTCCGCCGCGGTGTTCTACTTGAAGATGGTGAAATAGATGACCAAACATGTTCATTCTTACCTCTCAACACATTCGTGCGTAATTGTGCCAGCGGCACATCCTCGTTGTCACTACCTTCATAATTTGAAATAAAGTCCTCCTCCGAGTGCACCGAAACATGATCATCATTTTCACTCGCATCACCGTCTTCGGAACGGCCCTCATCATCCGAGCTAGCATTAACAATACTTTGCAAGTAGTCTTGAATCTGTTTATCCGAAATCGAAGCAATTTTTACCTAAAAAATCAAACAATTATTACAGTATTACAAAAAGAAATAATTACGTGAAAAGCAACAGGGGTGACGAGTCACCCCAGCAATGTCAATATAACAAAAACAACAACATACCGCGACATGTTGACGCGTGCGACTGATGGCATCCACTCCAAGTAGAGTTAAGATTGAAGACAAAAACAATACCAACTAAATATTGACACTTTTATCGAGTAGTGGGGTGACAGGTCACCCCTGTTGCCTTCCTAAGGAAAATGACCCTACGATAAAGTAGCATATTTAAATATAACTCATAAATAAAGTATATTAGATAGAACAATATAATTTATACGTATTTCTTTATAAAGAAGGTTATGTAACTGATTCTGCTCTACCTGATTTTAAGCAGAAGCAGTGTCTAAATGCGAGGACAGCTATTAGAGCAGGATAGCAAAATTCTGCTACAGCCGTCCTCACCTTGCCTACCCGCAAGTTGCTACTATTATAAACATAAAATAATGCCATAATATTATGATGTATGATTTTCAAATATTATGACGCTGTAAGGGAGAAAAGAAATGTACTTGCTTGAGTTTCTTGCCGGTTCTTCTCAGTACAAAATCTCCCGCCCAGATTAGACTCACGAACCGATGGCATGACATTCATAAGAGCTGTTTGTAGCCTAAACTGAATATATATAATTTTTTTTTTAATGTTTTTGTTTTGTTTATATAATATTAACGCTAATTTTGTTGCGAAACAAATTACAAAAACACAAATGTTGAAAAAATTTCCACGAGCGGGATTTGAACCTGCACCCTTCTAACATACCGGGTCAGGTGCTCTCCCAATTGAGCTACGAGTATCATGGTTCTAACTAGCCCGCCGAAATTATTCAACACTATTTACTTTTTTTTTACTTTGAAAGCCAAAGGCGCCCAGCCCATTCAATGTCAACAACTGTCATGTCAACATTTGTGTTTTTGTAATATTTTCTTAGGTTATTGTTTTACGAAAACTGGAATTGTAATGTATTACTACTGGAAGTGGAATTGTAACGTGTATAAGTGTATATTGCCTACATTATTACTTACTTTTAATATTTTTCACTGAAACGATAATTTACATTTTAAATAACTAGCTAAAATATGTACTTACTGTCTTAGTTAAATTAAAACCTACATCAAAATATAACCAGAAACAAATGAACTTATTGTGAGAATCCGAAAAGAGCTCCGGTACATTTGTTCCATTTGCATAAGCACTTACCCGAAGAAAAACAAAGTAAACTCGGCTGTTAACACTGCCGCCGGAAAAGTGTCGTGTTACACAATCTCGTTTTTAGGGACCTGCATGGAAATAATAATAAAAAAATCCTCTCACCGCTCAGCATGTCCTCTGGCGGTTCGAGAAATTGTACAAAACTTGTATGTCTTTATCTATATATATATATACTACTATATAAATCTGTAGGCTCTGTCTGTACATGCAAATATTCTGACAAATTTTGGGATAAATATTCGTTTTATGACTCACTCACACCAATTCTACGATTTTTGAAATTTTTGTCTGTCTGTCTGTCTGTCTGTCTGTCTGTCTGTCTGTCTGTCTGTCTGTCCTCTTATAACTCAAGAACGGCTTTACCGATCTTGATGAAAAATTTTATGTAGTAAGAACATGTGATTGTGCAAATGATAGGCTATATAAGGTCACATTTTATCAACTGCAAATATTTTGAGGATAAATTCAAAAACATATATAAACTATTTTTATGAAAAACCTTGAATTTTTATACGCTAGTTTTCAAGAAAAACGCCAAAAGACATTTCGATTGAAAAGAAAAATAAAGCACTTTCGGTAGTTTCAATTCAAAGGAGCCGAAACAGAGAGGCCGTAATGCCTTCACCGCTTACATGTGCCCCTAGCGTAGTAACTATTAACTAATCTGAGGCTTTATTTCTCTGATATAATTAGATGTTTTGTCAAAATATTTGCAGTTGATAAAAAAATACCTTTTACATATATGATGTTGGTAAACTTAATAATTATTTTATTTAGCATTCATTGATCCATTATTTTCGCACAGCGAAGCGGGCGGGTGACGTCTAGTTAAGTATAGTAGGATGGTGTACATGATGTAATTTGGTTGAAAAGATGGAGAGAAAGAAAAAGGCCGTTTTTGTTTGAGTTTCTTGCCAGCTCTTCTCGGCCGAAGACTCTCCCAAAATCTGAACTGGTGGTAGATTTAGTAGTTAAGTCTAAACTCCTTTTTTAGTTTTTTGATTAGATATAGTTTTGACGTCAGTAAGTGCCTATGTAAGCTTATGTTAAATAAATGTTTTGACTTTGACTTTGACTTCGAGGATAGTGCGAGATTTTTCTGTCCATTGCGCTTTTCAATTACCGTTAACTAGACTAGACTGTTTTTTGGCATAAATTTGTTTGTTTTTTCAGAAAATTTGCTAATTGCCTTAGACGGTATTTTCAGCGACACCGGACTTTAACTGTTGGCCTCAGACTTTATAGCGGTCTTATAGCGATACATTTACGATATTTATAGCGTCACCAGACTTGTTTGGAGGGGCGAGAAACTTAAAGGGTTTACATGGTAAACAAGATAAACACAACTTGTGTTGGAACTACAATTTTCTAGAAGGAAGGCAAGCGTGTCCCCGTTCTCTCCTAGATTCAACGATGGGGGTCGTGGGGGTGGTGGGGAAAAGCGCCCAAATACATGTCTGGAACTGGTATAAAGTTTTTTTTTTTTTTATATTGACACGTCATAGTGACCACATCCTGCCTGATGGTAAGCAGCTGATGCAGTCCAAAATAATGAGAGCGCTCCTCACTGTGGAACACGCAAGTTAACAAGCGCACCCATTCATGACGGCCTGCATAAATGCCGTTTCACGCCCCGCTTAAAAGACCCGGGACTATAGGAGCTGGGAAACACATGCGCCGGCAAAGAATTCCAAAGCCGAATGGTCTTACAGAGGAACGACTTGCCAAATTTTTTGGTACGAGTACTGATTGTCTGTACAGTAAGATGGTGGTTCCTAAGACCAGCACGTGTAGTCCGGGAGAGGAAAGGAGAAGGCGGGATTAGATCAAAAAGTTCTTCAGAACACTCACCGCAGTAATTCCGGTAGAAGACACTAAGTGCGTGTTGGTTCTTCGTATCTTGTTCTACTACGGTGTCTTGGGCCTATATTAGTATGCATGTGTGTGTGTTTGAGTGTGTAGTGGCATTTTGAGGATCGGGTGTTAAAGCGTTTGGTCTGCGATCATCTCGAGCTCCTCCATGTTTCGAAAGTCGTTGACCTCGGCTGTATTAGCAGTCGTTAACAACCACCAATCCGGATAAGATAATGGATATTACATTTAATTACATAAAGGACAGGGTATTTACTTTATAACTATTTAAACTATCATGGTTATTTCATTTACTTTGCTTACAAGAATAACGTTGATAGGCATTGACGCAAAATGTTGTTTATATTTGTATTCTTCATTAAAGGTCCCTTAAGCCTTCACAAATTTGACCTTTAAGATGAATTCTGAATTAATTGGGTATATTTTCCCTTAAGAACGTGGAGGCTGATTGGACGGTTTCATTTTGATCATTTTACCTAATTTATTTTTGTAGCCGATAAAATGGTTTGCCATCAAATTATTTCATGCGCGCAAAAATATTTACATAGACCCCACATGGAAGCTTTTATTATCGGTGGCCAAGAATTATTTTGGGTCACTGTGCCAACTTAGTTAGTTATTTTAATCGGCTCTGTGGTCCAGTGGTTAAGACCACTGGTTTAGATTCACAGGTCCCGGGTTCGATTTCCAGCGGGGGTACATGTTTGTGTACTAGGTGTGGTTGGTGGTAGGGCTTATTTGCCCGCCTGGCTAGCTACCACCATCTTATCTAAATATGTCGCCATAACATCAATGTTTGTTGCATTGTTGTGTGTGCTTTTGTAGTTGAGGATTCCGGGTGAAGTGAACTTCCACCTTCGACCTTAGCAGTTTGGTGGTTGTTAACGACTGCTAATGCAGCCGGGACCAATTTGCGTGCTTTCCAAAGCACGGAGGAGCTGGAGATGATAAATTCTTGGCCTTTGCGAAATTCTTACCTTCAGTACTCGAAGACCGCCTTAACCACTTCGCCATCGAACTCCTCATTCAACTCATTCAACAAGAATAAGTATAACAAACTAGGTAGCTCATTGCAAAGAAAAGGTAATCCGAGTATAACAGCCTATTAAAAGATAAAATCGGACACAGCTGATTTTGTCCAGTGGGGACTTAAAATTGAGTGAAATTTTAACGGCCTTATAAGCCGGTGGTATAAATCTGACATTAACAATAACATGTCTGACACGTCCTGCATTGCTGTGTCACAAAAATAAGGAGACCTCTGAAGATAAGGCACAACCACACCACAACCACAACACGTGGGCTAATTTGTATGAATATTAATAGTTGAATTCAAACGAGCCACATTTTGCTGTCATTATTGACCGTGTGTTTGATATCGACTACATCGCAGCCACATCGCAACCACAACGCAACCACCGGCGACACCGCGAACTAGCGGCGGGGCATGTCGCTAACGTTTTGTAGGTAACGCAACCACATCGCAATCAACAATAACCACAGCTTGACCACCTTTTGTCGACGGTGTGGTGTGGTTGTAGCACGTGTGAAACAAGCCTAAGCTTCATACGAACGCGCTCGAGCAACACACGCATACACAACACGAGATGGTCCGAGATTCTGTGACCGTGAGGGTCTATGTGTGCGTTGGTCGTACGCGGTATGTACTCATTTAAACCGACCAGGCGTTTGTGTGTGGCTGTAAATGAAACTTTAAAAGTATCACATTAGGGTACATTTGTATTTCTTCTTGTATTGTCCTCTAAGTCTTTTGTATGGTGTACAATAAAGAGTATTTTCATTTCATTTCATTTCTTAAAAATACTTTTAGAGGTTTATAACACCCGTATGTGGGGAGGCCTTTGCCCAAGTGTGGGACAGCTATGGCTGATATAATAATAATAATATAACACCCGGTAGGACTAAGTGGGGTTTACATTCTGGGGTCTCCTTATTTTGGGGCTGTGTTCAGTGCCTCGATTTAGCTATTTTTCTCGTATGTAAATGGCTTGTTGGACCGTAATTAACTGTACTCTTAATGTCAAAATTGCGCTACCAGCATACTATTGAGACTACATTTATCTTTCAACGACAATAGTCTGAATTATGCTATTTGAGAACGTCCATTTTTAAATTTTGACCTCAGAAGAATAACTTTATGGTTTTCTCATAGTCTTAATTATGGTTGCCAACCCTACTATATAATATAGTATCCTACGATTTTAGGTGTCTAACTACTATTATTTTAAAAATATATTATAGTAGGCGAAACTACTATATTTTGTCAGCAAAGTCGCTAAAATCAGTCTCTATTATCTAAAATGGACTAACGACATTGCTTATTGAATTAGCAGAGACTTGAAGCCATAGTTTCATGTGTATGAAATTAAGTTGAATGAAACTATAGGTTACAGTTACCACATAGAAATAGAAATAGAAATAGATATAATCTTTATTAACATTGAAACTTACATACTTTTGACAAGTAAGTAACATAGATAACGGGTTTACAAGAAAAGAAGAATACATGCCAAAAGAATAAAGTTGCCAGCGGTTTCCACACTAGGACGAGCCTGACTTGTGGCAAACCCAACGTGAACATGATGCGAAGAATACATAATACATACATGTAATTATATTTTATATTTTTTATTTATATAAGTATTTCGGGTAAGCACTTGACCTTCATCTCGAAGGTGGAAGCACACTTCACCCGGAATCCTCAACTAGTAAGGCACTGGCTATCTTATCACCAGCTGCCGTAACACAACAATGCTACAAACATTAATGTTATGGACGTATTAAGATAAGATGGTGGTAGCTAGCCAGGCGGACAAACAAGCCCTACCCCAACCAAACCGAGTACACAAACATGTACCCCCCGCTGTAATCTATGAATTATTTTGTTTTAAGCGTCTATAGGCAACAGTGACTCACTCAATTAAAAAAAAACTTCAGCAAAATATTACCTTTCTCGATCTTCGAGGTAAGACAAGCTAATGAAGACGAAACTATATACAATAGGGTTAATACCCACAACGTTAGTTACGCTCCCCAAAGCCAGGATTCAGTTTATGACGTCATTAGGGTAGTTTGTCCACGCGATAGTAGGTCTATGGTAACATTAAGTACAGATGATTGTTGCGGTTTGTGGTGAGTATTAATTACATACGCATGTTTAACATACACGGCATTTGTGTGGTACAATTTCATTAAATTGCAGTAAAATTCGAGTATTTTTTAAACTAAATTGAAATGTTTGCAATAATTATGAGAAGTCTGACGGCGATGAAGATAGAGTTAGTCTCACAGACCAATTAGTCTTCATCTCATCATAGTGCTTTATTTTCTGATTACGTTACTTATACTAGATAACGTTACATGCATTACCAGTTTAATTATACAGAAATAACGTCACTTCGTTAAGTGCTTAAGATTCTTGTAGTTTGAATTTGGTAACGTTATCAAACCCTGCCTTCCACATCACACAACACAAAGAAATACAGTCTACTAATCATCAAAACGTTTAAAATAGTAGGTAAGTGTTATCGTTAAATTTAGAAGGAATTATGTAAAAACTGGTTAGTTTCTTTACCAATTTTACAAAATAAGTGAGTAATGGTTGTTATTTCGTATGATGGTAAGTGAAGAAGAGGAGCTCGATGGCGCAGTGGTTAACGCGCCCGGTCTGCGAGTGCTGCGGTTAAGCAACTTTCGCAAAGGCCGGTCATCGGATGGGTGACCAAAAGTTTATCATCTCGAGCTCCTCCGTACTTGGGAAGGCACGTAAAGCCGTTGGTCCCGGCTGCATTAGCAGTCGTTAATAACCACCAATCCGCACTGGGCCCGCGTAGTGGTTTATGGCCCGTTCTCCCTATCCATCCATAGGGAAGGCTCGTGCCCCAACAGTGGGGACATAAAATAAGCTGATAATGAAGTGAAGATTTTGCCAAAGATGGAAGTACACTTCACCCAGAATCCTCAGCCATTGGCACAGACAGGCACACACTGAAAAAATGCACCAACATTCGTCGAATAGTTTAAGACTATGATATGACTAACGAATTAGAAATGTTGATATAGGTTAATTCATATCACTATCTTGAATTAGCTTGCTCAAATATACGATTGTATAACTTTGACTCGATCATAATTAATTTCAAAAACACCACCAAAATCACTTTTGTTGAAATTACAACAAAATTACTTAATTAACATGTTTGAAAACCAATCAAATACATTGGTAACAGGTTCAAATCCTTCTCGCGGAAATTTTTTCAACATTTGTGCTTAGAACATTGGTAATATTCAATATTCGTATTTTAGTAGCTGAATATTTTGATAACTAAAACCAATAATTAAAAAAATATATATTTTAGATTCTGTTAATTTACGGTCTCAATTGTCGCAGGCGTTACGTATTTTCGACCTTATGACAGTGCCTGTAAGGATCAACCTTTTTAAATGTTCACAAATTGAGGTGTCGTCTTAACGTCGGTTAATATTCCATAGTAATGTGAAGTACGTTATCTTAAACACACCCACATTATCACCTGCCATTATCGTGCTGCCGATGCGGGCTCATTATAACCGAATGTCTTCACCTAGGGCGAGTTGGATTTGCTATTCGATCGCGTTATTAAAACGAGCCTCCTCTGTGGTCTAGTGGTTAAAACCACCGGTCTTAGACCCAGAGGTCCCAGGTTCGATTCCCAGCCCACATGTTTGTGTTCTTGGTTTGGTTAGTGGTAGGGCTTGTTTGTCCGCCTGGCTAGCTACCACCATCTTATAATATGTCGTAACACCAATGTTTGTAGCATTGCTATGTTTCTGTAACACGTAAGAAATTAAAAAAAACCGAGAATTCGTTTAAGAAAAATTTAACTCTCCTCATTTGTTAAAAGGAGGCGGAAAACTGATTCTTAGCCATACAAATGCCTTTGTGATCCACACAGATCTAAGACATTGACGTCGGTTAGAGATACGATAGCCAGGATTCCACCTTCGGTCACATTTTAAGACGTCTGCAATCGCGTTGCAGTGGTCTGATTATGAAATTTTGCCACTAGTCATAACAGGCTACCAACTCACTATTGAGACGTTATACGGCCAAGAGAAATAAATAATTTAAAAACTAACTTAATCGAGTTGCAAATAAAACTCGCACTCGACCCACTAATGCCACAACGAATGTGTCGTTCACAGTACGTTATCGGAGTTCAAACACGTACCTACGTGGATAATGGTTCCGGTGTTCGGGTCACAGCCATTCACAAATGAACATGGGAAGGCAGTGTATGTGGAGAGAAGGGAAGCATTCTAAAAAACCCTTGGTGGTTATAAAACCTGTGTTTAGAAAAATATATCGAAAGTTCAAAGTGTGTTGTAAATTACGTATATGTGATATGCGTAGGGCACAGTTTTCGTCGCCAAAACGTAACATAGATTTTCATTGGGATTTTACGGGTAGCAAGGAATCACGTAGTAGGTAGTACATACTTAGTAAAAAGATAAAAAAAGCGTCTAAGTGCGAGTCGGACTCGCCCATGAAGGATTCCGTAGCAGCAAGTAACATAATACTTATAAAAGTTCTTATAGTTAATTCGTTGATTGAATGAAAGGTAAATTGCGGTTTACGATTTATGACGTATTAAAAAAAAACTACTTACTAGATCTCGTTCAAACCAATTTTCGGTGGAAGTTTGCATTGTACATCATATTTTTTTTTAGTTTTATCATTCTCTTATTTTAGAAGTTACAGGGGGGGGGACACACATTTTACCACTTTGGAAGTGTCTCTCACGCAAACTATTCAGTTTAGAAAAAAATGACATTAGAAACCTCAATATCATTTTCGAAGACCTATCCACAGATATCCCACACGTATGGGTCTGATAAAAAAAGTTTTTTGAGTTTCAGTTCTAAGTATGGGGCGTCAGCCTTCCCGGTAGCATAACGGTCAGTGCAGCCGCCCGGATTGCGCAAGACCCAGGTTCGATTCCTGGTGGGTCGGGTGGGCATTTAATTTTTTCAATGTATTTTATCTATATAAATATTAAATTTAATACGTTCTTTGCCTGACCTCACACCATTGGGCTTCCACCAGCTCACTTTTTAAGAAGGCAGAATTTAGAGATACGTTTAAAACGTCTGCCCACGCGTTTGACTTTATAGCTAGGTAGGGAGACTTTAACTGCTATGTAGCGTAGATGGACTAAGTGCGTAGAGCCACAAAATAAGGAGACCCAGAAGGCAAGCTTAAGACGATACCTCACTTTGTGAACATTCAAAATAGCTGATCCTTACTGGCGCTGTCATAAGGTCAAAAATACGTAGCGCCTGCGACAATTGAGACCGTAAATTAAAAAAATATTTTTTTTTTTAATTTTTTTAATTGGTTTTAGTCATTAAAATATGCAGCTACTAAATTACGAATATTGATGTTAGCAATATATTTAACTGGTTTCCAAGCATATCAATTAAGTAATTCTGTTGTAATTTGAATAATAGTGTTTTTTTTTGTGGTGTTTTCGAAAATAATTATGATCGAGTCAAAATTATACAATCGTGTATTTGAGCAAGCAAATTTAAGATAAAGACATGAATTTACCTATATCAACATCAGATTCGTGAGTCATATTATAGTCTTAAACTATTCGCCGAAAGTTGGTGCATTCCGCGCCCGTGAGTGGTTATCGAGGAGCTGTTGAGGAGCTCGATGGCACAGTGGTTAACGCGCCCGGTATGCGAGTGCTGAGGTTAAGCAATTTTCGCAAGAGCCGGTCATCGGATGGGTGACCAAAAATTTATCATCTCGAGCTCCTCCGTGCTTCGGATAGCACGTAAAGCCGTTGGTTCCGGCTGCATTAGCAGTCGTTAACAACCACCAATCCGCACTGGGCCCGCGTGGTTTATGGCCCGTTCTCCCTATCCATCCATAGGGAAGGGTCGTGCCCCAGCAGTGGGGACATAAAATAAGATGATGATGATGATGAGTGGTTGTCTATGTGCCTAAAGCGCGGTATGTATTAAACTTACTTTCTGTAGTCTCCTTATTTTGTGGTAGAGCATAAAGTACTTTCATCTACTTTACTATTATTACTCTGCTGGGCCACGTTCTTATGATGCAGCCAACGTACTTTACTCGCATTTGTGGTGTAGTGGTTAAAAGAACAGTCAGTCACCAATTTCGGCTTTATCGTCGCTTAACATCAGGTGAAATAAAAGCCAAAGTATGATCTCAACCAAAATACGTCCACTACTGGACAAAGGCCTCCCCCAAAGATCTCCACAACTACCGGTTTTGTGCTGCTCGCATCCAGCGGATTCACGCGACCTTCACCAGATCGTCGGTCCACCTTGTTGCAGGCCTGCCCTCACTGCAAGGGTTTAGCCATAAAGAATTTCAGACAAATATGTTTATATTAAAAAAGACAAAGTGTTGAAAAAATTCCACGAGCGGGATTCGAACCCGCACCCCATGACATGCCAGGTCAGGTGCACTACCAACTATGCTATCGTGGCTCAATCCAACTCGCCGAAATTAATCAACACTATCTATTTTTACTTTATAAGCTAAAGGAGCCCTATTCAATGTCGACAACTACGTCATCAACATCCGATCTTAATATTTTTACAAATATTGAAAGGTCAGTTAAGAATTAGGTAAGCTATATTTATGATTATTTACATAAAATTTTACTCAAATTTAAACAATAAGTTTATTAGTATAAGTTTATATAATTAGTAAATAATCATGTTTATTTTTAATTTACGAAGACATTTTTTATCTCGACCTTCTCCGTGTTTCAGAAGACACGTAAAGCCGGTGGTCCTGGCTGCATTAGTAGCATCGATAACAACCACCAATCCGCACTGGGCCCACGATTTGGTATATGGCGCATTTTCCGTATCTTTACTAATATTATAAAGCTGAAGAGTTTGTTTGGTTGAACGCGCTAATCTCAGGAACTACTGGTTCGAATTGAAAAAATATTTTTGTGTTGAATAGTCCATTTATTGAGGAAGGCTATAGGCTATATTACATCACGCTATGACTAATAGGAGTGGAGCTTTACGCAGGTGAAACCGCGAGGCCAGCTTCCATCCATAAGGAAGGCTCGTGCCCCAGCAGTGGGGACAGGTGGTTCAATTAGGTAAAATGTTCCTTATGTACCTAACAGCATATTTGATCGTGCACATTTCAATTTAAATGCGATCCAGTAGCGTCCGCTGACCTCACGAGAGAAAATCGAACGTCGCTTCGTCCATACGATACTCGTACATCCACTTAAGTGGATCCACGTAGGTGAGCGATGTAATTTGTTGTATTATTCCTTGGATATTGAGATACACTTAAATTAAATTAATTTAAAGTTGGTTTGGTTTTTGTGGTATGCCCTCCGTGCAATGATTGCTAAAGTTGTAGGCTTTGCCGTTACTGAAATTTTGTGGTTTGTCTTTAACTGCCTCAGTGGTTTAGTAGTTGAGACCACCGGTTTTCACTCAGATGTCCCGGGTTTGACTCTTAGAGGGAGGTACATGATTCTGCTCGATTTGGTTGGTGGTGAGGCTTGAGGAAGTACTCATTGAATTAAATTAATTTAATATTGAAGCAGGTTTCGTGGTAATCCTTGCAACGCTTGCTAAAGTTGTAGGCTTTACCGTTACTGGAATTTGATAATTATAGATAGAAAATTAGTTTATGCTATTGATTTTTCTAAGGCACATACTTGAAATGTATGTAACTATTAGAAACAGATTATTAACAGATTATTCTTGTATGTTTTAATACACAGTTTCACCTTTGATCTTACAGTTTATTAGCTCTTTACATCCGACTGGTTATCTAGAAGAAATCGCTTGAAAGCGATAAGACCGCCTTGTTAATAATTTATTTTTGTTCATGTTTATGTTTTATAGTGTTGCAATAAAAGTATTATCTATCTAGCTTTGTATTCATATGTAAAAACTTATTTTTTTTTGTAACTTTTTGACATATTTTAAGTGATGATAGTGTAGTGCATGGTCTCAGAATAATAAGTAAAAGCTTTAGTTATTGTTCTGAGTGCATAGTGGTGTCAAAATTAATTCGTAACGTGCTACGATCATGAAAATGTAGATGGCTACTGTCGAACTTTATCAAAATTGGGTGCGTTTCGTTTCACGAAGCACCTACCTACCTACCTACGTAATCCCGAATATGGCAGATAGGGAATACCGAGCAGAAAATCCTGTTAAATTATAAACATGCCAACATATAAATAAAGAAATAAAATAATAAATAAATAAGTAAAATTGCATAGTAATAACACTAGGGCCAGCTCATACATTGTTCTTATCGTCAACTTAACGGTTAAAACAAATCGAAAGTCAAAACATGTCAGGGTTGAACAAAAATAATGTAATACCTACAATAAAGGACGTCGACATTTTTGGTCCCAAATTGAAAGTGCCGGCTAAAAAGAAAAAAATCTGTATTGTTTTAGAACTTGTCCGAGTATTTATAATGATGGCATTAAACTGTAAGGCCATTATCCTTGTTTCTATTTGAGCTCGAAAATTTCATACATTTCCGCTGGATTGAACTAACAAAAACAATATTTTTTTAGTATTGACATTTTGAATATCTTTAGTAAGTTACAGTGGTTCTTAACTAATTTTTGATATGATATACATGCATGTTACTTACTTGCCCGACTATGTTTCGAGATTATACACCAAACACTCTGTAATTCGAACTCAATCGCGCTAGCTTCTGTCTCCAACGAGTAGTACGACAGCTGATTACGTTGACAGTACTTCATACCTAGGCGAGAATGCAATCTCGTAGATTTCCTTTGACCCGTCTGAAGTGGAAAATCCAACGCCAGTACTCTCGAAAATCAGTAAATTATGTAAGTACCTACACACGAGTTATATCAACATTGGATTATGTACACTGTGCTACACAAACACCTAATAAGAACCCTATGTGCCTACTCGTCAAGAACTTTATGAAATTAATATCAGTAAACGTGTACCAAAAATTAACTTAAAGCAATATTGAATAATTTGATTTGATAAGGAGCTTGATGGTGCAGTGGTTAAAGCGCCCGGTCTGCGAGTACTGAGGTTAGCGAGGCAAATTTCGCAAAGGCCGGTCATCGGATGGGTGACCAAAAATTTAACATCTCGAGCTCCTCTGTGCTTCGAAAGGCTAAGTGCACCTGTTGGGCCCGGCTGCATTAGCAGTCGTTATCAACCATCAAACCGTGGTTTATATGCCGTTCTCATTATTACACGATCCCAGCAGGGTGACATAAAAATTTGCAGATGATGATGATCCATTTCTGAAATTGTAAATTTATACGATATGAATGTTATTCAAAATTTTATTTTAAGTTTATGTAGCTGGCAATCCATGTCGACAAAAGCCCCAAATGAGATAGAGAGAAAAAAAAAGTTTATGTAGAACGACAAAAGTTGCCCATCATGGTTGCTGTGCCCTTGCAGGGCGTCACTTGTACCATTATATAAGGTCACATTTTATCGACTGCAAATATTTTGACAAAACATCCAATTATATCAGAGAAATAGGGCCTAAGCATTTAAAAAAAATTCAGGCTAGTTTTTTTTTTACTTTTCCTAACACAAAAAATGTATTATTTTTAAGAGCGGCCTCTCTGTCGGCTCTTTTGAATGAAACTAGGGGCACCTGTAAGCGGTGAAGGCATTGAGGCCTCTCTGTTTCGGCTCCTCTGAATTGATACTACCGAAAGTGCTTTATTTTTCTTTTTAATCGACATGTCTTTTGGCGTTTTTCTTGAAAAGTAGCGTATAAAAATTTAAGGTTGTTTCATAAAAATAGTTTATATATGTTGTTGAATTTAACCTCAAAATATTTGCAGTTGATAAAATGGGACCTTATATATTGTAATACTATTTAAACTTGAGACTTGCAAAAAAATAATCTGAATCTAAAAAAATGGAAAATAAATGAACTAAGCACTTTCGATAACATGCTAGTATTCCGTTCCTCTTAATAAACGGATTGATCAATATATTCAATTCCTTATATCGCTATGGGATCACTCCATACTTTATTCAGGTAGAGTTTCTCCCAAGGGCTTCCAACCTTTGTACGGCTATTGTTGACGCATCTTTGAACGGTACCTACATATGTAAGTCGCAAACCTTTTTCGAGTATAAATAAAATAGCTCCTTAAAGTAGACAATTCGCATTGAAAATAACTGCAAGTAACATGAAAAGCTAGTTTATTTATTAAAGAGTGAATTGATAATAGTCTATTCAATAGATATCCGATAGCATTTATCATCACCAAATTTTTTTCCCCACTGCTGGGGCATGAGCCTTCCCTGTTCTCCCTATCCATATTGGGAGAACGGGCTATAAACCACCACGCGGGCCTAGTGCGGATTGGTGGTTGTTAACGACTGCTAATGCAACCGGGACCAACGGCTTTACGTGCCTTCCGAAGCACGGAGGATCTCGAAACGATAAGTTTTTGGTGACCCAAACAAAGACCGGCATTTGCGAATGTTGCTTAAACTTAAAAGGGGCACGTAGACCAATGCGCTATCGAGTTCCTCAACAATTTAACAATTTTGTAAAATGTTCAAAATAATTTTTAACGCAAATTTTGTTGCGAACAAATTACAAAAACACAAAATGCTCGTGGAAATTTTTTCAACATTTGTGTTTTTGTAATTTGTTCGCAACAAAATTTGCGTTAAAAATTATTTTGAACATTTTATAAAACAGCTTGCTTATTTCTTAACTGATCTTTAATATTTGTAAAAATATTATGATCGGATGTTAATGACGGTAGTTGTTGACATTGAATGGGCGTCTTTGGCTTACAAAGTAAAAAGTGTTGAATAATTTCGGCGGGCTGGTTAGAACCACGATAGCTCAATTGGAAGAGCACCTGACCCGGAATGTCAGAAGGGTGCAGGTTCAAATCCTGCTCGTGGAAATTTTTTCAACATTTGTGTTTTTGTAATTTAACAATTTGTTAAAATACTTTTATTATTTTAATATTATGCATTCACAATACTATACTCGTATGTAGTTAAAAGATGTTTTTTTTATTTAGTTTGTTAAAAATCAACATAAATAAAATATAATGTAGCAGGCAAAAGCGGCTAAAGTGGATACCAATAACGTGCCCTTTGTGCCGCGACAGAAATCTAATTTTAGTAAAAGGATATATTTTTTTATGGGAATGGACAGGTATTGGACATCGAAATCAGACAAATATTTTTTGTTTTCTGTTTTTATTACGTCATACATAACGAAGGGCGTTCTTATGTTTGTAGATATAATAACACCCTTTATTATAATTATACGTTATTATAGTTGTAGATTCAGACGCAAAGAATAGCACCAACCCATCTCTTCCCGTGGATGTCGTAAAAGGCGACTAGGACCCCGTGCATATCGAAAAGCACCCTGGGTCACCCGCGCAGTGGCGGGTAAACCAACACTAGAATCCCCAAAGAGGGTTGGTGTCAGGCAGGCGGTCGGCCTTAAATACTTTGCCGAAACCTTAGCAAAAAGTTTTGTAGTACCGTCACTTCTCTTTTTTAAACGTTGTACCCGCTTTTACGAAAATTTCGCGGACGGAGGAGTATGAAATTTCGCACACGATATATAAAGAAGGTTATCCGAATGTTAATATCTTTTTAAAATTATGAATACAAATACATTAAATCAACAAAAACAACATTTCACACACTACCATGTATTTGACACACACGTATTGTTTGTCTTTAGTGTGGCCGGCATCTGTCAATGTCAATCCAAACTCACATTCTATCTTTTTAAATTTTTCATTGCTTAGGATACAATCCGTACAGCCTTAATAAAATTGCGGTCGAATATCGACCACTGGGCGACTAGGTACTAGTTATTATTAATGAGTAATCTGTGGTTAATGGTGTTAGTGGCACAGGTACCTCTAGTTATAAGATTACATTACGTTATACAATATTTACTGTGTTCACTGTTTATTGACCCAAATAAAAGAAAAAAAAATGCGTGTGAGTGGAAAAATCGGATATTTTGTACCCCAAGTAACATGGGACCAGGCAGGAAGAAGAAGCTATTATATTTGTAGATGAGTGTCTACATTCGAGACATGTTTTGCATTATTTTAGTATTCCGTACTAAACCAGTAACCGTTACGGTTTCGACATGTTCGTTCATATGTCTATTCGCCTGTCTGTCCGCCTATAGATCTCAGCCATTTTACTTGCAAACTTTTGGTGCATGAAAGCAAAACCATCTCATAATTTAAACTTTGTAAGAGATAATTTTATTATACCTCACACAACTTTTCCTTTTTTTAAATATCAAGGTTCAGTTCTGAATGGGCAAGCCTTAATTAAGTACATTTTAGCAGTTTAATTGAAAACCAATATTTTTTCTTCAACAAATAATTATTATGTTATAATTATTTTCCTATGATATTTGGTCTTTCAAACGAGGCACCTTGTGGGCTGGCAGAGTGAGGGTGACTGATGCTGCATTCCTCACGCTTTGTTGTCTTTGCGTCTTAACTTAATTTCCACATAACATCAAATAAAATGTATAAATAATTCAACAAGCCAAATTTGTAAATGTTCATAGTTAATATTGTCTAGAGCTGCGCCTCCTGCTTCTATAGGTTCCACAGATTACCAGCGCCTTGGCATGTTAATGCCATGGTATGAGCTGAGTGGTGACCATTTCGGTTGTAAGACTTAATCTAATACCTTTAAAAGAGAAATTCTTGTATATATGACAATATAATACATAATTAATCTGAATCTCGGAAACGGCTCCAACGATTTTCATGAAATTTAGTATACTGGGGGTTTCGGGGGCGATAAATCATAATCTAGCTAGGAATAATTTTTAGTAAACGTCGTTTTATCCGTAAAAAAATACCGGTTATCCAGGTAGTAATTATAAAACGTCCAATATGTGACATTGTTTCATAATACTCCGAATAAATATTTATCGTTTCATTTAGTTCATTTCATTAAATTTATAAAGCAATGCATATATCTTTAATGGAAACCGGATATTGCTTATTTTGATAAGGATAAAGATAAAGCAACTTTCGTTCTTAATTTCCTGCAAAATATAATTAAGCCTACATTCCAGAAGAGGCCCCTATGGCACAGTTGTAATCGCGCCCAGTCTGCAATTGCTAAGGTTTCGCAACTTTCGCAAAGGCCGGTCACCATCGAAGAATAATTATATCAAGTATGTCTTTCTCCGTTAGAAGAAAAGTTTAAAAAGATACTTTACCAAAATTTATTAAAATTGCTCAGTGGCTGAGGTCAGTGGTTTAGGCGTAAAATTGTAACAGACAGACAGAGTTACTTTCACATTCATAATATTAGTTAGAATATTCGAACATTTGCTTAAACATTTAATGCACATATTTAGATATTTAGATTTCTTTGAAATAGATTTAAATGAAAATTTAAAATTATAAACACCACTACTTCAATGTAAAAACAATTCTTTAAATAAAAATGTTTCCTGACTTTGTTTGCGTTGGCTCTAGCACTATTAGTCAGAGGGAAAATAGCTATGACGTAGGTACAAACGGACAAATAGACGAAACGAATTTTTCTTTAGAACAGCATCAATTTTAAACCAAAGTTCCACAAACACTTCAAAGCAATATTTTTTGCAAAGCAATAAGCCTTATGAAGCTTTGATTATAGATACTGTTTAGAAGTGACTTTGGATTTTTTTCTTACGACGAAATTTCATAACTCTGCGTTTTGAACATAATAACATTATTGCAAATATAGTGTGTTATAACATATATTTTAACCATGCATACCTAAGTGAAGCACATTCAAAACAAACCCATGCTATTATAGCTAACATTCCCACCATTAAATGTTGCCGTTTACAGCTAAGCGGCCAGTTTAACGGGTAAAAATATTAACGAGAAACGACGTCATTTAGTTAACACAAAGATACGCCCCCAGTAATTTATGGATCGTGACGGAAGCTTCCCCTAATGTGTCTATTTTAGCCAGTCATCCCCTAATGTTTCACAATACAGCTATGGACATATTATAAAAGGTGATGCTTTCAACTGTTTCGTTTAGGTGAACTTGCGTAGTGCTAATTTTATTTGCCATTCAATCGCGTTTGCGAAAAAGAGAATTTGTGTGCCAAAATGTTGACTCTACTTCTTTGTCGTCAGTAGGCGTAATTGCTTCAATGGCATATAAATTCTCGTTTTCGTTAACGTAATCTCGCAATAAGCAAATAAAACTTACACAAGACACTCTGAAAAAGTATAAAAGGTAAAGGTAATGTCTCACACGTCATCTTTTCAACTGTTTAGACTGACTCTATGTATAATAGAGACCATTTTTATTTTACAGAAAAGAGCAGTAAGATCTTTAAACGTGTCCTAAAAAAATTTATGACTTCATTAAATCGAATTTCAATTACTGTTATTATAAATCACTACAATTAAAATCTCAACATACGAAGAAACACATTAAGCAACCTTGGGTTAAACAATATATGCTTAAAATGTGTAACAAAAGAGATGCCCTTTTTAATAGATGGAAAAAAGATCCTACAAACAGTTGTCTTCGTCTAGAATACAATACACTTAGGAACAAAATTCATAGAACACTTGAGTATAGTAGAAATAAGCATTATCAAAATGAAATCAATGCAAATATCCGGAATCCTCGAAAATTGTGGCAAGTGATTAACTTAATTTGCGGCAGGGTCATTAAATCGATAGACGAAACAATCTCAAAAGCTTTTCATTCCGTTAAATACTCACAGGTAGTTATAGCTAATAAATTCGCACGAGAATTCCGTCAAGCAGTGAAAGATATTCTTCCGACATGCCCAGTTAAATTACTTGACATAAACTGTTACAAAAAAACTGCTAATGTCACCCTACACTTTAAAAAAGCAACCCCGAAAAAAATTGAAAAAATAATTTCAAAACTCAATAGCAGGAAAGCCCCTGGTGGCGACGGCATTAGGATTGTGGATATTAAACAAATAGCTCACAAAGTGTCTGATTCTATCGCACAATTAATAAACGCCAGTTTTGCGATAGGGAAATACCCAGACGAGCTCAAGCTAAGCTGTGTGCGGCCTGTTCATAAGTAAGGCAAATTTGATGATGTTTCTAATTACCGCCCGATATCCCTCTTATCGTCCATAGACAAAATTATTGAAAAGTACGTGTTCGCACACGTTCAGATACATTGCTTCTATCATAAAAACAAAATAATAAACCCCAACCAGTATGGTTTTCAGCCCCTCAAGAGCACGACATCATTGCTGTCTAAGTTTTGTGATGAAGTCAATAATCATCTTAATGATCGTAAACATGTCCTAGCCCTTTTTATTGATTTCTCACGGGCATTTGACACTTTAAATCATGAAAACCTGCTTTGTGAGAACTCGAAAATACAGGAATCAGGGGTCCTGTTTTGGAGTGGTGTGAAGATTACCTCAAAGACAGGTCCTATTATGTTAAGATATATGACGCGAAAAGTGATGTTCTACCTATCACTGAAGGTACAGCTCAAGGGTCTGTGCTCGGTCCACTTCTCTATATTGCTTATGTGAATGACATGAATAATGTACTTAAGCACTGCACATCTTATCAGTATGCGGACGACACGTGTTTAATAATAGCCGATAAAAATATTAAAATAGCACTTGAGAGACTTCAACAAGATTTTGACTCTTTAAACAAATGGTGTCATGATAACCATCTCGTCCTCAATGCTGATAAGACAAAACTAGTACATATCCGATCACCTTTCACCAAAACCTTCGTTGATACAAACGGGAACCTTAAAGCTCACGAACATACATGTTTTCATCAAAAACAACAAAAATGTAGTTGCCGTGAAATTGAACCGTAGATAAACATACGTACCTTGGCTTAGTGATTGATAGTAAGTTTAACTGGCTCCCACATATCAATGGTATCTGTGACAGGCTTAGAGCATTCCTAGCCAATATAATAATAATAAGAAAATAAAATACCATACAAAATACTTTTATTGCTATACAATTCCTTAGCCGATTCTATTATTAATTTTGGCATTACCAGCTATGGCAGAACATTTAAAACCTATCTCGATAAAATCCAGTCTCCAAATTAGAATTTTGAAAAAAATCGTATCACCTGCAGTCAAAGAACAATACAAAAATAGTGAATATGATCTTTTTAGGCATTGCAATATTCTCCCCGTACATATTAAATTTCTGTATTCCCTCTTAAAAGAACAATTTTTTAACGAAGAAATCCAACAAAAAAAAGTTTTTCATAAAATTAAAACCAGAAAAGTAATTAATGAGCGTTTAATAACAGCAAAAGCTAAAAACACATATGGAGAACGGACAACGCACTATTTGGTTCCTCGTCTATTAAATGACATTGACCCTTCTTTTTTGAATAGCATAACAAAAAATAATATAAAGAAAAAAATTAAATTGCATTTTTTGAACACCCTGTAGCCAACGCAAAAAAAAGTACATATCTATTATGAACGCACATCTTATGCTTTGTCGCTCGGTCAGGCCAACTTCACTATTAGCACGGTATAGCGAACATTCTAACTAGCATGTATCTCTTTCTCACGTAGTGCAGGTGGCCTGCTGACGCGATTCATTTGTATCGCATTTTAGATAGTGTTAAGCGCGATAATTTAAAGTACCTACCTAACCTATGTTTACTTTTATTGTCTTTGCATTTTGTTGATGATATGTGTAGATGATCAGCTCAACCTATTTTGTAGCATACCGGACAAATCTCCGTGATTTATGGCTTGCTTTATAGTTTAAACTTATTGTAATATTATTAAATAAATTAAAAAAAAAAAAAAAAAACATATTGTAAAAAAAACTGTGTCCGAGCGGAAAGGGGTGCATTGGTATACAAATCACTATAACAAAAAAATAATCAAATATATTATTCATGAAAATAAAAGAGTTATCGTAATTTAAAACGCAAGTTTTTTGTACCGAAATTGCTCAAATTACTTATCACAAAATTATGTTAATTTAATAAATGTGACACTTTCCATCAATGACGGCGGTGCCAAAGGTCCTACCTACTGAAGTGCCGACAAAAGTATTACCATGTAAGTTTTGTCGTTTAACAAAATTTTTATCGGGGTAAATTTTTTTCACTTATTATTTTAAAATAATTATTATAAAAACTGAAAACTAATTGTTATATTAACACCTTTACGGATCGGATAGGGTTTTTTTTACATATTGTATAGGGGAAGGTGGGGTAATTGAGAACGGCGGGAAATTGGGAACAGTTGAACATCAAATACTTCCAACCACACTACACCGCCCGCGTACTTTTAAATAGACGCGCTTGGGGTTCCTTAGTTCGCCCGCAGAAATGTGAGTGAAAAGACGCGCGCATCCTGTCACGGTGAGTCAGACAACATTATTACGTATTTTCGTTACAATTTTTGTCGTATGTAAAAATCAATGTATTAAGCATCTTTTTGAGCTTAGAGACATCACATATTGTTAATATCTTACAAGTAATATCTGTTTATACGTTTTATTGTAGCTTTAAGTTCATCGAAGATAATATTGCGAGTAACGGCCATTTTGATTTGAGTTGCCTACTTCGGGTAATTAGGAACGGTGTCAGGAAGGTAAATGTGAACGTTCCTAATTACCCCTATGAATTTATTGATCCTGTAAAAGTGTTGTAACATTAGAAATTGTTTTAGATGCCTCGACATTACAAAAGAAAAACCACACCAAGATATGAAATTGAAGATCTTTGCCGTACTGTACATGATGTTAGGAGTAAACAGCTTACTTTGGGCAAAGCAGCCATAAAATACTCAGTGCCAAAAACAACGCTGTTTAAGCAAAGTTAAATAAAGAAGTATTTAAGAAACCACAAAAAGGTCGGTACCCCTTTAATAAAAAATCAGGAAGGCCAGTTAGAAAGGTACATACACGATTGCTGTAACAGCCAACATAAGCAAAGCTGTCATTGGGTTTAGAGTGGCTGGAATTTATCCCATTGATATGGACAAGTTCAAAGAATGCTTCGGAAACGCCATTAGATCAATCCAACGTCAGTCAAGAATCAAGTGCTTCCGTTCGTGAAATTGCAACTGAAGGAAGCTTGAGTGAACTCATTGACAGTCAGAGTCAAAATACCACTTTTGTTCCTGAAAATCAAACTGATATGGATGTGACCATTAATACTACTCCTCCATCCACTTTTGTTGTTCTTACTGAAATTACCAATGTACCTGTTCTTCCTAAAATAGTAACTTCTAAGCGAGGAAATAATAAACATGCCCAGATTTTATCCAGCACACCTATGAAATATCAACTAGAGGAAAAACAGAAAAGACAAGTGGAGAGGATAATAAAAAAAGAGAAAGTTTAAAAGATAAACACCACTAATACTAAGAAAATGAAGCCAAAAGTTAAGGGTAAGGGAGACAGAAATTTTAAGAGGATGTTAGAAGAAAATAAAAATGAAGAGGATTATTACTGTATATTCTGCAGCGAAAAATATGAATCTCCACCTAAAGAAGATTGGATTATGTGCGCTATCTGTAACAACTGGGCACATGATAAGTGTACTTCCGGTTAATCTAGTAACAAACAAAATAATTGTAGTACTTATAATGTTTTTGTTGTCGTTCACAATTACCCCATATCGTTCCTATTTTCCCCGCGGACTGATCTCAATTACCCCATACAGTATCAGGTAAATAAGAACGACAATGTTTTTTATTTTCTTTAATTTTTTGATTTTAAAGTTTATTTTCAACAATTTTGACTTAATTTTTTTGTAGGTAGATTAGGAAAGTTAATGTTGCAATAAAAGTTGATTATATCTGTGACTTTCTTTAATTTTTTTGAGTGTTATAAGTTAGGTGTTCCCAATTACCCCACTTTCCCCTAACCTAGAAGCACGCGTGTCTCTTAAGGAGTTGATTAAAGAAATTAATATTCTAACGGTTGCGTCACAGTTTATATAAAACTGTATTTCTTTTTACAGAAAACATTGCGATATACACAATCATAATACTAGAAATCAAAATACACCTAAACTTCGACTGCAGAAAGGTTATGGATCATTCATGGGACAAGATGTTACTTATTATTATAAAATCCCGAATGATGTGTTAATTTTCCCCTATGAGAAATTTAAGGCACACGTTAAGGAAACACTTTAAAAAAAAGGATATTACAATGTAAATGATTGTGTTCATGATAAGAATGCATGGAACTGACATTCCTGAAATTCTCACACACTGTATAGGTATAAAGCGTCATTATATAGTTTTGAATTAGTACATACATAGTGCCCAAGTACGTTTTTTTAGAATAAAGTGTTGTTATACAATAAATTCCCTGTGTGGTGCCGGGGATAAAGAATTGCACCACTCCATCTCTTCCCGTGGGATGTCGTAAAAGCCGACTAAGGGACCATTCCAGAGGATGGGCAGCAGCATCTCTCTAAGGTTAACTCTCAATCACCTTACTGCGATCGCCAACCCGCCTGCCAAGCGTGGCGATTATGGCGAATCTCCCCATGTATCCTTGGGGGAGGCCTTTGTCCAGCAGTGGACGTCTTTTTGGCTGAGATGATGATGATACAATAAATGTATAGAAGTTAGCATTATTTGTAATTTCGGGCTCTTGAAAGTTTTTAATTGTAAATATTGTATAATTTGGTAACGCAATACTTTTTTTTTTGTAAATGTCATTCCTATTAAAGCTGTGGAGTTTTTTGCGCCCATTCTTCTCCATAGCCAAAAAATAGACGTCCTGAATGGGTAGTAGGTAAAAAAGGTATGGACGATTCAAAAGCACTTTTCGTTAGTATTTTGACTTTTTGACTTTGACTTTTATTTCACATGTTTAAAAAGTGATCTGCAGTTTTTTGATATACTGTATTTTCTTCTCTACCTTTGTCTTCACAATATTTGAGGCATTGTTGTGTTCCGACAGTTAGAGATAAGATAGCCAGTACCACGGTAGATGAGGGTTCCGGGTGAAGTGCGCTTCCATCGTCAGTCTTATCATCTCACACTATGTTTTACGGGAAGCCATAGAAAAAAAAATACATTCCCTTATATCTCATACAAATTGAACATATCCAATCTACTTAACGTAATAGAAAAATAAGTCTGTCCTCTAAATAATGAAAAGTCTACGTGAGTAAGAGTTCAGTATCAACAACTATTAGCTTGGCGACAACACAAGCCTAATTAACTACCACGTCACTCCTCATTTGTTACAGCCGGGCTTACTATGCTGGGGCCTATCATTCGTTCTTGCAACAATAATGTCAGTTTTAATAAAAGTCGCGAGAATTAATTACAAAAGAGATAAGGAATATTATATAAAAATATCAATCTACTACGTGTAGATAATATAAATGCATAAATAATGCATAAAAATCGTGTACTGATCCAATGGGTACTTGCCGTTTCATAGCCCTAATAAAATACCATAACGAAAGTGTCAGCCATTATTTTATAAAGAAGTTTTTTAAACAAATTTTTAAATCAACTCATTAGTCGTCAGCAGTTTCTGTCAAATAAATAAAGTACAAATACTTTTATTGTGAGGAGCTCGATGGCGCAGTGGTTAATGCGCCCGGTCTGCGAGTGCTGAGGTTAAGCAGCTTTCGCAAAGGCCGGTCATCGGATGGGTGACCAAAAATTTATCATCTCGAGCTCCTCCGTGCTTCGGAAGGCACGTAAAGCCGTTGGTCCTGGCTGCATTAGCAGTCGTTAACAACCACCAAACCACACTGGGTCCGCGTGGTGGTTTATGGCCCGTTCCCTATCTATCCATAAGGAAGGCTCGTGTCCCAGCAGTGGGGACATAAAATGAGCTTATGATGATGATGATGATGAAACAGTTTAAAAATATATTTAACAAAGTAATGTTTCGATAAATTTATTTTATTAAAACGGTTTATTGAACTTTCAAATACTGAATTCTAGTAGTCAATTAAAATGAGGGTTGTGTACATATATTTACCAACGCTGAATACAGTTGAGCACACAATTAATTTGTATAACAACACCACAATTCTATCGAAAGATGAAGTAAGGGCTCTCTCATACTGAAGTTCAAATGAAAGTAATTTATTTGTTATCCATGATCTTAAAACTGTTTAAAGAAACATAGTTCAATGATCCTGCAAGAGCACTGAAACTTTTAATTATAATAATACTAGAATAATTATATATATAAGATCACATTTTATCAACTGCAAATATTTTGACAAAACATCAAATTATATCAGAGAAATAAGGTAGGGCCTTATTTCTTTGATATAATTAGATGTTTATTAAAAAAATACATTTAAAAAAAATCAGACTAGAGTTTTTTTCACTTGTCGTGATATGAATAATGTAATATTTTTAAGAGCAGCCTCTCTGTCGGCTCTTTTGAATGAAACTAGGGGCACGTGTAAGCGGTGAAGGCATTGCGGCCTCTCTGTGTCGGTTCCTTTGGATTGAAACTACCGAAAGTGCTTTATTTTTCTTTTTAATAAAAACAGTTTATATAAGTAGGTATGTTGTTGAATTTATCCTCAAAATATTTGCAGTTCATAAAACGTGACCCTATATATCGATAATAATAGTAATATTTGTAATTTTTTTTTTAAATGCTGGCTAGGCATAAACTGTTGACACTATTTAATATATAAGAACTAGGTATATTGTACACAAATATACTATAAAAAATCTCTTATTATTTCTATAAAGTATGTTAAATAATACCATTTTTTATAGACAGCTGGGCAAATGACTTCATCCCACCTGATGTTAAGTGAAAACGGAGTCCAGACAACTTTACTGGTGTAGCATGAAAACAACGCAGCATCAGTCACCCTCACTCTGCCGGCCCACAAGGTGCCACTTCACGCCTCGTTTGAAGGACCCCATATCATAGGATAGGGAAAACGTGTGCTGATAGGCTATTCCATCTTTTGGACGCGCGACAAAGAAACGATACACCAAATTTCTTTCTCGACTGGATTGATAATGTTATAGTAACAAGACATTGAGAAAGAGCGAATTATTAATTAATTGAGATGAAAAGATTTTTTTTTTAATTGTACTCTGTATTTACAAAATCACAAAGGCTGTGTGCGTTGTTGTTTATTTAATTGCTCTCTGATGGATTACAACTCGTCTGTCTTTATATAATTTTAATATATGTAGTGAAAACTACGTGACGTACGCAATTGAAAATCATATATGAAAGAGAAGAAATTAAAAAGAAAAAAGCCTATATACTATCCCACTGCTGGGAAAAGGCCTCCATCATTGAAATCAACTCATCGCTACAATTGATGGGTATTGGCTTATCACCACGCTTACCAAATGCAGATTGATGATCACAAGCCCGGGCTATGTATCGAAAAATCCGAAACATTTTTAAGTGTTAAAATAATTAAATAAGAATTTTAGCACAATGCGCCATCCCGTCTTAGCAACCTTTAGCGCCCATTGGTAGTCTTAGGCCGTCCTACTATAGTACATAACAGTAACTTGCTTAGATGAGCAGTCGAGTTCGCTTGTAAAAGGGCTAATTTGAGTCTAAGTAAAGGTCTAAAAATCCAAGAACCAAACAAGACTGTATTGCTTAGCTTTCACAATATCAACTCGAACGCGGGAGCGGTTATATCATCAACCTTTGCGATCAAGTAAGCATTTACATACAAAAAACTAGTAGCGTTAATTCTCCATTCTTACAGTCCTCAAGTCTTACTGCTGAGCAAAATTCCAATCTTAGAAATAAAGTCATTCCTGCAATAGATGGGGACACTTGCGAAATGATGGTTGGTCACAAACGCAATTAAAACCTTCACTACAAACCGAGCTTAAATTAAAAAAATAATATTTCAAAATTGGAACTCGCAATCAGATTTTGTTTCCAGCAACAAATTTTGCACGTCGTCGCTTGCATGCCGAGTTACCAATAGAACCGTTCGCCCGCCCCACGTCAGTACAACGCAGGGCGCCGGATAGGCAGGCCACTAGTTGAGTGCGGGCGGCCGAAGTTCGAACTCCATTTTTGAAAATCGAACTCACTGGCCTGTGTGTCACGTTTCAAAACGAAAACTTAACAACCGAAAAGTTTTAGAGAAAAAGAAAGTTCTATTGTTTTTTTTTTTTTACTTTTTTCAGTGTGTGTTGTGTCATTTAGATCAGTGAAACTTTGATCGAAAAGTTTTGTTCCAGTTCGGAGCGCTCCCGTGTTTCAGGTAAATATTTTATTAAGTATTTTCCTCCTCGTGTTTAATAAATAAAGCAATTATTATTATATCTATGCGTTACGTTGTGTTGTGTATTTTATCGTAGGCACGTTCTTCGTCTTCACGTTTTATGGCGCATAAAAAAGTTAAATGACATTTTTGTGTGTTTCCTCCGATAGAGTGTTATGATTTTATGGCATTCTTTTACGGTTAAAATAATCATGCGTAATGACGTTCCTTTAAATTCTAATAAATGTATAGATTTATAGACTTGAAGATAGCGATCAATTAGCTATTACTTATTAGTTATTATTAACGAGAATAAGTATATTTTATAACTCTAAACTTATGTGGCAGTTTTACAAGAAGGATACCTTTTTACAAGTAGTTTTCAATTAAATTAAAATTTTAATAAAAAATATGTTTTTTCAGTGTCACACAGTAATAAAAAATACAAAGTAAAAAATACAAATCAGTTCATTAACATTTGTATTGATTTGTATTTATTTTATTTTGATTTTATTTTTGATTATGATTTATTTTTTGATTTTATTTTGATAATTATGTTATTTTATTTTATTTTTGTACTGATTTAATTTTTTTATTATTGAATTATTTGATGTTGATGTATTATAATAATCTTACTAACTTAGTTTAAGAAACATTTTTTAATACTCTATGGACCATGTGTCTGAAATAAAATGTTTTTATTTTATTTATTTATTATTATAAAGGACGTTAATTGACTACATTAATAATATACAAAAAGATTTTGATAAAATAATAAAAGAGTTTGCATCAAAACTTAAAAAATAACTGATATCTTGGTACTACTAGATCAATAAGAAACAAAATGTTCTTAATAAAGGTTAATACTTCAATGAATTTTTTAAATATTTATTTGTCTTAGGAAACCGGGATTTCTCCGTGGCTTCTACGAGAATAATTTTATTTAAGATGAGTTTGATTAAAATTATTATTAAACTGTATGATAAAAGCATGATGTCATTATGTAATTAGTTACGCTATTTTATAAATAACGACATTAGAATTCCGGGTATTTGAAACTACTACCGTACATACTTTGAATTTTTTTTAATTTATTTTAGAAAAATATGAGGTGTAAAATATAGGTCGGGGAAAAGTCTTTTCGCATATAGTATGTATGAACTTGTAAACAAATCTCTTTAGCTATACTATTTGTATCTGGCTGGTTTTGGTATCATTAAAAGTTTAAATTTTAAAGAAGATAATTCCAAATTTATTCAAATTAGGAAAATGTGTGGTTTTCATTTGTTTTTCTTACTGTCAAGATGGGTGAATCTAATGAAGAAATTAGATACATTTTAAAATTTTACTACAAAAAAGGTAAAAATGCAACGCAAGCCGCAAATTTGGTTTAAACGTTTTCAATTCGGAAATTTTGATGTCAAAGATGCACATCGCTCTGGTCGCCCTATTACGGATAAAATGGATGCCATTTTTGAAAAAGTGAAGCAAGATCGGCATATCAGTAGTTACGATGTAGCTGAAGAACTGGGAATTGACCACAAAACAGTTTTGACGCATTTGAAAAAAACATTCATTGAGCTGTTACCCCCAGGCATTACCATCGGTTCTGAACTCTACTGCGAACAACTGATGAGATTAAAGCAAGAAGTTGAGAGAAAGCGGCCGGAATTAATCAACAGAAGGGGTGTGGTTTTTCATCACGATAAAGCTAGACCTCACACATCTTTAGCCACTCAGCAAAAATTAAGAGAGTTTGGCTGGAAGGTGTTAATGCATCCGCCGTATAGTCTTGAACTTGCTCCTTCAGATTTTCACCTGTTTCTGTCTCTTCAGAATTCTTTAGGCAGTGTCAGGTTAACATCACGAGAGGACTGCCAAAACTATTTGTGGCAGTATTTTGATCAGAAGCCCCAAAATTTCTATTAGCAATGGAATTAGGTCCCTATTTACAAGATGGCAAAAAGTTATCGAACAAAATGGCACCTACATACTTTAGTCAAATGTATATAAACTATATTAATAAAATGTTTTAAATTTTCTTAAAAAATGCGAAGAAACTTTTTCTCCCACCTAATATGTTGGGAAAGGTATTTATTCTTCTTCTTATTCTTCAAAGTGGAACCGTATGGTCTTTATTCCACCAGATGGCAATAGGTAAAAGGCTGCAGATAGATAAGCTCAGGAGTTCAGGACACATCGTAAAGTGAACAACGAAATAAAAAAAAGTCAGCGCCTAGCTCAAAACAAAAATAAATAACCTTTCCATTTAATTAAAAATGCTGTTTCATCGTATCAAACTGCCCGTTTTCATATAGTTTGGTGTAAGTACCCAGTTTATTAAGGGTAAAAATATATATATATTTTTTTTTAATATTGACACGTCATAGTGACCACATCCTGCCTGATGGTAAGCAGCCGATGCAGTCCAAAATAATGAGAGCGCTCCTCAACGTGGAACACGCACGTTAACAAGCGCACCCATTCATGACGGCCTGCATAAATGCCGTTTCACGCCCCGCCCCATGCTTTACGCTATTGCAAACATTTGCTTATGTTAACTTATGGCATTACTCATGAAACTCGTACAAAGCTTTATAAAAAGAACACGTATTTTTAAATAACTTTACATTTTTCACTTTTTCGTTAATTGTAATCCAATCTATCGACAACGGAGCGAACATTTCTGCCAAACTCATATCATGGATAAAATACTAGTTTGTAGAGAATATTCAGTTTCAATATACTGCCCAACGTCGGTACCTCGTTTTGTTTCGCGGTACCAGGAAAAAGGATAATAATATTAAACCTTCATTAGGCAGTATTATATTAAAATACTGCCCAATGAAAATCGATATGCTTCGGGTTTACCACAATAAAGACTAAACAGCAACAACACAACGGTTAGCTAAGTAAAAACCTTAACTAAACCAGCTATTGATTATTTATTTATAATTTACGCAAATTTTGTTGCGAACAAATTACAATTTGAAAAAAGACAAAGTGTTGAAAAAAGGCATATATATCATAGGGTGTGGGTTAAAATCCCGCTTGTGGAATTTTTTCAACCTAAAATTTTAAATAAATAATTTTAAATTTAGCTTGCCTAATTCTTATCTGATCTTTAATAATTATAAAAATATTAAGCTCGGATGTTGATGACGTAGCTGTCGACGTTGAATAAGGCTCTTTTGGCTTAAATGATAAGAGTAGATAGTGTTGATAAATTTCGGCGAGTTGGATTGAGCCACGATAGCATAGTTGGTAGTGCACCTCATCCGGCATGTAATGGGATGCGGGTTTGAATCTCGCTCGTGGCTTTTTTCAACACTTTGTCAACACTACAACTCTTACTCTGTAAGCCAAAGGAGCCCTATTCAATGTCGACTAAATAATCCTAAATAAAAAAATTGTTTAGAAAAAAAAAATACATAATGAAAATATGGAAAAAAACCCTACAGCCTTAAACCTTGTTCTACCCGAGCCTACGAAAAATACGATAAAATAAAGCTCGTTACCTCAACTTTTCTTATAAATAGAGGACTATAAGAAATGTGACTACTTACATAAAGTGGGACGAAGAAAACATGTTCGCGAAATTTATGTAACTATTATTTATTTTTTGTTCCACAACGGGGTATTGTTTGGCTTGCATCCCACTAAATATTAAGGTGGAAGAGCACTAACCACTGAGAGACAGAGTGGTTGATACCTGGAATAAACTAACCAAAGAAAATAGGTCAGAACTATACGACAACAAAATGAAAAGAAAACAGATAAATGAGTTTACATTGTATACAGATTGTTTACATTTATATCATCATCATTATCATCATCATCAGCTCATTTATGTCCCCACTGCTGGGGCACGAGCCTTTCCTATGGTTGGATAGGGAGAACGGGCAATAAACCACCACGCGGGCCCAGTACGGATTGGTGGTTGTTAACGACTGCTAATGCAGCCGGGACCAACGGCGTAACGTGCCTTCCGAAGCACGGAGAACACATACATTATATACAGTTGTATATTTTTATTATTATCTCAGCCATAACTGTTACACTCCTGGGCAAAGTCCTCACTACACTTTTTTCACACCTTCCGCTCTCCTGCATCATCATGCCATTCTTTCTTGAACCTACCGAGGTCGTCCCGCCATCTTCTTCTCTACCTATTATAAAAACAATCGTAACTCCCCTCAGTCTCATTCTTGCAAAATGAAATGAAATGATTTATTTGCATTTTACCTATTTCAGTACTTAAATGAATGTTGTACAAAGAATGCAAACATAAAAAAGCGGCCAAGTGCGAGTCGGACTCGCCCATGAAGGGTTCCGTAGCAGCAAGTAACATAATATAAAAGTTCTTGCAGTTCGTTGTATTTATGAAGGAAATGTTTTTTTTTATATATTTGAGTTGATTGAATGAAAGGTAAATTGCGGTTTACGATTTATGACGTATTAAAAAAAACTACTTACTAGATCTCGTTCAAACCAATTTTTGGTGTAAGTTTGCATGGTAATGTACATCATATATTTTTTTTAGTTTTGTCGTTCTCTTATTTTAGAAGTTACAGGGGGGAGGACACACATTTTACCATTTTGGAAGTATCTCTCGCGCAAACTATTCAGTTTAGAAAAAAATTATATTAGAAACCTCAATATCATTTTTGAAGACCTATCCATAAATACCCTACACGTATGGGTTTGATAAAAAAAAAATTTGAGTTTCAGTTCTAAGTATGGGGCATTGGGGAACCCCCAAAATTTTTTATTTTTTTTTCTATTTTTGTGTGAAAATCTTAATGAGGTTCACAGGTTCCGTAGCTAAATGGCAAAAAACGGAACCCTTATGGATTCGTCATGTCTGTCTGTCTGTCCGTCCGTATGTCACAGTTTTTTTAATTAATTAATTTACAAAGGCAACATTGTTTGTCCTATGTTATTTGTAAATTTAATTAATTTTTATATATTATTTTAATGCAAAATTTTATATTGTTACCATTTTTAATCAATTTATAATGTTATTATTTTTTTTTTTTTGTTATATAAGGTTATGAATGTGATTTTGATTGAATATTTTTAGATTCTTTATTTTTGTAAGTGTTTTTGTAATTTCTATTTGTAAAAGTAACTCTGCTATCGTATTAGGTACCCACCTGTAATGATAGTTGTAAGTGTTATAATAAATAAATAAATAAATAAATAAATAAATTATTAAAGGAAAATAATGTCGATCACTGGTTCCCGTCAAACACTGGTGCCACTTCCCTTATCTATCTTTGTTATTTTTATTATGTGTAGGTAATGGTCGTTTCTGGTTCGTTTTGTTCTGATTGTTTCTTTTGTCATTTGACATGACACAACACGACTAACTTGTCTTATTTTTCAATTTTCGTTTAATTGGCCTTTAGCCAACGTTGTTTCATCACTGATTGAGTTCTGTTTCGATGTTTTATAACATTGCCAATGCAAAACAACAATACGGCTCTATTAATTCTCCTACAGAAATGGTTGTTATGAAACTGAAGTTCGTGTTTAGATTAAATCAAAAAATACTTAGTTGTTATTTTGGAACCCTATTGCGTCGTTTGTGTTTAATAACAAATGTTCAACAACAACAGCAACGTTTTGTTCCCGTCATGTAATCTTCATTTCAAATAAGAGTACCTACATACATACATATATATACATATACATACATACATACAGTGCTTTTATTTTCTGAACGTCTCTCGGTAATCATCGCGTTTCTGAATGCAACCCAATATTAATTTCCATGTCCATTAATTATTAGATTTATCATGTCATGATTCAGAAAAACGTACTTTATAGTTGTTTGGGTTTGCAATTTTCGGTTGTCTATTGTTTGCCCGAAAAATGTAAGCATTAATACTCGTATGCCCGAATTTTACTTGCCCGAATTTCATTTGCCTGAATTGTTTGTTTACCATAAAAGTCATGTGACATACTCTTGTTTGCCCGTACATTAGATTCCATAATGATACGAGTGCCATACATATTGTTATCCATTTTATTAATTGCAATAATATTATTTAACAGAACATTTCAACGCCATACTAAATTAATTTCGAATACATCCAAGCTCGATCCAAGTCGCTTCCGTACAAAATTAACCTAACGCCTTTGTCCTAAAAAGCGATTGGCTTTCTGGCACTTCGCCGGCCGCTGCCGCGGCACGCTCGCTTCGCTCACACGGCTTGTGCGTTGTGTTTCATGTTCTAACCTAACCAAACCTAAACCTATTGATCGTTTAGTTTAAACCAATTTTATATTTTTTTTCTAGAAGCAATTTCGATGGCAAATTACGTTATGGCATATGATAATTACGGCTTACAATGATGATAACAAATGATGTTATTGAAATTGACTTTATGGGAAACAAAGTTTCTAGCACGTGAGTAATATAGTAAACAATGAGTATGACATATAAAATTATGAGAAACAATATTATGTCTGTTGACCAGTATAGCAGATGAAATTATGGCAAATGAAATTCTGGCAAGTGGGTGTAGCCTGCAATTTTCGTGTGAACCATAGAGAGCTGTAAAACAGTAAATCGTAAATCAATTACGTATGACACAACATTGTATCCCCCTCATTCTGAAATTAATTAATACTAAGTAAAAGGAGTAGTAGCAACTCTATATGCTCTATCTGATAGAAATCCGACGCCAGCCGAAACACGATGTTTGCCGAGCGAGAGATATCAAGAAAATAGATGTACTGAACAGACGCCTACACTAAAACTTATCCGTAACTGTCAAATTTCTTCAATAAAGTTTCAACCATATCCCTTAGACATAAAGTTTAAAGTTTATTAAGGAAGACAGTTTGTGCAGGCGTATGTACATACATGCAGTCACGCCCGTCTCCCATAGGGCCGTTAGTGACCACTTTTTGCAACTTGCTACGATTCTTACATATCTTTTTTTTAATATTAAAAGGAGGCAAACGAGCAGGCGGGTCACCTGATGGAAAGTAATCACCGCCGCCCATAGACACCCGCAAAACCAATGTAATCGCAGATGCGTTGCCGGCCTTGAGGAAGGAGTTGGATCTTGAGGACGGAGTAGGAATTGGGAGGGGGAGGGGTGAGAGATGGGCCTCCGGTTCTTTCGCTTCATCTACTTCCATTAATTTCTTTATACATGCTCGCCGATTTGACTGCTTGACGCATAGACGTCAATTACCATTAATTATTATTTAGCACCTAAAATTGTCTATTGTAAAATAGTCTCTAACAGTGTTCGACTGAACAATATAAGGGGCTCAGTAATCATTAATGATAAATTTACGTCTCTGAGTATGGCAGAAAGGTATAGCCCCTTGTCCTGATCTTTCGTTAAAATGTCCTCGATATGAATAAGAACATCTGCCTAGATCGTATTTAGTAAATTATGTAAAGTAAAATTTAGTAAATTAGAGTAAAAGAGACCAAACACGGAATAACAATTCAAAGCTTATTCTCTGTTTATCATTATTGTGTCCTTTATTTTTTTTCACATATTAATTTACATTTTTAAATATTTTCTAAAAACAAAACAAACAAAACATTTAAAAATACAAAAAATAGGGGTCCGCCGGCATCGGGACCAGGGTCCAAGCTACCGGTGGTTAGGGCTCCAGAGACAGGAACCTCCTCAAAATGCGTGCCGTATCGAGGAGAACTGCCTTCTGAATCAGGCGCTTGATTTATTATTTTTATCAGTATCAGTACGTGGTTTAATGTTTTGGAATCAATTGTTGTCAACGTGTATCAGAAAGGTGTGGTCAAAATGAAAAGATCCAAAGTGTATTCGATCTAGATCTTATAATGTATTGTTACTAAGACATATTTATTAACTCCCTGTGTGGTACCGGGGATAAGGAATTGCACCACCCCATATCTTCCCGAGGGTGTCGTAAAAGCCGACTAAGGGACCATTCCAGAGGATGGGCAGCAGCATCTCTCTGAGGTTACTCTTAACCAACTGCGATCGCCAACCCGCCTGCCAAGCGTGGCGATTACGGCAAATACCCCTCATGGAGATCCGTGAGGGAGGCCTTTGTCCAGCAGTGGACGTCTTTTGGCTGTGATGATGATGATGATGAATTACAATTGCATGACAAATTAAAGTTAAAAATTATCTCTTAGTAACTACTCTGCATAGAAGATCTAAATCGGATACACTTTTGATCTATTCATTGCTCTACACTTTTCTTTAACACGTTGTGTATCATCATCATCAGCTCATTTAATGTCCCCACTGCTGGGGTACAAGCCTTCCTTATGGATGGATAGGGAGAACGGGCCATAAACCACCACGCGGGCATAGTGCAGGTTGGTGATTGTCAACGACTGTTGATGCAGTCGGGACCAACGGCTTTACGTGCCTTCCGGAGCAAGGAGGAGCTCGATATGATACATTTTTGGTCACCAATCCGATGACCGGCCTTTGCGAAAGTTGCTTAACCACAGCACTCGCAGACCGGGCGCGTTAACCACTGCGCCATCAAGCTCCTCGCGTCATCGAGCTCCACGTTGTGTATAGCGGTTCTAATTACCGAACTCATTAATTTCTTACATATTATCACACTATTACTGAAAGCAGAGCCAAATTAACATGCATTGTTGTGATCGTCATCTAAGGAGCTCATATAATATAATGTTCTAGTCTTACACACATAACACAAGAATTACAGAAACCAGAAGCTAAATGTATTGCGGTATTGTTTATTGTTTAGACGTAGGATGATGGGGAGATGCTTCTGAATCAGTATCGCAATCAAATCAGAATTATTTATTTGTGTGATTTAGGTTAGCATTACAATGATGGAAATTGTTAATTTTGTTAGTCTTAGATATAGGGTATACAAATGAAAGACAAAATGGCAAATCTAAGATAGTTATAATAATATATACAAAGATACAATTTACATAAGTGTCAACTGTATTCAATATTTAAAAAAATATATATTTACGGGTAAGCACAGTGCCTTGATCTCACCTGATGTTAAGTGATGATAAGGCCTTTTGGTGGAAGTGCACTTCACCCGGGATCCTCAACTAGTGAGGTACTGGCTATCTTATCTCGTGCTGCCGGAACACAACAATACTAGAAACATTGATGTTATGGCGACATATTATTTAGATAAGATGGTGGTAGCTAGCCAGGCGGACAAACAAGTCCTACCACCAACCAAACCGAGTACACAAAGATGCTGGGAATCGAACCCGGGACCTCTGGCTCTAAACCGGTGGTGTTAATCACTAGACCACAGAGGCGGTTATAAAATAATGCTTTGGTTGAATGCGAGAAAATCTGGTTCGATCTAGGTACATAGTCACGTTAGACTACTTAAGTGAAATTACTACAAGTGTATCAGCTTTCTTTTTTTATTTCAAAGATTTTGCTATTGGCTGCCTGTCCTTCAGTTAATCGGATTTTATGGACGGCCAAAAACTTTTGACAGAAAAGGTTTGAACTCTTCGGCTACAAGTACGGTGTCTTGAACCCATAATAATGTTCGTTGATGTGTTGTTGTTGAATGTACGAAAAGTTTGTTTAACAAAAAATCACTACAACACGAGTACAATTATGAAATACTAGCGGCCGCCCGCAGTTTCACCCGTGTGGTTCCCGTTCTCGTGGGAATATCGGGACAAAAACTATCCCATGTTTTAATCCAGGTTATAAACTATCTGTGTGCCTAATTTCATCCAAATCCATCCATCCGTTGCAGCGTGAAGAAGCAACAAATATATACACATACACACAAAATTTCGCATTTATAATATAATATTAGTGTGACAAAAAACCCTAATACTAAATAGTTAAAAATTAATAAGAAATATGCAGTGCTGTAGGTGTGGTCATCAAAATGGAGTCTACTCAGCATGCTGCTATAGCATAGAAATATGCTACAACGTATATTTTCGGTAGGTACAAAATAATAAAAAAAAATTAAGAAAAAAAGAGATAAGAGTAGGGTGGTTGGCTTTCTGGACGAGTTGATAGTAAAGGAAAAGTGAAGAGAAGAGAGAAGAGTGGGGTGGCTGGCTTTACGGGAGAAGAAAGAGAGAAGAACAAGAAAGAATAATTATTAATTGGAATCACTTAACAAGTACCTACAATACATATTCTTTGTCATGGAAAATACACTAGGCCGAATTATAGTAAAGCTTTCGTAGGTACTTTCTCGTAATTGTTAGAGCGTGGTGATACATGGGTTTGTAAACTCAAACTTTCTTAGTCGAATGAAAGGTCAAATCGAAACCTACCGTAAAGTTTCTTCAAATGACTGCAGGGTAGGTTTTAGGAACAACTAGGTACTTTCCGTTTGCTACATTGTTACTTTGTAGGATTTGCGAATTTCAAATGTTCTAAACCTCAATAGTGTCGAACCTCTATACGCACTTAGTAAAGTTAAATCTTGTTTAGATTTAATTCTGTATATTTTACCATTGAAAATGGTTATGTATGTTATATATATGATGCAAATCGCCTATAACGTATTTTTGGCCATAGCTCCGAAGACTTTGGAAGAATCGAGATGGAAATAGTACCAAGAGTTGAGGAATTTATCGTGACACGTATAAGCGTTTGAATTTTAAAAATCTGCTGGAAACTTTTTTGAAATTTTGAAAAACGTATAAAAATCGGGTTTTTTCGGGGGTGTTTGTATACTAAATTGTAAATATTTGAAAAAAAAACCGACTTAAGAAAAAATGAAAAAAGGGTCCTAGGGTCCTAGGTCCTAGTTTAGCTACAAATAGGCGAAACATTTTTGAAAATCGGTTAATAATTGTGACCTGTAGGTGGTCCCTTTAGATTTGGTATTGTAGAAAAACGGGTATTTCCGTATATAAAAAGTGATGCAGCTTCTTTGAATATTGATCGATCGTCATGGTAATGGTGTTAAAAGATGCGGATGCAGGCGAGAACTGCATTCAAGTTGGAATTATGTTATTTAAAATAAAATGATTTTTTTTTTGTAAATTGTTGTATTCATTTTCTATGTTCCGATTCTTGCGGGGACTGCAAAATCTGTGAATTGTTTGTAAATAAAGGCAGATGGAAAGCAGCAAACGGGTTATTATACATTTGCCGCAAAGTAAACTCACAGAAAAACTTATATTTAGTTTTGCCACACTTCTATTTTTATGAAGTAAATTTGGAGCTATGACGAACTTGCACATTTATAACGGCCTTATAGCGAAGAGTCTCGACCAACATCTCAAGAGGCTTTCGCTGGATGGCTGGATCAAGGGTCAGATACAGAAGGCAACACTCCTGCACACGGCACGCATTGTCAGGAGGTTTCTTTCTCTGCAGCCTTAATCGCCGGTAGCTTGAGTCCTGCTCCGCTGCTGGCAGCGTTCTAGGTTTAGGTTTTTATAAAAGTTGTATTTTTGTATGATATTTTGTTATATTTTTCTTTTTATATAATTTTTATAGATCACATATTTTTGATGCATGTGACAAATTAACTTTCAATGTATGGAGTGGACAAAACTGTAACGAACTTTTTCTTCTTCTCTTCAGCCTGTAGTCGGGCACTGCTGAGTGTAGACCTCCTCATGACGAACATACTTTGTGGCAAATATACACTCGAGCAATAAATCCGGGTCACTTAAAGAAACCTAGAAATCTCGGAAACTAAGAAATAAATTGTGTTTAATAGACAATTAAATACTCATTAAATGAAAATAATAAAACTTTTTAGTTATTGTAAATTTATGTCATAAAAAAATCAAATTTGAAAAAGGAAGACTGTCGAAGATGGAACTATACGAAATTTCTGTATTTGTTTTTGCCTTTGTTTCTAATCTGTCATTTTAGAGGGTATATAAACCATGTTGATAGTGTTCAATATTTTTTATTCAAGCTTAAAATAAGCTTAAAATGCCAAGTGCTTACTTGGCCATAATATATTAAAAAAAAGCGAAAGAATAAATTTATAAAATATACAACTTTGTACATTACTAGCGACTACTCGCGACTTCGTATATCTAAACACTTGTATCCCGTAATCCCAAGGTAGTTTTTAAAAACCTTTCATAGCTAATGTGTATACATTTTTTAAAAGTATTTTAAAGGAATAAAAACTTACATAACTCTGAACTTCAAAAGCAAAACGGCTTATGTCAATCAACTACGTGTATGTTGTTACGTCTTTGTCAATATAAAGAAAGACTTGACGTACTTACCTTTAGTTCGGCAAGTTTCACGGCATAGTAACCCGAGCTTAATATGACAAAAGAGTCGACAATATATTTGGATCGTGTCCCATATTATTACTATGCGTTGAAGACTTCAGGCTTTACGCTTTCAAAGACGTTGCCAAACTAATGGTAGTCATCTTTACAGAGGAAGAAGAGTGTAATAAAAGAGTTGCCCAAAATATCATGGTGGCTCGAAGCGCTATTGGGAGAGATAAACCTCGGCAGGCCGCACTAAGATAAGATAAGATAAGATAAGATAAGATAAGATAAGATTATGCGTCGAATTAGTTTTGTGTTTTGAAGCGTTTGTCATTACGTAAGTACATCCGCAAGCAGTTCGTGCTTGTAGATAATTCGGGCTATAATGTTAGCTATCAATGAAATAGCAAAAGATTTTTATATGAAAAAATAGGTGGGATATGCTTTTCCGTCTACTAATCTTCACTATTATGTGTGGTTCGCCGGCGTTAATTGAGTCTTTAGTGATTGTTACATCTGTTTTTTTATACATGAAGCAATAAATATATAAATAAAACTAGCTAACCCGGCGGACTTCGTACCGCATTTTTTATATATGTAAGTATTCTATGTTACTCAGCGCTAATGTAGCATTCTAATGGTGAAAGAATTTTTAAAATCGGTTTAGTAGTTTTTGAGTTTATTCGTTACAAACATACATACAAAAATACAAAACTTTTCTTAGTATAGATAAATATCCGTTCGTGAAAAAGAAATTAAGATGATCAAATATTTTTAAATGCAAAATACTTCTATTTGCTGTAAATAATAACATTGTGTTGATTTATTAGAAATAAGACTTTAGAAGGGTCTACTTTAGAAGTGTTAATCATCAGGAAACTTGTTTAATAACGAAAAAACTTTGATTTTCTACAAGATGGTCATAAAAAAGTTTTGAGTATCAGATACACATCAGTTTCAAGTTAAGTAATATATTCATTGTTAGTTTTTCTGACGACCGTACTATTGAAGTATCCCGGTGGGACGAAAGATGGATGGTCATTTAGACTTCGAGTTGGAGAAGTTATTGTAGCGGATGCGATAACTTAATACGGTCGTTACAGATATTAGTACTAACGGCTAAAACAGAGCTCGACCAACCGTCTCTTGCTTAAATACATTGTCACTTATGAAATACAACAGTACGACGTTGATCGTCGGGGGCGCGTGACAGTCAGCGTCGTACTGTTATGTATTTAAACATACGCGACCGACGTACGCACCGGGGCGGTCGGTCGAGCACTGTTTTAGCCCTAATAGGTTTATATAAAATCTTTATTTTAATACTGTACTCACATACTTACACAAGGAAAATAAATAACAACTACAGAAGACATTAAATAATAACAAATCCACGTTACACGCACAAATATCAATCGCACAAGGATCGCATCTAAAAGATAACATTATATAAAAGATTTCACCCGTGTTATTTCCCGTGTTTGCAACATTTTTCATTGCTGCTCCATTCCTATAAATTATAGCGTGATGTAATATAGCCTATAACCATCCTCAATAAATGGACTATTTAACACAAAAATAATTTTTCAATTCGAACCAGTAGTCTCTGATATTAGCGCGTTCAAACAAACAAACAAACTGTTTTGTGGACTGAATAAAAGAAAATATAAAACATGAGAGTTTGCCGTACCATCGCAAAAGGTTCGTAGCTCAGCGTCGTATCGTATCCACCCGCATTGCAAGCAAATCGTTGATTTTCAGCTACAACCTTCATCAACATTCATCAATTCGTTCATCTTTCAATAAACAGTTGCACAACAGTAAACCCTCACCGTCTTTTATAAAATGTACCACGAGTTCCGACAAATTTCTTTCCCTTATTCCTTTCTTTACATGAGCACGCCTGCTGGTCTTCGGAGTCACAGATTTAGGAAGTCTCTGTTCGAATAATTTCAATAATAATAAATTCGTTGGCACATTTTTGTCACACCTTAAAATGGAATGCTATCCCAGCACTCGTATTCCCTCCAACAACATGGGGTCCTTTAAACGAGGTAAAGAAGCAACTTGAGGTCTTCAAGGTAAGGACGGCTAGTGCGGGTACCATATCTCTGGATTTGACCTGTGATCTCTGGATTTTTAGGCTCCTGACAGGATTGCGGCCGGACTTTGGAAATCTCACGGTTTTTTGATTTTTCAATAAAACACAGTACTTACATTATTCAAAGTTTTTTTATATGACTCAATTAAAATAATATATGACATGACTTATTCGAACTGACTGACGCCCGTGCCAGCTCGGGGCTGCTCGCCTGGCGGAGTGCCACAGAACCCACAGGATATAGGTACGCTACACAAAAACACAGAGTTTTTTCCACAGTTTTGTGAGTTACGTTTATGACAAAATCTCAGGACTTTTCTATGGAAATCATCCTTTTTCTCAGGACTTTTAAATTTTCCATTTGGTAACCCTAAGTGCGGGACAATCCAGCCTCACTAGCTGTCTTCGCATCTGGACTCCGCTTACATCAAGTGAAGGAGGTCGAGTAATGAAACTTCTGTGTCTGTGTCTTCTGTGTCTTTTTTTTCTCTGTGGCAACACTACGGCTAACAGCTGATTGCATTTTGTCTCGAATTTAATTTCTTATTTTATTAATTAATCTTATATTTGGCCCCAATATTCATCACGAAACATAATTTAATTAAATGATAAGTGATATTAAGTAAAAATCTGTGCATAAAACTGTGTATTGTGCGTGAATTAGTGAATTGCAGGTATCGTACGTACTTACCGGCCGGCGAGCTGTCAATGACACTGCATTTTTGTTATTGTAAATCTTTGTCATCTCTTTTAAATAGCACTGTGTGGTAAATTTTCATATAATTATAATAATCATTAGGCAGTACCGTTCTTTTTATATATTTAAAGTGATATTTGATCATTTTCGCGTTGAGGTTACTTTGTAATTTACTTATAACCTCTCATACTTTGTTCGAACAACTTTTTGGTGTTTTTCTTTTTCTTTTCTAATTTACTAAAATGCCGATCACTACGCGTAGCATGACCTCATCTCGCCAAGAAGAGAGTAAGCTCGATGTGACATTAAGAAAACTCGACTTGGCTTTGAAGGAATTAGAGGTTTCCAAGGGGTTGGTTGAACAATTGCATAGGGAAAGAGATGACAATGAGACGGAACTATTGGATGCGTTAAAAAAATACGATATTTTAAAAAAACAAATGGCTGAACTGCACTCTGAGCATAGGTTAGTAGTAGATGAGCGAGACAAATTGCATAGCATACTGGTAGGGTTCAGGGAATGCAGTGACGAGTACGAGCAGGGCCTCAAACGCATGTCGGTCCTGGAGCAGGAGCTGCAAGAAGCCCACCGCCACATTACCACCTTGGAGGCGGAGAAACGAGACACCATGACTTCCCATAGCCACAGCCTGTTTGATGAGTTAGTCGGTAGTGCGCCCAGCCTGGTTTCTACTGCACAAATCTCGGAACCCATTGTAACAATTGATTTGACAAGTGATGACACTATAAAAACCTTAAATTTAGATACTGAGGTGGGAATTGTTCAGTGCAGTAGAAACAAATTTAAAAAATATGTTAAAATTAATAAGTATATAGCCAAAACTAAAAAACTTATTAAGAGACAAAAATGTATGTACAAAAAAGTTATGTATATTAAAGAGAGAAGGCAACTTGGCGATGAACTTGATATGTATTCGTTACTATTAGAAAATAATATAACCGAATATAACAGTGACATAAAGAAAATGGAAAATGAGATTTGTAACCTTCACAAATCCCTAGAATTAATGACGAATAAGTATAATAGTGTTAAAAATGAGTGCGAGGAACACATGCTTGCTTTAAAGTGCCTCATTCAGTCTAATTGTGACCAGTCATACCAAAATAGCCCACCTAGCAGCCCTCAGTCAGTCTGTGAGTCCTTGTTCACTCATCATCACCAAAGTCCTTCATCCTTATCAAATAAAAATAAAAATACCAATAGTTCCTTCACTCAGAATAACATTGTAAAATCTGAGACTATCATGTTTAGTGATGAACTTGGGAAATCCATGGGCCAATTATTAAGTATGTATTTGAGACAAACTGTTACTAATTATTGTACGCCTGGTTTAACTTATCATGATATTATTAAAAAAATTATGAATTACAAATTCAATGAAAACACCACACTATTGATTTTAGTGGGACACAGGGGAAGTATGGACAAGATTAAACTGTTAAAATGTTTTGATTTGTTGTATTCATTAAATGTTAAAAATGTTGTTTTGTTCACACTTCCTTATAGCCAAAGCTTGCCACAGACTGAAAACAATATAAGACATAAAATAAATCTGACATTACACACACTGACATTTAATAATAAGAATAAATTTCATTTAATTGACTTAAATAAGTATTTAGATAATAAATTATATTTGACAATAGATAAATTTTATCTTAATAAATATCTTAAGAGACAGATAGCATTATCGCTATCATATTATATTGAATATGCAGCCAAAAATTTGGCTACCCTATCTGCCCCTATTGGGCAGAATGTTGACATTGTTAATTGTACTTTGGAATCTGTTCCAAATCAATCTGTTTACAATCATTTAAATTGATCTCTAAGACAATAGAGGAAAACTCTTGCGACTTCAATATTAAGACAAATGAAAAGCCCACCTTTATAAACATTATTCATCAAAACATTCAGGGCTTTTCTGGAAAAGAATTAGAATTAGAATTATATATAAATGAAAAAAATGTAAATGTCTTATGCTTAACCGAGCACTGGTTAAAAGAATGCGAACTGTTAGTAAGCATTGATAATTATAAAGTTATTAGTTCGTTCACAAGAGAGTCTGCTATAAGAGGTGGGTCACTGATATTATTAAACGATACATTACAATCAAAGGAGCGTAAAGACGTAGTATCTCTCTCAGTTGAACGAAATATTGAACTATCTTGTGCGGAGCTCGAGCAGTATGTTATTGTTTGTGTGTATAGGCCTCCCTCTGGTAATTACCACTTATTTGAGTCCATTATGGAAGAAGCCTTGCAAAAGGTATGCAATTGTAAAAAGAGGGTAGTTGTATGTGGCGACTTTAATATAAATATTTTAGATGAGTCACAGAACTCTGTAAGGTTTCTTAATCTTTTCAAATCGTTTAACTTGTATAATCTTTTTGATGAACCTACAAGAGTTACAGCCACATCAGCTACCTGTTTAGATAATATTTTTTCTAATTGTAATGTTATTGAGAAATCAATAATAAATTTTATAAATTCCGATCACAATGGTCAGATAGTTAGATTTGAGCACCAATATGAACGTCCTTCAAAGAATATTTTGTACAGGCCAGTGACCACTAATCGATTAGACAGATTTAAAAAGAATGTAAATGAGAAAGTGTCACATATACCATTTAAAAATGATAATGCGAATATCTTATATGACAATCTATTCGAAATAATCAAAAAAGAGTTTAATAACAACTTTACTCAAAAATTAATCAAATTAGATAAATCTAAAACTAAATTTAGTGATTGGGCCACAGCTGGCATCTATAAGAGTAGAAATAGGTTGTATCAATTATATAATATAAAGGCCAATTCTAAGAATCCAAGTGTAATTGAATATGTTAAAAATTATTCAAAAATGTTCAAAAAAGTTTGTTCCATAGCAAAGGCTAACTACATTCGGGCAAAGATAGTGAATTCAAAAAATAAAATAAAAGCCACTTGGAACGTCATTAATAAAGAAACTTGTAAAGTAAGGTCTCGTGATCGTATACTTGAACTCAAAGTCGATAATGCTTATATTAATGGTGATACGGAATTGGCAGGCGCGTTCGAAACATTTTTCTCAAAAATTCCACTCATCACATCAAATAAATTAAATTCTTGTAAAAATCTTGCCCAGTCTCTTCTTGTGTCGAGTGTAAAAATATGTAATATTCCATTCAATTTTCACTATATTGATTCTGATATTATAATAAAAGCTTTTAGGGAAATTAATATAAAAAAGACTGAGGATCTTTGGGGTATCTCCACTGATATATTAAAATCTATAATATCTTCTATCGCGTCTAATCTAGCAATAATATTTAATAAATGCGTTGATGAAGGTGTATTTCCAGATTTAATGAAGTACAGTAAAATTATACCGTTATTTAAAACAGGCGATAAAAGTGACCCATCTAATTTTCGGCCTATATCCATACTACCGGCTCTTAGTAAAATTTTTGAAAAAGTTCTTTTTAATCAATTGCTGTCACATTTTACAGATAACCAGTTACTTCATAACAAACAATTCGGTTTCACCAAAGGTAGAAATACAACTGACGCGGGTGTTGCACTCATTAAGCATATTTTCGATGCATGGGAGCAGAAACAGGATGCGATAGGTATCTTTTGTGATTTATCGAAAGCTTTCGACTGTGTCGATCACGAGACTTTATTATTAAAAATGGAACATTATGGTGTCTCAGACAACTCGCTTACCTTATTGAAATCATACCTCACTGGCAGAGTTCAAAAAGTTAATATTAACGGTACCGATTCTTCTGGCGCTCCGTTACTCATGGGGGTGCCCCAGGGTTCAATATTAGGACCTCTTTTATTTCTCATTTATGTAAATGATCTACCTTACTACACCGAAGATCTTTGTGAGATAGTATTATTTGCTGATGACACCTCATTGATTTTTAAAGTTGATAGACATAGAGCAATATTTGACGACGTAAGTAATACTCTCTCTCAAATATTACATTGGTTTACCACTAATAACCTGCTGCTTAATGCAAAAAAAACTAAATGTGTGAAATTCACGATGCCTAATGTGAAGCAGGTTAATACCAGTATCACTATGAACGATGAAATAGTTGAAATTGTTAACTCGACAGTTTTCCTGGGTATTACCTTGGATCACAAATTACAATGGGGTCCTCATATTGCTGCCTTGGCAGGAAGACTTAGCTCGGCTGCCTATGCGGTTAGAAAAATAAGGTCACTTACTGATGTTGAAACGGCAAGATTAGTTTACTTTAGTTACTTTCACAGCGTCATGTCATATGGTCTTTTATTGTGGGGCTCAGCGGCTGACATTGAAACTATTTTTGTCTTACAGAAAAGAGCCATTCGAGCTATTTATAGCCTTAGACCCCGTGATACGCTGAGAGAGTTATTTAAGCAGATTAATATTTTAACTGTAGCTTCACAGTATATTTATGAAAATATCGTTTATGTTTATAAAAACTTAGATAAATTCGAAAAAAAAAGTAATACCCATAATTTTAACACAAGAAATAAAAACAAACTTGCCGTTCCAAAACTTAGACTCAATAAGGTCGGTAATTCATTTGTTGGGAAATGTATAAATATATACAATAAAGTGCCTGTCACTATAACGGAACTGCCGCTACACAAGTTTAAGACAGAAATAAAACAAGGGCTAATGAAAAAAGGTTACTATAAAATTAATGATTATCTTAATGATAAGAATGTGTGGTCATCTTAGTCTGCTCGCCTGCACATAAATAAAATTTACTCATATAATTTTTATACTGATATATAGCCTTTATAAGCAGTGTCCTACAGATAACAAACAGCGTTGAGTTAAATATATCATTCAGTTTTTATTTAGAGTATCTTGAGTGTGTCATGCTCTCTTTATTGTCTCTGCGGTGGTGGCGTGTGCGTCGGGTCGTTACGTTCCCTAAAATATGGTTGAGCGAAGCGATGGCTGATTCATATGTCATACTCGTGAACGGGTGCCGCCTGTGGAGGCTGGTCTGCTCTTGCATACTTATCTTATTTTTAGTATTATTCACTATAGTTTGACTCTGTTCTTCTAAAACAATTTTTGACTTTTACTAGAACTGTAGTGGTACTGTATGACATTGTGGAAATTGAAATTTTTGCCTGATGTAAATTTGTTAACCTAGAATTTTTATTTTTTTTGTTTATATTTTTTTTTTTTTTTTTACATGTTGTGGTTGTCTTCTATAAGTATGTTTTGTGTTTATTGTAATGGAAAGTGTCCTGCTATGATCGGACATTTTCCAATATTTTTGACGCTGTAAGGGAGAAAAGAGCTGGACACTTGCTGAGTTTCTTGCCGGTTCTTCTCAGTACAAGATCTCCCGCCCAGAGTAGACTTACGAACCGATGGCATAGTGACATTCACAAGAGCTACTTGTAGCCTAAACTGAATAAAATGATTTTGAATTTGAATTTGAATTTTGTGTCTAATGTCATGTTCTGTTGAACGTTAACTGGTTAAAGTACCCTTGTCAGTAACATACTCAAGTTTCGTCAACGCTTAAGTTTTACGGTTTCGGTAAATGTATGACACATTCACCATGTGAACATTTAATGTGACATAAACACGTGAGGAGCTCGATGGCGCAGTAGTTAAAGCGTCCGGTCTGCGAGTGTTGAGGTTAACCAACTTTCGCAAAGGCCGGTCATCGGATGGGTAAACAAAAATTTATCATCTCGAGCTCCTTCGTGCTTCGGAAGGCACGTAAATCCGTTGGTCCCGGCTGCATTAGCAGTCGTTAACAATCACCAATCCGCAATGGGCCCGCGAGGTGGTTTAAACACGTCAAAATAGAGATGTTGTCAACAACAATAATCAATTCTCAGAGCAATATCTATATATATTACAATATCTCTCAATAGCTTATTATTATTATTCTGAGAATTAATTCATTCGCATTAAACGTAAATATGAAATCCACGTACTTCAAAATATTAACCAAATTATAAACATTCAGTTGACGAAACAAAAAAGTGACGTCATAGTTTCCATTCCCATATTCATATTCATATTCATATAATTTATTGCCACATGTTGGTATGTACATAGATAGTATCGTTATGACAGTTGCTAAAAAGCTCTTCATTGATTAGCCGGTCAATTAACGAATAATTTACCATGTTTTTGACCACCTTTGTTAGTGGGCAGACCTTTGCTCTTATCGATAGATGACGTCATTCAGTGATGTGGTGAGATCACGACTAGAAAAATTGGAAAATGTTCTAATTCCAGTATCTAGTAATATTCCATATTTGTGTATTCGGATGTTTCCTGATTTATACAGACAACTCAGCCTTCCTTGCGTGCTAAGCCACACAAGCAAGTCTACATCGCAATTGACAAATACTAACAATCAACAACGCAACGCTATTCGTTGACAGTTCCTCGTTTGTATAATGCAGTGCTATAAATAGAACCATCTTGGTTAGTATATTAGGATTTGCAGGCGGTTTTGTCTGCGTGGTTTTTTTGTTTAGATATATTTTTGGGTTTTTTGATGTAAAACATCTTTCCGTCCGCCTTCTATATATAGAATTTGTGTGAGTGATTTCGTAGAAAAGGGACGGAAGTACCGTAACAGTGTGATCCGTAACAGCCACCAGTGATCGACACTTTAAGCTCAATGGCCGTTGTAGGTAGTAATATTTGTGGGAGTGATTTTGTAGAACTGTGATCGTAACAGTGTGATACTGCCGCACAATTTATGAACGCATTAAGTACAACTTACTGTGTTTGTGATTATGATATGTATCATTAAAGTGTAGATCATTGATAAAAAATCCAAGTATGTCAAATGTTACACATCATATCATCATCATCAACCTCGTATGTCCATATAAAAGAGAAACGAAAAAAATGGCTCATTTCGTCAATGTTTAGAATATTGTTATTAATATGTGCTTTTGTCTCATGTTTTGAATGATAAAAAGGCCCTAATTATGTTATTAACCAATCCCTTACTTAACTGGATTATACCAGTTAAATGACTTAAGAGGTTTTCTGTTTTTATATGTACATAGTTACGAGGTTTTCAAAAGTAAAGAAACTAATGTAGACTAAAAAAAATATGTTAAATGAACACAAGTATTATATTGGGTACGCTGTTTCGCGATATTATAAAATACGTGGTTTTCATTTGATTTTTACAAAAATGATAAAAAAAAATATGACTTTTCGACATACAAGGTTATCATTCTACAGCGTCGATATACGACTACTGTAAGGCTCGTTTTTTTTTTATTGCCAACGGGTAAGCACCTGGCCGTTGGGGTAAACCATGTTCTAGAGTGGAGACCGCGACTCGGCAGACGTAAGACGTAGTGCAGGACGCCCTCCGGCGCGATGGAGCGCTGGGCGTCGGCGGCGGCAGGCTCCGCCAGAATACCAGCGTTGCTGCGATACGCTTCGTTCGCAACAACACAAGCTGAGGCGGAGTCCTGATTGACCTATTGTTTGTTTTATGTTTTTTATTTTTATTTTATTTTTTATGTACTTGTGTGGTCAATAAATGTTTCTCTCTCTCTCTCTCTCTCTCTCTCATATACGCAAAGTGGTTGGATAAGAATAGCTGAAGATCGGGCTCAGTAGCATGCATTGAGAGAGGCCTATGTCCAGCATTGAACTGATGTGGGCTGATTATGATGAGTATGATGAAGCACCTGCCCTTCTTCTCACTTGATATTAAATGGTGATAAGGCTGATGGAGGAAGCGAACTTTCCTGGAATCCTCAGCTACTGAGGCACTGGCTATCATATCGCTAGCTGCCTGAACACAACAATGCTAATACATTGATGTTGTGGCGACATGGCGACATGTCCTGATTTTGCTTTTGTGGTTATTGATATAAGTGTTTATATTAACTACTTTAAATGTTATCTACCATTGAAACAGTGTCTGTAATTTAGTGAATTTTAATTTTATTATAAAAGAATATTTATATAAAATGGCACACACATTCCTTTTTTTTATGACTTTAAATTTTTCAACGGTAGCCTTCTTTGCTCATCATTTTTCAAAACTTTTACTTACAGAGATAAACTCTGAAAAAGTAAAAATAAAAATCTGCTGTTCCATATATTTTGATCGAGTTAGGTAATACATTATATTACATAATGTGTGAACGCTTCTTTTGTTAAGAGTCATCGGAGCATCTACATTTCGTGCTGTCTTTTTGGTGTATTTGTAACCATATAGGTATAATAATAATAATATAATAATAAAATAAACCATATAAGTAATAATACTAGCGACCCGCTCGCGACTTCTCGTGAACACTCGTATCCCATGATGGTATTATTTCCTAACATCTAATGTAATAATCACATACGCTCACACACACACACACACACACATATACACACCTCACTCACACACGCACACACACACAGTTAGTTATATTTGGTTTTTATTTTATTAATTAAGTAGTTTTTATTATATACATTGAGTAACTAGATTAAGTATATGGTAACTTCTATGTATACCTTAGATATAATAGAGCGGAACCTCTTGAAACAGGCAAATTGTGCCTAAAAGGAGGCTCCAGTCACTGCTATTTGTACCTACCTTTAAGTTACCTAATAAATTATTATTTTTTTTTTTTTAAATCCTACAATTCTATTACAGCGCCATTTATCGGGTCCAATTGTAAACCTAAACCTCAGGTGAGATGAAGACCAAGTGCTTCAGACCCAGATGATTCCTTCCACTCAAACACGCAAAAAGTTTCATCGAAATCGGTGCAGTCGTTTAGAAAGTCAGTAATATACACACGTGCGGTATTATGATGTCTATAAAAATACACCGAGTTTTCTACTAGCCCCCAAACCGATTGTATTACATATCAACATTCGCACGAGTAGGTACCTACTACACAAGCTAACAAACTTGAACCACAAAATAAGGAGACTGCAGAAAGTAAGCTTCATACATATTACACATAGACAACCTCTCACTCTCACGGTCACGGAACGGAATCTCGTAACATCTGCGCTCAGATTCTTCGGCCGGCTTATTACCGATCTTTAAGTGACAGTCACAATAGCAATAATTTGCAATTTATCGCTACCAAATACATATTCGTATTACGGAACGTAGAATGCTATGATAGCGCCACAAACGAAGCAATTGCCGAACTAAAAGTGTAGGACGGCGCTCTAAAATAAACCGACCGATTGTAGCAACTGCAACTAGAAGCAGTCGCGTTGCCGTTGTGCAATTAGCAACTGATTGCTATTTTCGGTAATAAGCAGAGGTCGGAATTAGGTAGAGTTATTTATGTACTTACACTGATTTCATACAGCGAAAGAATAAAGTGGATATGCCTCAAATCCGGAGATTAATTTTTAACCTACATTTTAATAATTTGTGTTGTGAATTAAATACTAATAAAAGTTGTATGTTAATTATCTTTCTTTTATTTGTCTTATCTGTCTCTGAGGTTTTTATTTTTATTTATTTGTAATATTGTTGGCCACACGGGATTGTCCATTAGAAATCCCGGGACGATCCATACTAATATCAACATGTGCAGGTGGCCTGCACATCAGACTACCATAAACTGTCAAATTTCCTCAATAGACTTTGAACTTTTTGTCTATGGCATATGGTTGAAAATTTAATGAAGAAATTTGAGAATTATTAACTCTACCTAATTCCGACTTCTAGTAATAAGCCTGCTGAACTGTGAGCGTTGCTCGAGCGCGGTATGTATCAAGTTTACCTTCTGTCCCCTCCTTGTTTTGTGGTTGAGCGCAGAATCTACAAGTCGGCTCTTAATTAATTTTGTTCGCGACAAAGCTAAATAAACTCTCGCCGTCTCAACAATGACATTCGGAGAAATATTCACAAAACAAAGAACATTTCTATTCCTTTGAACATTTGACTAATGTGCGTCGTACCAACTTTGACTATGAATTTAAATTTATGTATTTGTTAGCACTTATGTCCTTAGTGTCCTATTACGAGTATGATAGGACATTTTTCAATATTTTTGACGCTGTAAGAGAGAAAAGAGTTTTCACTTGCTGAGTTTCTTGCCGGTTCTTCTCAGTACAAGGTCTCCCGCCAAGAGTAGACTTACGAACCGATGGCATAATGACGTTCGTAAGTGCTATTTGTAGCCAAAACTGAATAAATGATTTTGAATTTGGCATGTAAAGCCGTTGGTCCCGTCCCGGCTGCATTAGCAGTCTTTAACAACCACCAATTTTGGACTTGCGTGGTGGTTTACGGCCCGTTCCAACCATAGGGAAGGCTCGTGCCCCAGCAGTGACGATGATATTTTTTATTATTATAGCTATTGTGCGCCATCTAGTTAAAATGTTGTATTCATTATGATAGGACCAAATTGTAAATCCTAAAAAATATCAATGTCCAAATTGAACCTTATGTCATAGAAAACCAATGCGATATTATATTGCGCTGTATCAGTCAAAGGATTAACCCGCGGTCGGTTGCGCCGGGTGAACTTTATCCGGCCGCAAATATTTTTATTTACAGCGAGTAGAGCTTCAAGTACTTCTTTATAAACTCTTTGAAAACACGGTTAGAATACTTGCAGGTGTTAAAGCAAGACGGGTTTGTTGACAGTTAGTAGTTTGTATGTGGTTACGTATTGTATAAAGCCTCTTAAAAGCACATTTGTAATTGTAATGGGTAATGGCTTAATCTATACCAATATTATAAAGAGGAAATCTTTGTATTTTTGTATGTATGTTTGCAACGAATAAACTCAAAAACTACTGGACCGATTTAAAAAATTCTTTTACCATTAGAATGCTACAGTAGCGCTGAATAACATAGGCTATATTAAAAAAAATGAGGTACGAAGTCCGCCGGGTCAGCTAGTCAATAATAAAATTCAAAAATAAAACTGGTCTTTGGCAAACTAACAAGGTTACTTACTATTAGGGTGATTAGTGAGTAGTTTACGCATTTACCGTTCCATCACGTTTGAACAAAAAACGACTTTAACGTGACCAAATAGCTAAAATATATAATTTAATTAGATCATTCCATGCAGTGCCTACTTTGTTAGTATGCAGTATTTAACCGCCTCTGTGGTCTAGTGGCTAAGACCACCGGTTTAGACCCAGAGGTCCCGGGTTCGATTCCCAGCGGGGGGTACATCTTTGTGTACTCGGTTTGGTTGGTGGTAGGACTTGTTTACCCGCCTGACTAGCTACCACCATCTTATCTAAATATGTCGCCATAACATCAATGTTTGTAGCATTGTTGTGTTCCGGCAGCTAGAGATAAGATAGCCAGTGCCTCACTAGTTGAGGATCCCGGGTGAAGTGCGATTCCACCAAATGGCCTTATCACCACTTAACATCAGGTGAGATCAAGGCACTGTGCTTACCCGTAAATATTTAAAAAAAAAAGGCATCAAAGCAGTTTTCTTAAAGGAATGGCAAATAAATCTTGCACCAGGCACCCTGATCTCAAACTCCGACGGACTTTGAATCTTTAACAAGACGTAGTTGCAACAGCGAACTCACCGTTTATCAAATATCCGTCTCGTGTCTAGACAATTTGGACGAGTTGCCTTAATCTATATCATCCGGACGGATTGAGAGGAGTTCTTTGTCGCTCTGATTTTTCCATGTATACTAACAATAGTTTGTATTTATGTATGTACGTATAAGTAAGGAAATATCCTATAACTGTCCCACTGCTGGGCAAAGGCCTCCATCATTGAAATCTTCATCATTACGTGTGGGTGTGGGAGTCAATAGCGAAAGTTGGTGAATACATCAGCACACATTAATTTATTTTAATGTTTAACCTGACGTTTTGTACCCTTAGCAGGGTCCGTGGTCTGAGAGAGACAAAAACAACGACGAATACAAATAGAGCAATCACTTGTCAACTTCTAATATACGAGTAGTATACTGACTGTACTAAAATTTTTTTATAGATATCTCGGCAAATGACTCCATCCCACCTGATGTTAAGTAGAAATGGAGTCCAGGTGCGGCGTGAAAACAAACGTAGCATCAGTTAACCTCACTCTGCCGGCCGACAAGGTGCTTCTTCACGCCTCTTTTGAAGGACCCCATATCATAGGAAGGAGGGAAAACGTGTGCTGGTAGACTATTCCATCTTTTGAAGGTGCGACAAAGAAACGAGTCACCAAATTTCTTTGTGCGCGATGGGATATTTGAGACAGTAAAGCGGTGACTCCGAAGAGCAGCACGTGTACTCCTATGAAGGAAGGGAGAAGGTAGGATGAGGTCAAAGAGCTCTTCAGAGCACTCGCCATGGTATAAAATCAAAAATATACAATGGGTTACCTTGTCACGTGGACGTTTTTATACATTTGATACAAATTACAATTTGTGTACAGAATGGTAAATATCAAATTGAATTTGTTTTAGAGAATCAAAATCAAAATGAATAGTAATAGTAAAAATAGAACCTTTAAAGTAAGTGCGTTGTAAGTCGCTAACAATAATTTTTAATTTTTTAATGGCAATTGTCATTAGTTTTGTCAACAAATACACCACTTAATTTAAAATAATATTTGAATAAAACAATAAAAACTCATCAAAATACGTGCTGATAATTTAAATTATAAAAAAAAAAAATTAAAACTTGTACCTAACACGCCAAACAATTGCTTATGCCAATTAATTATCAACAGGCCTCGTCAACAAATAAACAACTTTTAATTAAATTATAGTTTTAATAAAACAAAAGAAATCCTAATCAAATTACGTGCTTAATCATTTTAATTACAAAAGAAGTTCATTTATTTTTTTAGAAGTGCCTCACAAATGGTTTTAAGCTACCAATTAATTGGTAAAATTAAATTTTATCGGCAGAACCGTTCACAGAATCAGTTTACCAAGGTTTCAATTTCTAATGATCCAAATTCATTAAACGCTTAAGTGGATAACAAATTAAACGGACTTAAAGGCTCCTTAGGAATAATTATATTTACTTGAAAATGGTTTTTCGGCTTTTTGTTATTCTAAATGTGATAAAAGTAATGGAGCCAATGAAATCGGTGGAATGTAAGTAATTGGGAAAATTATTTGTGCTATATTAATTACCGATACTTTTAATTGAGTAGGTTCAGTGGCACAATCGCTAACGTATTCGCATAACGAATTGCAGAAGCCATCGCCTCTGTGGTCTAGTGGTTTAGTTAGACCACCGGTTTAGACCAAGAGGTCCCGGGTTCGATTCCCAGCGGGGGTACATGTTTGTGTACTCGGTTTGGTCGATGGTAGGGCTTGTTTGTCCGCCTGGCTAGCTACCACCATCTTATCTAAATATGTCGCCATAACATCAATGTTTTAGCATTGTTGTGATCCGGCAGCAAGAGGTAAGATAGCCAGTGCCTCACTATTGAGGATTCCGGGTGAAGTGCGCTTCCGTTATTGGCCTTATCATCACTTAACATCAGGTGAGATCAAGGCACTCACTGTGCTTACCCGTAAAATATAAAAAAAAAGAAAAAAAAGAACGTAGCGGAGTTTCCGCGGTAACGGTAGCTGCTGATTGTCTAACAAAACAACAAACATTTTGTTAATTTGTATGTTATCTGTTATATAGGCATAAAAGCGTATCCTATTGGTGGACTTATTTCCTCGCAAACCACTTAACTACCTCGCACAGCACCAGTAGATAAGTGCGCCGTAATTCTTGAAACAATTTTCTCTATTGGTCTACACGTTTCATTTCGTGCAACAAATATCAACAGAAACATTAATAACAGAACACAAAGCTATTGAACGCGATCGCACCGGACGCGACCCGCAGGTCGGACGTCATTGGTAGGGTTGACACAAGTGAATCCTGCTCGTGGAAATTTTTTCAACTTTTTTTTTCAAATAAACAAAAGAAAACTGTTGCGTTGTTTATTTATTAAACCACAAATGAAAAGGTTTGTTTATTTGTTTTAAAGCTGGATTTTTATATTTACTAGCGAATTCGTCCGTAATAACAAACCTTACGCCGTGATGGTTTTGCCAACTCATTTGAAGGCACCTAAAGATGCCTGCACATAATTCTATCCGAATATGTTAAATTTTTTCAATCTTCTTCAGCTTTCTCCCTCCGAAAGGAGAAGGAGGACAATGGGCGCTTTCAGTGCCTTTTCTGGAAACGTCTGCGCACGCATATGAGTTTGTTATATGTACCTGTTATATGTACCTAAATGACAGCTTAGCTGTAACCATTCCAAGGTTTGAGCGATTTTAGGCAGAATTTTTTTGTTGAAGAATGTAGTGTCAAATGTTGAACTAAACCAAAGGGCAATTTTTTTACTTTTTAGTCAATAAATACAATTAGTTAATTTCACCAGACACTTCCAATATAGTTATATCCGCTCATCTTCGAAGGATTAAAGTTTTGAGTTAATTTGTCAAAGTAATAATTATTGATCGTGTGACTTTATTCATAAAACAAACCCAAATTCATGCGTAAGAACTTTTAAAAAGGCACCAACCGCCCATACAAATTGCCTAATTCCCTTTATCAAGGCTCTTAATAAGGTTTCATTAAAAAGTTTTCATGCACACCCCTTGTCAGGACAGCCTAGAAACGTCTGTGGTCAACAGATGTCGGCAGCGTGTTGCCGCCATTATGTTGTGGAAATGTCTGTATTTGTGCCGGACAGTAACATTAAATTATTGTAATAAATGCGATAGGTCTTTTTAATTTACTTTTTATCCCGTACCAACAATCAATCTTTAAAAAAATTAAAGGTAAAGCTATGTATTTAACTTGTATTATCCAGTCTTAAAAGCCATTTTCAGTTGTCAAAAGCTCAGAGGGGTACGAAAGTAAAAAGTTTAACAAAAAAAGTATTGTATTTTTTACACAAGCGAGCGAAAACGCAATGGGAACTCTTGGAACATGCGTAATAGATCATGTGGCTGACGTAAAACGCGTTGGCGCAAAAAAAAGTCTCATGTGTGTGAGCGAACTTGTTCTTATTTAGAAAATATTTAAGAACCCTAAATAATGGCTAAGAAACAACGAACGACTCATCCCTAGTGCCATATGTAAATCTACTTAATAAAAAATATGCAAATTTCAATAAAGTAGAATGTTTTACTGTAGTAGGCAATATTTTGTAGCAGTTCACTACCAAAGCATCACTCACGTTATTGCAAAATTGCAGCCCGAACGCGCTAGCTGCCGTCCGTGTCATCACATAATGAACGCAATTTAAGTAAAATAATAATAACAATACTTAAAATGTTATTAGCATTAGGTTTACAGTGACAATAATTAAATACGATAAATTAAACAGTACTTTCTAAGGCGTAGAGTTTAAAATGGATAAATAAAGTGCTTTTGATAATGGGTTGTGCCCATCAAACGCTTCTGTAAGAACTTTTGTCTCGCCGACGCGGTCAACACAGATGTGCAACGTCGACATTATGTTATTATGCGGCTAACATTGCGGCCATGTTTGCGTTGGTCCACAAGCGGCTGCGCTTTTAGGGTTGGTACCAGGTCGAGTCGAATATTAAGCCAACTCACCATTAGTTCTATTTAGCGTACATATAATACTAAGGTATTTAAATTATCCTGCTGCTATTGTACTGTAAACTAATGTATTTAAGAATTGCTTAGACACAAGTGTCTTTAAACGCTTCTGTGCAAAACTGTGTCTCGCCTGTTTGCCGTCGCGGTCAACGCAGATATGTAACAACGTCGATAATATGTCGCCTGCGGCTAAAATTGCGGGCGTATTTGCGTTCGGTCACGAGCGACTGCGCATTTAGGGTTAAATCCCAGGGCGATTGCGAAGTTACTCGAAATAATCAGTTAATACGAACATCACTTTGATATTGAAATTTGAAAATTACTATAAAATTTATTTTAATATTAGCGTTGCAGATTATGTTCATACTGCAACATGAGTGCTATTCAGTATAACTCTTTCTATTTATAATGTTTATTTATCCTCGCTATTATTTTTTCAAGAAACTCGCTTTTCGGTGTCACTCGTTTATTAATATTATTGTTTTTAAACTTTCTAAGGATTTTTGTTTTCTATTATCCTGTATATTTTCATTTCCAACTTGACTTGGAATAACTACGAGATATCAAAAGCGGCCTACACAGATGTCAGTGCGTCACCAACATAATGTCACTTGTGGCACTAACTAAGGAGATTGCAGAAAGTAAGCTTCATAGAAACGCGCTCGAGCAACGCACACATAGGCAACCTCTTACGACACGGAATCTCGTAACCAGGACTTGCAACCGGTAAGTAAGTACCTATATTATTTTCCATTTCGATTCCTGGATACCGATTTTTCAATGAGTACCGGTATAGTACATCAAAAATACCGGTACCTACCTGCGATGATGCCAGTCGGTTTGTCACGTGCAATGCACTGCGGCCGCGCGAAATGAACGTAAACAGGCATACTAACGAGACGAGAGTGCAACGCGTGCAGTTAGCTAATCCAAGCGCCACTCATTTATGTATTTATCAGGTACCGGTATTAACACGGTATAAGTCCTGTATTATATCTGTATAATAACAATATTTTTACAATACTACTTACCGGTACTCATCGGTTAACTTGTATATTAATGCCGGAATCAAGTCGTTACCGGTACTTTAATAAAGTCAAACGTAAAGGTAAATTTATTGAAAATACCGGTATTCCAAGCCCTGCCTGCTCGCAACAGCTGCGCTCGGACTGGTTTAAGATGGTGCGAGATTCCGTGTCCGCGAGGGGGTCTATGTGTGCGTTCCTCGAGCGCGATATGTATTAAGCTTACCTTCTGAGGTCTTCTTATTTTGTGCTTGCGTCCAATGTTGCGGAGATTCCGTGTTCAGCCACGGGCAGTGGCCCTAATAACGCTGCTTTTATCAGTATAAATTAGAAACGAATTAAAAACTCTGTTCAGGATGGGAACAAGAAAGAAAAAGTAGTCTTCTCAATCACAAATTTACTTGTTAAAGGAAAACAACAAATATTATTATCTAGATATATTATACCTGAAAAAAAAGGTTTGTACCCGTTTTTACGAAAATTGCGCGGACGGAGGAGTATAAAATTTCGCACACTTATAGTTTATGTAGAGAATGTGTGAATGTAATTTATTTGTTGTTATACATAATTATAGATGCGAAGCAGTAACGATTTTAACCGAGCGGTTAAATTTTTTACGTTATTAACTGTTAATTAACCGCATTTTATGCTTGTTACGGTTAAATACCACCGCTAGATGCCGCTATTAGCGGCTTGAAATGCGTATCGCGAGTTGCGCTGTTCCCAAACACTACCACTACTACGCGGCATGTTTAGTTCGCCAATAAGAGCTCCGCACTACAACAACAAACGTATCTACGCTCCTGTTCACTGTAACCGCGAGACTGAATACCTAACTCCCTCAAAGGAACGCACACTTAGTGTCATTTACCTAGGTGCAAACGAGATGACGATATGCCTACTTCCGTGCGTTCGCGACGCTACCCGCTACCCAAACGACGACGATATTGCCACTTAGTTCAATCGAAGCGACAACGTCTCGTTTGTTCAAATTATGTACATAGGTAGGTATGTTTAATAAGTACCTAGTTTGTATATTTTAATTACGTAAATGATTTAAGTTTACGTTAAATTACTCATATTTAAAGCTTTTTTATGTATATTTGTCGCTTTAAACATGATTTGATCGATCGATAAAAATTTATCGATAAAGATTTATTGATAAAAAGACAGATTATTTACCCTTTTTCTTTGTCGCAGTCGGATAATTAACCGTTTACAACCGCATTTTATCGGTAGCTAACCAAAAATTTGGTTAAGTAACGGTAGCTAGCGGGTTTTTTACAACTATATACATGATAATTTTTTTCTCTACGTAATAATGTTTATCCCTCTTAAAAAAAACACAAAAACATTCTGTAGAAAATGTAACAGATAAAGTTTTATACATCTTTCTAGATATATACTTTTGTCACATAGGAGATATTAAATTTGCAACGACGATATTTTCTTTGATTGCTACGACAATGCATTTGAGTACTAACATTGTTGCTTTGGCGACAGATTTAGGTAAGATTGTGTTAGCTAATTAGGTAGGTAGACTTTTAACAAGCCCTATCACCCATCATACCGCATACTATTATTATACCTACCGCTAGGAAACGAACCTTTGAAGTCAAGGCGTGGAACTGATCATTTAACTACTACGCCACAGAGGTGGTTGGTATAATGTAAAATAAACGGAAGTTGATTCGTTTCAAGCTTCTCTCTTCAATGTGTAGTGTTCAGGCGAACTTTAGAAAACAATATAACGCATAATAAACTTTTACTTGTTCGCAAACGTAGAAACTAACTGTCAGTTAGTTGCACATAGAGGAAAAGAACTGTCATACTCCATACAAGTTTGTTGTTCTTTGTTCTTCGAACTTGACAAATAAAAAATTGTCCGTATGTGTGGCTTTTAGATGTAAGGGCGTCCGCTGAGTCAAGCGCGCGCACGGCGCGGACGCCCGTGCGGCGAGCGGCGTTTTTCGTTTTTCTGCGTTTTTCATAGGCAGCCCTTTTTTTTTTGGAGAGAGATTGCTGATTGCCTTAGACGGCGTTTTCAGCTTCACCGGGCTTGTTTAGGGGCGGCGAGAAACTTAAAGGGTTCCTCTAGCCATGTGAAACGTATCATCTTCGGAGGTTTTCTAGAGGGAACGGCATCGCGCACTAGTGCGCGTCCCCGTGCCCTACTAGATTCTCCGAAGGGTTCGGATCGGATTGGGGAGCGGAACCATCCGAGGGCGCCTCTAAAGGCTTAGACCTCGGCTCGGGTAGACCGGGCCGTGGAGGAGGAGAGAAGCGCCCAGGTACATGTCTGTACCTGGATAGAGCACGTGTGAACCGGTTCTTCGTACCATTGTTCTACGAGTACGGTGTCTTGGACCTAAACTAGTGTGCATGTTTAGTGTATTCTGTAAATGTGTAGTGTCATTTAGAGGATCGGGCGGGATAGGCAGCCCGCTCGACGGGCGACTCACCTCACGCAGCGCTACTCTATTAATTTACACGAAAACGGCGCGCGCGCGGACGCCTGCGCCGTGCGCCCGCTTGACGTAGCGGACACCCTATGGCTAATTTTATAGCAAGTATCTAGTGACAAAATTGTTCTCCCCGCCTGATCCTCTAAATGCCACTAAACATTTACAGAATACACTAAACATGCGCACTAGTTTAGGCAAGACACCGACCGTACTCGTAGAAGAAGAGAATGAGCCGGTTTACACGCGCTCTATGCCAGGTACAGACATATACCTGGGCGCTTCTCTGACCCCCACGACCCGGTCAAACCGAGCCATGGTCCTAACGTTTAGAGGCGCCCTCAGGTTGTTCCGCTCCTGAACCGATGCGAACTCATCGGAATCTAGTAGGGCACGGGGACACGCACTAGTGTAAGATGCCGTTCCCCCTAGAAAACATCGGATGGTGCTTTGTTTGAAACGGTTTGAGACCCCCTTTATGTTTCTCGCTACCCCCAAAAAAGTCAGGTGAAGCCGAAAATGCGGTCTGAGGCAATCAGCAACACACTAAAAAAATTATTACATGAAAGCGGGGGTTAGAGTTACACATGAGAGCAAAGTATACACATCTTAGTAATAATTCTTTGGAGTCATTAGTATCGGTATTCAGATTTTGATCATCGACTTTTCTTGTTGACTGTACGAGAGGCACAATCATTGGCAGTCCACACAGTCCATACTGCTTTCATTGTATCAAATTGGAAATATATGAGTTTTGAAAATTAAATGTATTTACGGACGAAATTTATTAAGTTTATCTTTTGCTTTTAATTTTTTCCTTGGGTCAATAGAAACTTTATGCTACAATCTTAGAACATTAAACCAACTGCTCTAAGGCTACAATGGAAGGGGTCATGCAAATTCCGCAAGTCATTCACTTTCATATAAAATAGAAACCGACCTCTGGGTTCTTCAACCACTTAAGCTTCAGCTCAATTTAGAAAAGTGACTTTAGTACATACACCTTTTACTAGAATTGAAGATGATGGATTGCTTCTTAAGCATACAAATGTTTTATTCATCGACAATAATATTAGATTCAATAGGTAAGTGAAGGAGATTGTAACGTAGGTAGGCGAATAGGAAATTAAGAAAATAATACAAGAAAAACAAACAAGAAGGTGTGAAAGAAAAACAAAAGAAGGTTGACAACTTATGTTGGTCTGTAATAAAATAAAAAATCTTTTTCCTAATTTTGAAAATAGAAACATAAATATGAGACTTCTTGGCGGGAAAGTGAAGAGTCATGTCTGCGGTTTTGTTTTATTTTCGAAAATTTGTGTTATATCGAATATTAATGTGAAATAATGGTGGATTATTAACCGTTAAGTGTTCGTGAGTGTGCACGAGTGTTGGCAAATAAAACAAAACAGTGCAACGTCACTTTTCAAATTCTCTCAAGACGTCCGCCCGAGGACTTAGTAAAGCCCCACATCTTTACTGAGATACTCGAGGGGTTGGGGGTATATCATTTCTCACTTCTCATTTCTATTATCATTCATCATCATCATACAGAAAAGAAATATTGTTTATTTATGTATTACTAATAATAAAAAATACTTGAAATTGGCTAAATGCTAAACGCGAAGCCATTAATTAAGATTAAAAAAAAAAAAAAAACATAAATATCAACCATGGACTTCTTGGCGGGAAAGTGAAGAGTAATGTCTGCGGTTTTGTTTTATTTTCTAAAATTTGTGTTATGTCGAATAATAATGTGAAATAATGGTGGATTAACCGTTAAGTGTTCGTGAGTGTGTATGAGTGTTAACTAATGAAAAAAAAAACAGTGCAACGTCACTTTCAAATTCTCTCAAGAAGTCCGCTGGAGGACTTAGTAAAGTCCCACATCTTTACTGAGATACTCGAGGGGTTGGGGATATATCGTTTCTCACTTCTCATTTCTATTGTCTTTCATCATCATCATACAGGAGGGAAATATTGGTTTATTTATGTATTACTTGTAAGAAAAATTACTTTGACACTGGCTAAATGTAATAAACGCACGAAGCCATCAACTAAAAAAAAAAATGTCAACCATGCTGCTTACCATCAGGCAGGATGTGGTCACTATGACGAGCCATTATAAAAAACAAAGTTTTTTATCAAGACCAAAAAGGCTTAGGATAAAGTTTAGTGGTAAAGCATATCCTGGATTAACACGTAAGCTTAGATTATGTACTTAAATAATCAAAGCACGTAGGATAAGTTTTATCGTGGAAAATCATCTTATTCTTGAGAGGTTGGACTTTGCGACGGATCGATTTGTGATTTTGCGCAAAACCAAGGGCATAAGCCAGTATAACAATTTAATTTAACCTCGACAGCAACGAATTCACTAACGGCAATCTATAATATAAGTACTTATTCTAATATGAAATTACTAGTATTAAGTAATGACGTCACTGAAAGCCTACCTATTCAACACATTTAGATTTATCGCTTTATAACATAGAATTGGTAACCAAGGCAAAGATCCTTTTATAGATTTAGTCCTTGACATTTTGATGAAGTGATTGACTATAACCTTAACTTACATGGAACTTGCCAAGGCTTTCATAACTCTACGAATAATCTACGAATTGGTTAGAATAGTTCATGAAGTTATTGAACAGTTTAAAATTTGTTATCAAAATAGTTATTCAAAAACTTCATGCGGTCTTCGAGTAAATCATTTTCACAGTGGCTTTGTTAATAACTGGAACACAGAAATTATATTACTTTACTATTCATTACGTGTAAGCACTTGACGAGGAGCTCGATGGCGCAGTGGTTAACGCGCCCGGTCTGCGAGTGCTGAGGTTAAGCAACTTTCGCAAAGGCCGGTCATCGGATGGGTGACCAAAAATTTATCATCTCTAGCTCCTCCGTGCTTCAGAAGGCACGTTAAGCCGTTGGTCCCGGCTGCATTAGCAGTCGTTAACAACCACCAATCCGCACTGGGCCCGCGTGGTGGTTCATGGCCCGTTCTCCCTATCCATCCATAGGGAAGGCTCGTACCCCAGCAGTGGGGACATAAATGAGCTGATGATGATGATGATTATGATGAAGCACTTGACCTTTATTGCGCTTGATGTTAAGTGATGATAATGAAGAAGGTGGCTCACTTTACCCGGAATCCTCAACTGAGTCACTGGTTATCTCTATCTCTTACTGTCGGAAGACAACAATGCATTAACATTGATGTTATGGCGATATTAAGATAAGATGGTGGTAGCTAGCCAAGTAGACTAAAAGCTAGCCCTACCACCAAACAAACTGAATACAATCATGCTGGTGATCGAACCTGGGAAGAATCACACAATATAATATCAACTTTAGCATTTAAATTCTCACAAATAATAAACATTCTATTAAATTCTATCAATAAAACTTGGATCAAACAACCGATTTCTTTTGGTGATTCTAAAGATGATAATTACATTATAAAGATTTATTATAGTGAAACTTGCTAACATTTATAACTTGTTTAACGGAAAGGATTTCGAGAAAGGATGTCGAGAACCCTTTCTCCACCACCGTCTTGAATAATAAAAATCACGAACTTTCCCACAGCAGACATCAATCAACCCTGTCTTTGAGCTTTTGATCTCTTTTCATCCCCAATAGAATTTGAAGTGATCCAGAATTTCCCCTTGCTTAACAAAACTTGAGAAATGAGGCTGATTATGTTATTAAGAAGTTTTCAACACAAATTATACTTTAAGTAATCTCGAACTAGTTTAATGTGAAGCAATGGAAAATCAGCTGCTGGTAATTATTATCTATATATTAATACGTGAAGCAAAAACTTTGTACCCGTTTTTACGAAAATTGAGCGGACGGAGGAGTATGAAATTTCGCACACTTATAGTTTATGTAGAGAAGGTTATCCGAATGTTAATATTTTTTTAAAATTATGCATAAAAATACATTAAATTAACAAAAACAACATTACACACACTACCATGCATTTGACACACACGTATTGTTTGTCTTTAATGCGGCCGACATCTGTCAATGCCAATCCAAACTCACATTCTATCTTTTTAAATTTTTAATTGCTTAGGATACAACCCGTGCAGCCTTAATAAAATTACGGTTGAATTTCGACCACTGGGCGACCACTAGTATACACTAAAACCTTCGTTAATAAACAGAGTATAAGCATGAAATAGATATTCCATGACTTGTTCCCGTCATGTAAACTTTTTTTTAAGATAGTTTGCTGATTGCTTCTGGGCCTTTTCAGCTTCAACGGGCTTTATTGGGGGAACAGCATCACGCATTAGTGCGTGTCCTCGTGCCCTACTAGATTCTCCGAGGGGTTGCGGTCGAAATCTCGCAACATCTATACCGAGTGTGTCGTGTATGAAGCTTATCTTAAGCAGTCTTTTTACTATGTGCTTATACTCTGTTTATTGACGAATATGTGGCAGTGTGAGTTTTAATCACAATTCCATCACGTTAAGGAGACGAGAATTTGTATTGCAATAAATCAGCTCAGTGGACTTGAGTGGGCTTAACACGCTAACGCTGATATAAAAAACTTGTAAAGCTCACTTAGCTGTGATAGTTTTCCTTTTAACTTCGTCATTATATACAACTACCGTGATTTTTTTTTTCAAAAACAACCATTTGGCTGGCATGTGGGGAGGGGGGAGGGGGGCTCTTGACTCTAACAAAATTTTGCACTTTAAAGCTTAATAGTTCACAAACGTATGCCACAATCAAAAAACTGTTTCCACAAACCCGTAATATTTTTGAAATTGCTATCCAACGATACTCCACACTATGGGGTAGACAAGAAAAAAAAATTACACCCCCAAAATTAATTTTCTAAATTTTACTTTACCATCTTATGTATATCCATGCCAAATTACAGCTTTCTAGTACTAAGAGTCTATGAGTTAGGCTGGTAACGGACAGACATGGCGAAATTATAAGGGTTCCTTGTTGACTACGGAACCCTAAAAAATGATATGAAACTACGTCTGTTAAATTTTAGTTCCATTTGAAGACGTTGTGGCGCCGCTGTATCAGTTTCCATACGATATTACCTTAGATCATTAGTGGTTTAATGCTCTAAGGATATTCCTATTTTAGGCTAACGAATTTAAACATTACGAATGAAAGAAATTTCCGTAAAAAAACATGAATAGTGGTATAGATAGCATCGCAGCTGTTATAATTACTTTTTGATTACACATTTTGTATAGCGGCCTTTCAATGGAAATGTATTTACATGTGTACGTAAATAGAGGCCAAAATGGAACATGCGTTGCCCTGATTGATGGCCTTGGGCCCACGTGACAAAACTTGAGCAGACAAAAGGCCCCAGTGACCGTGACAGTGATAGAGTGGTTATATTATTTAGGCGACTACCGCTTTATATTCTTGTCCTGTTTATTAAATAATATAATATATTATAAATAATGGATAACAATAGGAGGAGGAGGCTTGATCTGAAAAGGTAAAAGATGGAAAGAAAAGGTAAAGGTGGTGGGTTTTAAATAATATCCTTTGTAAAATGTTCAAAATGATTTTTAAAGCAAATTTTGTTGCGAACAAATTACAAAAACACAAATGTTGAAAAAGTTTCCACGAGCAGGATTTGAACCTGCACCCTTCTGAAATTCCGGGTCAATAATTAAATAATGGGCGCCTTTGGCTACATGGCCTTTTGGCTACTTGGCCTTTGCCTTTGGCTACAAAGTAAAAAGTGTTGAATAATTTCGGCGGGCTGGTTAGAACCACGATAGCTCAATTGGAAGAGCACCTGACCCGGAATGTCAGAAGGGTGCAGGTTCAAATCCTGCTCGTGGAAATTTTTTCAACATTTGTGTTTTTGTAATTTGTTCGCAACAATATTTGCTTTAAAAATCATTTTGAACATTTTATAAAATAGCTTGCTTATTTCTTAACTGATCTTTAATATTTGTAAAAATATTATGATCGGATGTTAATGACGGTAGTTGTTGACATTGAACGGGCGCCTTTGGCTAACAAAGTAAAAAGTGTTGAATAATTTCGGCGGGCTGGTTAGAACCACGATAGCTCAATTGGAAGAGCACCTGACCCGGAATGTCAGAAGGGTGCAGGTTCAAATCCTGCTCGTAGGAATTTTTTTTAACATTTGTGTTTTTGTAATTTGTTCGCAACAAAATTTGCTTTAAAAATCATTTTGAACATTTTATAAAATAGCTTGCTTATTTCTTAACTGATCTTTAATATTTGTAAAAATATTATGATCGGATGTTAATGACGGTAGTTGTTGACATTGAATGGGCGCCTTTGGCTTACAAAGTAAAAAGTGTTGAATAATTTCGGCGGGCTGGTTAGAACCACGATAGCTCAATTGGAAGAGCACCTGACCCGGAATGTCAGAAGGGTGCAGGTTCAAATCCTGCTCGTGAAAATTTTTTCAACATTTGTGTTTTTGTAATTTGTTCGCAACAAAATTTGCTTTAAAAATCATTTTGAACATTTTATAAAATAGCTTGCTTATTTCTTAACTGATCTTTAATATTTGTAAAAATATTATGATCGGATGTTAATGACGGTAGTTGTTGACATTGAATGGGCGCCTTTGGCTTACAAAGTAAAAAGTGTTGAATAATTTCGGCGGGCTGGTTAGAACCACGATAGCTCAATTGGAAGAGCACCTGACCCGGAATGTCAGAAGGGTGCAGGTTCAAATCCTGCTCGTAGAAATTTTTTCAACATTTGTGTTTTTGTAATTTGTTCACAACAAAATTTGCTTTAAAAATCAATATGAACATTTTATAAAATAGCTTGCTTATTTCTTAACTGATCTTTAATATTTGTAAAAATATTATGATCGGATGTTAATGACGGTAGTTGTTAGCGCGGGAGATTCTAACCAGGGTCAGGGATTGAAAGACCTGATGCGTGGTACGGAGAAACGAAGGTCTCTATGCGACCTAGGGTGAAAGAGTGAGGAACAGCCACCAGCGATAGTGGACTGTATTGAATAGTGGCTTTGGTATGCTAGACGATATACGTTGGCAGTCAGTGGAAGATGGAAAGCACGCCTACCTTGAGGATCCTCGCACAGCTCGCAGTATCCAAGGTCCAGGGCCCAGGGTCGAAGTGTGGACCGGAACAATCCAGACGGGCGTCGCCGGTCACCCACCACAAAACCAGCAGTGATTGTCTGTATAAAGTCTAAATAGGTGGCCACCTCAGCTTTCTTTCAACCGATTAACACTCGCGACGAATCGAGAGGTCGAAGGACTCAGATTTTAAGCCTTTATTTCCAATTTTTATAACAGCAAGCACCTTGCACGTGGCTCGCTCCAGTTAGAACTCTTCTCCATCTTGGACGGCGTTCGGCAGGCGATGTTCAAACCATCCAATCAGGTGCGCGCTTATGTCGCGCGCGCGATATAAGATGTGTAGGCGTGCGGGAGAGAAAAGGATAAAAGGTATAGGGTTGTACTGACTGCCAACTTAACAACCTAAAGAATTTTGCACGTATGCAGTAGGCGCATTAAAGGCGCGCGAATAAAAAGGTAACTATTTGGCGTTACCAGTAGTTGTTGACATTGAATGGGCGCCTTTGGCTTACAAAGTAAAAAGTGTTGAATAATTTCGGCGGGCTGGTTAGAACCACGATAGCTCAATTGGAAGAGCACCTGACCCGGAATGTCAGAAGGGTGCAGGTTCAAATCCTGCTCGTGGAAATTTTTTCAACATTTGTGTTTTTTTTTTTAATATCCTTTGTAATTATATTTATTTATTTAAACATTAACCCCCATATTCAAATTCAAAATGACGTTTATATGACGTTGACAAAACAATATTTATCTAAATAATGCTTTAATAGTTTTTATGATTAAAGGGGTAAGACAACATAATAGTGTGACACCAATGCGCTATGTTGTACATAAAGCAAAATAAATATTATTATTACTAGAATAAAAACATGAAAAAATAGTAGTAAGAAATATCTTATACTATCAATTATCTAACCGTCAATGTTACTTCTTGCCTTATCAGGTGATAGTACTCAATGAATAGGAACAAATTTTTGTTCTATTAATGTACTAACTTTGAAATGTCTGTTGTACCATACTGCATTAGGCTGTGTAATAATCTTAACTAGTGGTCGCCCAGTGGTCGAAATTCGACCATAATTTTGTTAAGGCTGCACGGATTGTATCCTAAGCAATGAAACATTAAAAAAAATAGAATGTGAGTTTAGATTGGCATTGACAGATGTCGGGCCGCATTAAAGACAAACAATACGTGTGTGTCAAATACATGGTAGTGTGTGTAATGTTGTTTTTGTTGATTTAATGTATTTTTTATACATAATAAAAAAAAAATAACATTCGGATAACCGTCTCTATATAAACTATAAGCGTGCGAAATTTCATACACCTCCGTCCGCGCAATTTTCGTAAAAACGGGTACAAAGTTTTTGTAATATATAGAAGATTATTGGAGGGAATTTTCTTACAAGTGCTTTATACGTGCTTTAAACGAAGTCATTTACATATTTTCTTCACCAATTAAGCTGCTCGTTTCTTTGTCACACTTCCAAAAGATAGAATAGCCTACCAGCACACGTTTTCCTTCCTATGACATGGGGTCCTTCAAACGAGGCGTGAAGAGGCATCTTGGTGGCCGGCAGGGTGGGGTTGACAAATACTGCGTTGCTTACACGCTATACCAGTTATCTGGACTCTATTTGCACTCAACATCAGGTGGAGTGAAATCATTTGCCGTGCTAACTATTAAAAAAATAATCAAAATGGCTGTAAAATACATTAAACAACTAACTCTTATTCAAAGAATGAAAAATAAGCTTTATATTTAAAAACAATTGCCAATTATAAAACCATCAATTACAACTACCTAGCTAAAAGAAAAAAAATCTGGGTAGTTATTGAGACAATAGAAACTCGTTAGTGCTGATTGGTAGGTCTAGGTCGCTCATTAGTAAACTTACTGCAAAAGCAATATAAGCACTGAACTCTTTTTTATTTGAATCTGAGCTTTATACGAGCTTCTTATTTCAGAAGTTAAAATCAGTCTGTCGTTTCTGTTATCGACTGCTACTATCGTCATCACCGGCATCATCAACTCATTTTAAGTCCTCACTAGCTGGAGCACGAGCCTTCGAGCTTGAGAACGGGTCTTAGCACAAAATAAGGAGAGTAAGTCACCACGCGGCCCACTTGTGGTTATTAACAACTGCTAATGCAGCCGGGATCAAAGGCTTCACGTGCATTACGAAGCAAGAAACTAGACTAATTTTGTATTAGAAGTTATTTTTTTTTAAATATTTACGGGTAAGCACAGTGCCTTGATCTCACCTCATGATGATCACCTGATGTTAAGTGATGTTAAGGCCAATTGGCGGAAGCGCACTTCACCCCGGATCCTCAACTAGTGTGGCACTGGCTATCTTATCTCTAGTTGCCGGAACACAACGATGCTACAAACATTGATGTTATGGCGACATATTTAGATAAGATGGTGGTAGCTAGCCAGACGGACAAACAAGTCCTACCACCAACCAAACCAAGTACACAAAGATGTACCCCCCGCTGGGAATCGAACCCGGGACCTCTGAGTTTAAACCGGTGGTTTTAACCACTAGACCACAGAGGCGGTTAGGCGATTAGTTCCATTTAAGCGACATAAGATGGGGTTGTTCAAATTCTGAATCGCGCTACACTAACTATTATACCTACTCGTAGTTACTTATAATATCTGTTACTTTTGCATCCCATTAAGGTTTTAAGTACCCGCTGGGAACCCGAGACCTCTGGGTCTTAACCGGTGGTTATAACCAATAGACCACAGAGGCGGTTGTATTTAATATATTCGACGACTGATGGAAATTTTTAGTTTTTTTTTTAATATGCTGTATTATTGCAGTTGTGAAAACGAGACGTGTCGGTAAATACGCCGCCACACATATCTCGTTTTCACAACTGCTTTTGAGCTCATGGCACCGCCCTGGTTGTTTATTACAGAAAGCTATGTTCTTAACGAGGAGGAGCTCGATGGCACAGTGGTTAACGCGCCCGGTCTGCGAGTGCTGAGGTTAACCAACTTTCGCAAAGGCCGGTCATCGGATGGGTGACCAAAAATGTATCATCTCGAGCTCCTCCGTGCTTCGGAAGGCACGTAAAGCCGTTGGTCCCGGCTGCATTAGCAGTCGTTAACAACCACCAATCCGCACTGGGCCCGCGTGGTGGTTTATGGCCCGTTCTCCCTATCCATCCATAGGGAAGGCTCGTGCCCCAGCAGTGAGGACATAAAATGAGCTGTTGATGATGATGATGATGATGATGATGATGATGATGATAATGTTCTTAACGATTATTTAGCTCGTACCATTTTGGTGAAATAACATTTTTACTTTTATTACTTTTGATTTTACACAAATACAATATTTTTTGTTTCAGAATAATAAATGAAAGCCGGGTGTCGGATAGTCGCATCCGACTGATTTTAATGGATTTTAAAAAGTACTCTTTGTAGGAAATAAAATCCAATGTAGCATTCAATAAAATTATTTAAATGAATGAATTTGAAACCTTTCCATCCGAACACCCATTCGTTAATATTGCAGATCACAGATCTTTGTTTGCAGATACGAGTATTACGAGTTTATACATAGACTGTCAAAAAATGTAAGAATTTCAATTCAATTTTCAATTTAATTTACTTCATAATATTTTTGTTTACTGTAACGACCAAAAGAGGGTGCCGCGCGGACGCAAAACTGCGACTTTCAAATTTCTTTATGATAGCGAGCGAGCGGCGCGTGGCAGTGGTGTGACAACCGGGCACGACTACGAATACGCACGTACACTAATATCTGTACAGAGCAATGTTTATACCCGTAATTACAAAGAAAACCAGCTTATAGCTGAGAAAAAAAAACATCCTTACAATAATAATAATAATGAACAATTATCGGCAAGTGGTAGTAATAATTAGTATCATCAGCCATTTTCATAAAAGAATATCAAGTATAAGAAACTAATCGATGCACGATGATTAGAGTTTGATTTTCCAAGTCGAGTGTCCAAATTAAAAATATCTCGAATTCCTTCGTGCTTCGGAAGGCACGTTAAGCCGTTTTGTCCCGGTTGTTGCGTCATAAGATAGCTGTTAAACCCCACTAACACACACAGCCAGCATGGTAGATTATGGGCTTATCTCGCCACGTGTCTAAGTTTGCGGACGTCATCGCATCTACTCTCAAATCGGATTTTTTTTGAGACGATCTTTACAGCGTCACTGGACTTTATGAGGCGGCAAGACACTTTAAGGGTCTCAAATAAACAAAGAAAAACCTCCGATATTTATTCCATGTTTTGTCTCTTTTACTCAAATTTGAAATTACGTTTACGTGACAGGAACAAAACACAGAATAACTTTTATTTTTTTTATACCTGGCTCGGCAAATGACTCCACTCCACCTGATGTTAAGTGGGAACGGAGTCCAGACGCAAGGACAACTGGTGCAGCGTGAAAACAACGCAGCATCAGTCACCCTCACCCTGCCGGCCAAATTCGGTCCTTATTCTTTGTTTATTTGTAACACCCTAATGGGTTCTTAAAGGCGTTTACTCGAAACACCATTAAAAGGTTTCTAAAGAAAATAGCATCATACAAGCGTGTCCCCGTTCCCTACAAGATTCTTCGAGGGGTTTAGATTGGATCGGGAGCGTAACAACTCGAGAGCACCTCTGAAGGGTTAGGACCTCGACTCAGGTTGACCGAGTCGTGGTGGTGGGGAGAAGCGACCGGTACATGTCTGTATAGATCGCGCCAAACTTCTAGTCCCTTCTAAGTCTTGGGGTCAGCGAATGTGCATGTTTAGTGTATCTTGTGAATGTGAAATGCATTTTGAGGATCGGGCGAGACCAAATCAATAAGGGTACGATTCCACTGTAGACTGCAGACTTCAACTGCAGTTTGTAAGCGGCATAATTAGTCTGTACAAGTTATAGGCTTGCGTTTATAATATTAATTCCAACCGCAGCGACTCTATTGCCTAAATCCACGTCAATTTAAAGTGCAAAAGCCTCTTCACACTTTTTTCACACCTTCCAGTCTCCTACAACGTCATGCCAAACCCTCATGTAACTATCCAAGTCTTCCACCATCTCCGTCTCAGTCTACCAGGTCACCTTTCTACACTCCATTGAGGTCACACAGCCTTTTGCGACATGTGACGGGCATGTCAAGCTCAGTTTCACTTCAGCATGTCGGAGGGCATTCAATATAATTTCAGCAATTTGCATGCGAGAGTGCATTTCGGTGTTCAGACGCAGTCCTGCCGTTTTACACTTTGTATACTGCGGTTCATTGCTCGCTGGCACATTCTGAGCTTAGACTTACTTTCGTCAAAGATGGCCGTGATGATAGATTCATAAGAAGCAGCTGCGGTTTGCAGTTGCAGTTCGATTTCTATAATCTATCTCTCTTTTACAAGATATATTTTATAAGAAAAAATCGGCCAAGTGCGTGTTTGTGTAAAATAAAAAGTAATAAAATTAAAAATGTTATTTCATAAAATGGTACGAGCTAAATAATTGGTCGTTAAGAACATAGCTTTTTGTAATAAACAACCAGGGCGGTGCCATGAGTTCAAAAGCAGTTGTGAAATCGAGATACGTGTGGCGGCGTTTATACCGACGACGACGCGACGTCTCGTTTTCACAACTGCAATAATACAGCATATTTAAAAAAAACTGAAAACCTTCATCAGTCGTCGAATATATTAAATACAACCGTCCGATATTTTATCTTATAACTACATATAGCAAATATTTTAATAATAAAAATATCTCTCTCTTGTTTATGGTATTGACACATACCTAATATTTACTATTTAAAATTATGTCCTAATCTATATACTCGTACATAGAGTGACTTTTCCTGACTGATTCATCATCTCCGAGCCTAAACCGCTGAAGCTAATTAGATGAAATTTAGACTGTAGGTTAATTGAGTGATAGGATTTTACGGAAATCATACCCTAAGGAGTTCAAGAAAGTTTGTATGAAAGTCCGTCAGTTTTGAAGTAAAATACGTGAAAATTGGTATTTGGCTTTTTGAAAAGAAACAAAGAATGACGTGTCTCAGGAATTTTGTTTATTTTCCTTTAAAAGAGAAAAAAAAGGAAGAAGTTTTTTTTTGGGAAATCGTTATTTTTGAAGTAATAACTATAAAAATGAATAATTTATTCGATCTATAGATTTTTCAACAAAAATAATGTTTTAGCATTTTTCGAAAAACCTCCCCTAGAGAGGTGAAATAGGGATGGAAAGTTTGTACGGAAAAGTGTAATTTTTAAAGAAATTATGAAGAGTTTCAGGATTATCCCTATAGATTTTGAAGGGTTTTGACTTTTATTACAAACAATCACTATTCCACGTGAGCAAAGCTGCGAGCAATAGCTAATCTTATATAAAATGAATTAATGTAAATAGTTTATAGAAACTGGCCGTTAATATGCTAAATTCATGTGAGTGAGCCACACGTTCATCAATTTTATTTATTCACACAGTTTTATTAACGTTACCAAACTACCCTCAACGAAGTCCGCAGAAATAACTACGATCCTAGCCAAGGGCCCGATATTAATAAGCGAAATTTATCTCCATCTGTTTTCGTTTAAATCTTGTCTCCTACATTACATTTTTCTCATCTTTGGCGTAGACCTTATTCGGTCGTGATAAAGCCTCATTTTCTTCGCTAATTATTTGACAAGCTCCTCCGTCGCATATCTTGTTTTGTAACTGTCACTTTGTCTCGCCACTAGATTACTTTCTTTTCTGCCTTGTATACAACTAATTTTCTTGTTAGTGATAAGAAATTCTTTTATAAGCGATTTTGCGTCAATTTTGTTGATACTAGAAAACTGTGGACATTTTTCATTTAGACTTCTTTATCAATTTTTTTGTGGAACTTCATGGCGCACTGGTTAACGCGCCCAGTCTGCGATTACTGCTGTTAAATCACTTTCGCAAAGGCCTGTCATCAGATGGGTAACCACAAATGTATCATCTCGAGCTTCTCCGTGCTTCAAAAGGTACGTAAAGCTGTTGATCCCGGCTGCTATTAGCAGTCGTTAACAACCACCAATCCGCACTGGGCCCGCGTGCTGGTTTATGGCCCGTTCTCCCTTTGGTGTTGCCACCCACAGGGAAGGCACGTGCCCCAGCAATAGAGACATAAAACGAGCTGGGGGGTAACCACGAGCTCTTATAGCAGTATTATTACCGTTGTAAAAACGAGACGCGTGTAGCAACAGATATACTCGCGTCTCATTTCCACAACTGCAATAATACTGCTATAAGAGCTCATAGTCAGGGGGCTGGTGTGTGTTATTAAATACAATTTGAACTCGTTAGATGTTAACGCATCTAGAAGCCAAGTTTAAGCTAACAGAACTAGCGAGCAGCACCGTGTACATTATTACAGTATTACACGTACCATTTGGAGCCACTTTTGACCCCATCATAACTCAAAACCTATTTCACATAAACATGTCAAATTTGACTCATATATTGAGACTCGCGAGATACATATGTGCTCCGTACAAATTTAATAAACACACCTCAAACGGTTATTTAAATATTATCGTCCAAAAATCGTCATTTTTATCACTGACTGACTTGATCTTAAATCAAAACTCTAACCCAGTTCCAGATGACCTAGAAAGTTCAAATTTGGCATCCAGATAGGTAATTTTGCGAATACAAAGGAATAAATTAGAAAAAAAGAAACTAGTAAATTTTTATCAATTTATTATATTTTTCAATTAGAACACTTATAGATAAAAGAAAACTAGCCAATTCAGACCTTACGCTTCATTATATTATCCTAACTTGGCACCCATTTAGATCTCACTTCTTTTGTTGTTGAAGTCAACAACCAAGGCATATATCATAATATTGAACTTGGCTCTCATTTGATATTTATGTATTTGATGGGATTTAAAATTATTAAAAAGAGTTGCTTAGTTCGTAAAAGCTAAGTAACATTCTTAATGGTGATGATGAGATGGTACCTATACGACCTTCCGAAGCTATATAAGCTAATTTACTAGCACGGGGCGGATTTATATCATAAATTATTAATTTTATGTAAATTAGAGGGATTAAATTGAAATTTGTTTTGTCGTATAAATGCATATACATTTGACTTTACTGTGGCTTAACTATATTTATCACGGCGGCACGGTGGCAGCGTGCATTAATATATTTTAAATATAATGTTTATTACTATTCCAATTTATATAAGCCAATTAAAATAATAATATTGTCAGTGCGAGCTCAATCCGAAATGCAATATAATTTATTCAGTTTAGCCTAAAATATTGCTTTGAAATAAATGTGAATGGTAGGTATTACGCCAACGTTTCGTAAATTTTAATGCCATAACAATATTATTATTAAATCAATATTTAAAAAAATACCCCACTTTCACTCATCCAACCCGATTGATCTACGCTTAGAAACCGACGCTTAAATTGATCATCATCATTAGCTTTTTTATATCCCCACTGCTGGGGCACGAGTCTTCCTTTTGGCTGGATATAACCACCACGCGGGTCGTATACTAGGTACCGTCTCATAATCACCATTATACGAATGTTACTTAGCTTTACGATCTAAACAACTCTATTTAGTAATTTTGAATGCACTAACATCTAACAAGTTCAAATTGTATTTAATCACACATACAGTAGCCAAGTCCAAGTCCAGTGTATCAAATTTCGGGACGGAAGGTAAAAATAATCGAGATTTGGGATTTCAAATCGGGACGACTACAAATGCTAAAAAAATGCAGGTTTTTGTGAATTGTCGTTTATTTACGAAACAAAAACAATGAAACTAAAACTAGATTAACTTCCACATATTACAACAACACGATTAAATTTTTACTGTACTTTTATTCTACTTTTACACAATGAAGGTTAGTAAAAATTCGGAACATTTGGCGTCCCGATCCAATCGGGACCTGTCACCAGACCCCTGAAAATCAGGACGTCCCGCGCAAATCGGGACACCTGGCAACGCTGGCTTCCTTATGGATGGAAACACCACAGGGGAACGGGCCAAAAACCACCACGCGGGCCCAGTGCGGATTGGTGGTTGTTAAAGACTGCTAATGCAGCCGGGACCAACGGCTGCAACGTGCTTTCCGAAGCACGGAGGAGCTCGAGAAGTTAAATTTTTAGTCACCAATCCGATGAACGGTCTTTGCGAAAGTTTCTTAACGTCGCTCAATAGTAGACCGGGCGCGTTAACCACTGCGCCATCGAGCTCCTCATCAGTTTATAATGTATCAATCTAACTCTTACAGCGGCATACAAATCCATTAGATATTTAGCAATTGAGAAAATGCCGTATGAATGTTATTATTAAATTTAATGAAACACCTCACGTTCACGCATCCAACCCGATCAATCTACGTTCAAATACCGACACTTAAATTACTCATACATTACTCGTATTTTTAAGATTCTCGTTATACCTACCTACACATTTTTCTTAGCACATCAACCATTATTGACACATGATCAATCAGGCTATGTCATCCATTTTTATATGGAAAGCTTGGTTTACGAATCATTTTGCAGACAATGCCTTGCAAGTCATTGGATATAAGTGACATTTGCAAGATCAATTGTTCTGTTGGCCTTTTCATACGGCGCTGTGGAGTATAATGGCATCAGCATTGTAATTGTGTAGGCCTTGGAAGCTATTTATAATTTGGGTGAAGAAAAGAGGGTATTTAATCGAAGCCTTCTTAAGGGTAGTAACTTCACCGTGACGTAATACTGGCTTGCAGCGTAAATCACAAAGTAATAGAAAAATTCAACAAGTCTTCTGAGGTCTCGGTAGCTCATCGTTCAGAGCATTAGACCGTGTATCCAAAGGTTGTGGGTTTCTGGGATCTATCAGCTTCCTGGGACTGTTTGATTTATGCTAGTAAAATTTCTTCTTTAGGAGTTTGAAGGATAGTGCTAATGACAATGACCAATAGGAACTTTTGTTTTAAGGGGGTGCAGCGCGGACGCAAAACTGCGAGTTTCAAGTTTCTTTATGATAGCGAGCGAGCGGCGCGTGGCAATGGTGTGACAACGGCACACGACTACAAATACGCACACACACACTAATATCTGTACAGAGTAGGCTGGTGATTTAATTAGAGCAATGTTTACTTTTGTAAAATCATAGGCGTTTAGGTAAAAAATAATAAAAGTCTTGATATTTTCATATTCATATTTTTTATTGAAAAATAAGACAACAGTGACCTGCGGAATATCAATACAAACATTTTGATGTCGGATCATTGTTTCATTTGGGCTATATTTACAAAGTTTCTGAAGAAATAAGTTTTTAGGTATCATTACTGTTACATATTGTTTATGCAGTTTCTGGGTATTTGTTTCAAATTGGCCTTGTGAAAGGATCAAGCTAACCTACACTAGTCTTTTTAATGTATATGACCTATTCAGCGCCTAGCACCAGTGACTTAAAAACACGTAAATTTTCGAAATTCCGCGCGGCACCCCCTTAAGTTAAAATGTGATTTTTTGGAAACAGTGTAGAAGATTTTTTTACGAGGGGGACTCGAACCAATAACCTCTGAAATTATGGTCAGGTGCACTAACAATTAGGCTACCGTGGTTATGTTAAAACACTTTCTACTAGTACATTTCTACTAGTAGATGCTAAGAATCGAACCTAGAATCTAGAAAGTTTCTAGGTAGGTATCAGCATAGATTAAATATTAGTCAGTATCTTAACCAGGTGTCAGATAGGTGATTTATTGAACTAGACCCCTCAGGCGATTAACCTGCTTTAGTACCTACTATATTTTTTTAATAAAAGAAATGTATCGCATAAATTCTTGATATCGAATAAAGGCCCAAACCCTGTCAATATTTTGTTATAACATTTTTATATTATCTGACACGATATTTCATTTAGAACGAGCTATTTGCCGAATCTTTGCCATAGCGATGTTTTAATCGAGAAAATTCCGGGCGACCAATGCGAATTCGGTCATAATTTTTTTTCTCTCTTGTAAATTAAACGTTTTAAATTTGAATATTGTCCGATTTGCCTGTCCGGTGCGTGGTTGTATTTTAGGGAGACTGTGTCAATATTTTTAATTTATCAATAAAATAAAAGACATACATTATGTATAACAATTATGATTTATGTATGTAGTAAGTAGGTAAGTGGTTATAGAACTGGTAATCTGTATTATCTGGTAACACTTAAAATAAATATGCATTTTAAGCTTGAACATGATTCAAACATGACGACCTAGAACTTGACTTAGAAATATAAGAAGTAATAAATAAATAAATAAATAAATGTTTCCCACACTTACACCAATTATCTAGCCCCAAGAAAAGCTTCCTTAAGAAACTCGTTATATGGTTAACTAGGCAACGGATAAACATAATTAATATACTTAAATACATACATATTATACATAGGAAACACCCAGACCCGAAACAATATAGAAAAACAGGTATTTCAAAATTGATCCGACCGGGGATCGAACCCGGGACCTCAGAGATGGCGACACCATGAAAACCGGTGTGCAAGCCACTCGACCAAAGAGGTCGTCAAAATCATATTAATAGAGTTGCAGGAAACTACTGGATTGTAATGGCTACCTACAAATGCCTGGACTCAACCTGATGTCAAGTGGGAATGGAGTCTAGACACGAAGATAACTGGTGCAGTGTGAAAACAACGCAGCATCAATCATCCTCACCCTGCCGACCACAAGGTGCCTCTCCGCGCCTCGTTTGAAGGACCCCATGTCATAGAAAGGCGGAAAAACGTGTGCTGGTAGACTATTCCATCTTTTTGGAAGTGCGATAAAGAAACGAGTCACCAAATTTCTACTCTTAGCATTTATTTTTTTATTAATTTACTAAGGTATATTTACAGGTTACATCGAAAAATACATCACAAAAATATAAAGAAATAAAGACAAAATATTGAACGGGAATGTAACCTCTTACAATGTACAGACGTTTGCAAATCAACCTTCAAAACTATCAAATACTTATGGCATAATGTTTATAGTCTATTGAGGAAAGGACAATGGTCACCTAGTATGGAAAATTAACCTAGGCCCGACGCAAATGATATGTCTCTCAAATTACTTATTTTAAATGTTTTTTTTTCTTTGATGACAGTAGCCACTTGTAGTAATAGTAATGGCAATTTACACAATTGTAAAAACATTTGAATGATGCCCTCTGTTACTTACTTTAAACACCCATTTTACCGATTTAAATGACCCTTTTACTAAAACATTAATATGAGCCTTGCAAAACTTCGAATAGCAATTTCACTCTTTTAGAAAAATATTCCGAAGATTCCAACTATGCAGTATTTGATTACTCGTTTTTACGCCGGGCCTGGGTTTTTGACAGTTGTCATTGTCTTTTGACAGTTTGTGATAGGTTGAAGGGTAGGTGTGTGTACTATAGTGTTCCCACTACTTAGACAATCCTACTAGGATGTAAAACAAGAACAACAGTTGCACTTTACTTTGTGTATTTAAAAACATTACATTAGATTAAACCGATCTCAGAGCACCTCGGCTCTCTTGAGCCGGGCTGTCTCGCTCCTGTCTATCGACTGTGTCATACCGTTGCAAACCTTTTTACATGTTCGATGATTCAAATATTCATCCAGACTAAAGAGGCTTACATACAAATGCAATAAGCTAACTTTTACTATACAATTTGATCAAATTAGAGAACCACGCGTTTAATTAAAGTAAAAAAAAACACTAGCATTGGTGGCGAATAGCTAAAGAAGATGAAGAAAAAGCTGAAAATTAGTAGGTTTTAGGCATTAGGCAGTTCTGAGTGCGTCCCTGTCGCCACAATAGCATTTAAAGCAATAAAACCGTTTTTTTTGTTTTCAAATAAATACAATTACACTTGGTCATTGGGCATTCGTTATTCGCGTCTGGTTTGCGACGCGACCTTTACACTCGTGATAAATCACAGGGAAATTGCCTCTTATTCACGTGTAGGTTTTAAAAAATAAAGTTTTAATGTTAGATTTAATATTTTTTTACTTTTCAAACGCATTGGGCCACCGTATGCGGCCGGATTATGGCTCGAGCTCTCCATATGTTATTGTCAATTTGAAAAAGAAATTAATCCTTATAATAAAATTAGATAAACAATTAATTATTGTTTATTTTTATTTATTTATTTCATTGTTACACCAACAAAGTAAACACCATCACATTAAAAAAAAACACTGTATAAATCAGACGCTTGATAAGTGTCACCTCAATTATAGGTGTAAACTACATGCATACAAAAGTGCTACAGCAAAAATCACAAACTATGCTAAGATTTAGATAATAATAATATAATGAATTAACAATAAAAAATATAATTTAAATTAACAAAAGTAGTTATAATAATAATAATAATAATTTAAAAATTCGATTAACTATAAAAATATAATTTAATTTAACAAGAGTAATAATGAAAATAATTTAGTTCAAGAATAATAATATTACAAATAATTTAATTTGACAATAATAATAATAAAATAAAAAAATAAATTACAATTAATAATAATAAAAACAATACATGCAAATTGACTTTAAAATAATACAAAATACAACATTGATAGTCTCGATTGACATTAAGTTAACATTAGATTTTTACATTTCCGAAAGAACAATTCTCAGACTTGTCTTAAAATAATGCATGCGACCTGAGAAAATATCAATTTCGTATTGTTTTTTTAAACCACCCTCACTAATTATATCGACTTTGATTTACAATACATTCTTTAAATAATTATAACAGTCATTGACATATTGTATCATGTTGGTAATAGTACACAGATTATACATGATCAACTAACTGACCACTGCGCCAGCGGACTTCGTACCGCTTTGACAGTTTCCATGACAACAAAACAAACAAATCATTCGTCCGCTTAAGAACACCCGTATCCCGTGATGGACCCCTATAGCAGCGCCACCGGGTCCAATTGTAAAAGTAAACGATTCTCGAATCCACTTGAACACACTCAGAATATTTCATCCAAATTGGTTCAGCCGTTTAGAAGGAGTTCAATAACATACACACGCACAAAAGATTTATATATATAAAGATGAAATGTACCTACTCTTATAAACATATCCATAATATATTCTAACGAAATAGCTGGTTTGTATTCATCGTTATTGAACAGGGGTTGGAAAGGTAGTGTATTGAAGCTTTCTACTAGTAAACAAAGTAAATAGCCTATAACTGTCCCACTGCTGGGCAAAGACCTCCATCATCAAAATCAATTCATCACTACAATTGACGGGTAATGGCTTAATCACCACGCTTGCCAAATGCGGGTTAGTTATCACAAAACCGAGCTATGCAACGTATAAATCCGAACACACACTTTGCCCGACCAGGGAATTGAACCTGGGATCTTCGGGTACCGGGTCGCGCGCTTTTCCACTAAGCCACCGAGGTGTTACTAGTAGAATAATTTTATTAGAATCTATTCAGTAGTTGAGGAGCTCGATGGCGCAGTGGTTATCGCGATCGGTTTGCGATTACTGAAGTTATGCAACTTACTCAAAGGCAGGTCATCGGATGGGTGACCAAAAATTTATTATCTCGAGCTCCTCCGTGCTTCGGAAGGCACGTTAAGCTGTTGGTCCCGGCTGCATTAGCAGTCGTTAACAACCACCAATCCGCACTAGGCCTGTGTGGTGGTTTATGGCCCATTCTCCCTATCCATCCGTAGGGAAGGCTCGTGCCCCAGCAATGGGGACATATAATGAGCTGATGATTATAGATACTGTTTAGAAGTGACTGGATTTTTTTCTAACGACGAAATTTCATAACTCTGCGTTTTGGACATAATAACATTTTTGCAAATATGGTGTATTTATAACATATATTTTAACCATGCATACCTAAGTGAAGCGCATTTCACATAGTAGTCAGCTGATAGATGATGATTCAGTAGTTATCGTTAATTACCTTTTTGAGTGCAAATTTAAAAACGTTTATAAACGTTAATAATGTAGCTCTTTACAGCATAGGAACAGCTCTTTATAAAGTGTAAAAAAAGATGTACAGCCAAAATAAATTAGTGCCTTTATTGGACCTTTTATTCGAGAGGCTACTTTGTCTGGGTCTCAAAAACTCATTAAATTTATTTTTAGGTGTGTCGTTTTACTTTGACAGTTGTTTAATTAGAAACTTCTTTAATTATAATTCCTCGCTACCGACACCTAATTTTTTTAGAAAACAACAGGGCTGTTGGCCTTTGTTTGATGATGAGTAGCTTTAAGGCCGATGGTGGCGCACTTCACCCAGAATTCTTTCACATATTCATAATTCATTTATTTGCACTAAAAAAGGTTATAAACATGTTTAGCCAAATGAGGCATACAAATAAGAGTTTAACACAATCTGAAAATATGACATTAAAAAAAGGTGTCAGCAAACGATTTTAGTCTTTAGCTACATAATAATAAAGACCATCTGCTTCTTAGCTGTCATCCTCAATGTCATAAAATTTTAATGCAAATCTTTGTAATTTTTTGGCGATAAAATAGTGTTGAACATTAGGCTTATAGTGTCGAAAACTGGCACCACTGCCCTATACAATAAGCGCTTTGGCATCAAAAGACAACAAATTACCACATTACAGCAGCAATCCAAATGAAAATGTTAAGGGTGCGGCGTCCGTAAGTGACAAGTGTCATATATTTTATTTGAAATGTCTTCGTCCATATTTATTTGATGCCGCGCGGCCATACCAATTTTGTATAGGGAATTTAACGTGTTAATTTGAAAAATAATAATTTAAAAAACCGCTCGATAAATTGAAAATGTGAGACGGACGATTTGTAGTTTAGACCATTGGTGACTGTTTAGACAAAGTCAGACAATAATTTAAATAAAGTATAAGATATCAAATAAACGCCGCCACTCGTTTTCATGATTTTTACCCAGCTTTAAATGATATTGTAGATAAAACTATAGTGTGTTATGAATTTATAGATCTGACTAATTGTAAACATGTTCCCTTTGATACTAAATATATAGTTTGTTTATTTAATACGATAGTATTTTCAATTGTATTAACTTAACCGTGACTGCTTTTTTGGCATTTTTTGGTCGGCGCACCCTTAACCAAAAGAGCGGACGAAATAATGGAAGTCAAACATCAGCCCTAATAGGAATACGTAATTGTTAGAAAATAATTGTTTTTGATTGCTAACGTTAGATATAATGTTAATAGACGTCTCTTTGCTAACTCTTTTTATGATTGTAAATTCTCTTTAGTCAATAAAGGTCTATAAATATCCTATTGTTAGGCTCAAGGTATTCCTACATTAACAAAATGTACCTATATTATTCATAAAATTTAGTTTTCAAATGATTTGCTGTGCCTGATGTTAAGGCGCGGCCTACCGTAAACCATGAGGGTCTATGTGTGCATAGTCCGTGCGCGTTTGTATGAATCCGATCCAACCCGAACTCCTCGGAGAATCTAGTAGGGCACGGGGAGATGCACTAGTGCGTGATGCCGTTCCCTATTGAAAATCTCTGAAGGTGCTTCGTTTCACACGGCTCTAGGAACCCTTTAAGTTTCTCGCCGCCCCCAAAAAAGCCCGGTGAAGCTGAAAATGCCCAGTGGCAATCAGGAAACTCTTAAAAAAAACCGAAGTATGTATGAAGCTTACATTCATTCAGTCATAATCATATTCAATTATTTATTGCATCATGTTGGTATGGTACAGATCTTACAATATTATAAATAGTCCCATAACATGACCCTGTAAGGGTATTGCAACAATTTGGGGTGTTTTTTTATATATTTTTTAATGCAACAAAAATTATTAATTCTCGGGAATTATTAATTTAACAAAGTCACAAAAAACAAAAAAAATAAACAACAACAGACATGATTAGTATGGCTTTTAAATAATTACTTATTCAAAAAATTCCTTTAGTTTATAAAAACATTGCTCTATCAAATGCTTCTTTATTTTTTTATTAAACTCTGTTTCTTTAAGTAAAATCTGCCCCCCAACCGCCTAACGCTCTCGCTTTCAATCGCTTTGAAAGCGAGGCCCTCGCGTCGCTTTCTAATATAATATCGAAATATAATATCAAATAATATCGAAAGCTATAGCCTATAGATTTCGATATTGCTTTCATATTGCTTTCGAAATGACAAGATGACGCCTCCTCCTCGCCTCGTCTTCAAAGCGATCGAAAGCGAGAGAGTTACGCGGTCGACCCTCTGGTTTTATTTTGGTATTCTATTGTAAATTTATTCATTCTGCAGTCTCCTTATTTTGTGGTGTCGAGAAGGCACTCGGTAGTTCCTATATACTGCATGAATCACTAAGAAGGCCGGCACACGCGTTCGGAGTTTTCACACATAGCTAATTATAACTTTCTCTATTAACCTGTCAGTTTGGGTCATTATGACCTGCGCAGTAACTACTTTTGTATTATTTTTCGGGAAACAGTGTGATGTTGGCAGAATTTCGGAGCTGATGATAAAGACTTTTTTGCACGACTCACAAAAAAGGAGAGCGGTTTAAGAGATGATTATGGTTATCATATAATGTTACGCAAATTTATATTTATATGTTTAAGATAGCATAGTTAAATGTTTCCCACACTCACACCAATTATCTAGCCCCAAGAAAAGCTTCCTTAAGAAACTCGTTATATGGTTAACTAGACAACGGATAAACATACTTAATATACTTAAATATATACTTATTATACATAGGAAACACCCAGACCCGAAACAATATAGAAAAACAGGTATTTCTAAATTGATCCGACCGGGGATCGAACCCGGGACCTCAGAGATAGCGACACCATGAAAACCGGTGTGCAAGCCACTCGACCAAGGAGGTCGTCGAAGATAGCATAGTTGGCAGTGCACCTGTCCGGCATGTCAAGGGGGGCGGGTTTGAATCCCGGTCGTGGATTTTTTTTAAATTTAAATTAAGCTACTTAAAATTGAACTTATAAAAACTATAAACTATAACTACTACTAACTATAAATTAAAAAACCGGACAAGTGCGAGTCAGACTCGCCCACCGAGGGTTCTGTACAAAATTGTGGGAACATATTATATAGTTCAGGAATCGAGACTCGAACTATTCCCGAAATAAATCGAAAACTATACATCATAAAAATAATTAAAAATCTGTTTAAGCTTGTGCAAATGAAGCACTTTCAGACGATATCCCACATGACATGGTTAACTTACTTCAAAATTTGAACCCCTGTTCCTTGCATAAAGACCCTGTTTTTTGTGATTTAATTAAATTTGTATAGTTTTCAGATTTTTTCCTGTACTTGTAGTATAAGACGATATTACTTGCCAAACTTCATAGTTCTAGGTCAACGGCAAGTACCCTATGAATTTTGATTCGCTTGAGAGTGTCGAAATATACGTTTTATGCGACATAAACGACCGCATATTTTCTTTTCGTTAACTTAGAAGTTTGATTTTTTCACAACTTCAAGGGAACGCAGAGTTAAGTATATAGTTTTAATTTCATCTAGATACCACTCCACGCGTTCCCGAGATAAAGGGTCTTGACAGACAGACAGACAGACAGACGGACAGATGGACAACAAAGTGATCCTATAAGAGTTCGTTTTTTCCTTTTGAGGTACGGAACCCTAAAAAGTGCCCCAAATCATCTCCACCAAGCAGAGTGCTAGTAAGCTGAGCTTAGTAAGCCAGCAGCACGTTTAATAGCAAGGCGTATACGCTGGCCCAAGCAGCTGCTAGCTCTGCTGGGTCCCGAGAGGCTTCTGCTAATTTTATGGAAATATCTTTAAAAAGTTTATGAGCACCCGGGCCCCATGGACCTAATGTCTCTACCCCAAACGGCTCAAAAATTAGATCCCCAGTCAGATTCTCATACTTTCGTCGTTTGAGGTTCTCTGCGTGATTTGCAGCCGCGCCAGGGTTAACAAAAGTGCTGGGACATTTCTTTAAAAACTATACAAACGTGTAACGTTTATTTCAATGTTATATCTTCTTTGTGCATTAAAAGATTATATTATTACTTTTTACTTCCATGTGTCAAACGCTTTTAATAAAAAAAACGTACGACATGTCTCCTAAAGGCAACAGATTACTCAGTTGTTTTTGTGAAATTCCAAAGTTTGTCCTATCAAAAGAACAGTTGTGTATCTGTTTCAGTCTAAACACAATTTTATTCACAACTAGTTTGTCTAGTCAAAACTTTTAATTGGTAAAGTTTGGCTACTGCCGCCCGGGGAACGCCTTATTTATAATTTTTATTAATATTTAATACTTGATCCCAACGACATCAAAGTTAAAGATTTGTGTGAACCGGATGGTGAACCAGTAAATAAGTTAATACTTTTTACGGATCTATATTTTTATTGTTTTATATTATGTTTTTATTTAATACTTGCTGTTCAAGTCTCTTTTGGATGATGATGATTCAAATATCGGGCGTCTACATTGTTTCATTGTCTACATTGTTCGCGTAAACTTTTAAAAAAACTTTTCAATTAAGATAGAAATTTTTAGGAACAAAATTATTTTAATTCAATGTTTCTTCAGTTTGAATTTAAAAAGAATACACTTGCATTTTCTTAATCTCTAACTCTTTTATCTTTATCTCTAACCTAAGTTGTCATGATATTTTAAAACTATTTTGTTTTACTAGTAGACAATCCTACGCAATATCCATATTATTACTATTTTATTATTAGCCCTCACTGTCCCACTGCTGGGCAAAGGCCTCCCTCCATTTCTTCCACCCATTGCGGCCCTTAGCTATTTGATTCTAATTTTGGTTAAATTCATCCTATTAATATCCTATATGTTGTATTACTATTATGTCCATAACAATGTTTATTTCGGTACGTTAGGGAATAAATGTTAAATTGATTTTGACTTTAAAACAGTAAAAAATATGTATATTTTGTTGTCAACGAAAAAATTATTTCAAATAAAATTATATACTACTTTCAAATTAATAACATAAGGAATGGGCAACAATAAATAATGGTTGATACTCTTGTTTAATTGACTTGAGCCTGTACTTCCAAAGTATTTAAATATACCTCAAAAAACTCGGAACTCGAGGCCGTCACAAAGACTTGAGTTCAATGGAAGCAAGCGTCGCCTACATTATCTGGTTTTTAACAAATGCCTTTGAAGTCATCGGAAAATTTACCTTTACTTACAAAGAGAATAAGGTTCTAATTTGAATACGCCCCAGCGTTGTTTGTCGTCTGAAAAATGATAATAAAAACAAATGACGGTGAAAGTTTTTTAATCCCTCGCCGTTGCTTTGAGAAGGTCCGTTGGTCGGTTATTTTCTGTTCTTTGTCGATTCTTTGAAGCACGATCGAGCTGATTATATTAATCTTGTTTTAGAAGTACCTACATATTATACTAACATCAAAGTTTAATATTTTAAAATCAAATAAGCGAATTCTGATGACACTTTTGTACGCATAATGGTGGCGGCTGACCGTAGCATATCGCCGTAGCGTAACCGTAACATACCATTTGCGGCGAGCATGATACGTCATTGCTGACTGACTGATAACAGGGTGGAGCGAGCGGCGAGCGGCTCGGCTCGCTGTACTGACCATGCGAATGCACGCATCGAACATGTTACATTACGACAAAGTAGCCCGGTCTGTCACCACTCCACTGGTGAAATAAATGCAACTATCAACAAACAGTTCGAGTGGGGCATGTAGAGACGAATTGGAGTTCTAAAGAAAGGAAACTACTGAGATCGGCCTATGCAAAACCAGGAGACTTGAGTCTCAAACTGCATAAACAAAATAGTCAGCTCCTCAGCAGTTGAGGTATCCAGGTGAAGTGAGCTTTCGTCTTCGTCCGTACGTCAGATGTGATGGAAGCCACCTTCTTTGTAGCGAAAAACGGTGGCCTGTGGTTTAGTGCTAGAGCGCTGCTAGAGATAAGATAGCCAGTGTCTCAGTAGTTGAGGATTCCGGGTGAAGAGCGCTTCCACATTCAGCTTTTTCATCACTTAACATCAGGTGAGTATCAGGTGAGTTGATAAAGCTTAGTACTAACCCGTAAGACATAAAACAACAAAAAGTTTTTTATCTTAATATAACATTATCTCCTTAACCTAATGTGACGTTGTATTAAAATGTCCAGTCACTTACTTTGCTGGCTGTATAAAATGGCGTTCACTGCAAATCGTTCGGACGGAAGGAATGGCATCTACTCAAGCTTTTGTGGACGGTACTGAAAAGAATGTGGGGCAATATTTTACTCGTTTAGATTGTAATAGTGCCTGGAAATGAAACATGGTTGTAAAAACTGTTTTTTTCTAACTGGGTATATTGGAGATGAAAAAGAAGCAGGAAAAGCTCTTCTCGGTTAAAGGCTTTACTAAAATCCGAATCAGAAATTACCGGTAAATTATCCTGCATTTGAGCGTTTTACCGGTAAAAATGAAAACGCTAGAACCTAATAAAATATGACGTACTTACGTTGAAAAACTTTGTGCAATTTGTAACAGCGTGCGTAGGCGTACATTTCTCTAAAGCTTTAGATTGAACACGTTTCTCGTACAATGCCTGCCCCGTTAGGTCTAAAGTAGTTCATCTAAAGCTCTCGATGTATCAATGTAACTCGGTGGAACGGTGATAGCTTATATTTGTGGATATACAATTTACCCTTTGATTTACCTAAGAAAATAAAATAAAAATAAAATAAAAATAAAATAAAATAAAATAAAATAAAAATAAAATAAAAATAAAATAAATAAAAACAATTTAATAAACTTTTTGAGAGGAGCTCGATGGCGCAGTGGTTAACGCGCCCGGTCTGCGAGTGCTGAGGTTAAGCAACTTTCGCAAAGGCCGGTCATTGGATGGGTGACCAAAAATTTATCATCTTGAGCTCCTCCGTGCTTCGGAAGGCACGTAAAGCCGTTGGTCCCGGCTGCATTAGCAGTCGTTAACAACCACCAATCCGCACTGGGCCCGCGTGGTGGTATAAGGCCCGTTCTCCCTATCCATCCATAGGGAAGGCTCGTGCCCCAGCAGTGGGGACATATAAAAAATGAGCTGATGATGATGATGATGATGATGAAACTTTTTGAAGTAAATTTAAATAACTCAGTAATTAGCTAATTCCTACAGTTTGTCTGGCTGTATCAATAAAAAGTGTTATCTATTTAAAATGTTAAAAACCAAACAAAATATAAATTATACCATTTCTTAAATAATAAAAAATATTATTAAGATGACGTCCTTAAAGTGAAACTGGAAATCTTACATTACTTCTCTTCCAAAGTAAATAAGCAAACTAGTCATATAAGATTGAGCTTATTCAGCTAAAACATTTTATAAAAGTCATGTAATTACGAATTATACAGAGCCTGTCATAAAAAGCCATCTTATTCTGTCAGGAGTTAATATTCTGAATAAGTTACGTTGCCCCGGCCATTGTACAACAAAGTTTTGTTATTTTTACTAATTAACTAAGCATTATATTTCACTTATTTTATAAGTAATTAACTAAAAATATAAACTTTCTAGAAAGACAGCTAAGTTTATATATTTCATATTTTAGTACTTCATGCCGACCTTCGATAGGAGATGGCACATGAAGAAGAAGAAGAAAAAGAAGAAGACGCGAAGAAGTACTTCATATGCCATCATCATCATCATCATTTAGTGCCATCTTCATACTGAAGTTTGGAAATCAGTATACAAAATACATGCCATGTCAGACCGTAACGCCAAACGCCTCGCGCTTAGTGTGCAGACGTCTTTATACCTGCGAGCTGCCTTTGAGATTACAGCACACTCATAATAATGGAACTCGCGTGTCAGCTAACTTTTCGATTACTCGAGTTTTCGGACTCGGTTTTAAGAGAGCGATAAAGTTGCTTTACGTAAAGTTATTTTTGGTTAATTGCCGTCATTTGTTTCTATCGAGGAAGTGATTTAAAAACGGCTGATGGCGTAGTGGTTCCAATAGGCTACTTACACGTATTTATAACCACTAGTGGTCGCCCAGACGTCGAAATGTAACCGTAATTTGTTGAAAATGGGTTAAAAAAATAAGGATTTTCTTTATATTAATTAATGAAAAAGCATAAATAATAAATGTAAGTTTCTACTTTTAGTCTAAGGAAGCTTTTTCTGGCTTTGGCTTTTTCTGGTACAGATGCTTTTGTACGCATCTAATAGAGGAAGTCTTGACCTCATCATCAGCCTACACTAGTCGTCTTCAAGTGCACGCCACCGAGCACGATCCGCGGCTAATCTCATTCAGCTCCTGCCAGCCACCTTGCGAAGATCGTCGCTCCACCTAGTCTACCTTACCTACATTTTACCTTTACCTATTACCATTTTAATTTTACCTATTGTAAATGATTTCTTGAAATGAATATGACATTTATCTAATAATTTTAAACGAACAATTCTTGTATATATGTATCGTCATCATCATCATCAGCTCATTCTATGTCCCCACGGCTGGGACACTAGCCATCCCTATGGATGGAATGGGAGAACGGCCCATAAACCACCACGCGAGCCCGGTGCGGATTGGTGGTTATTAACAACTGCTAATGCAGCCAGGACCAACGGCTTTACGTGCCTTCCGAAGCACGGAGGAGCTCGAGATGATAAATTTTTGGTCTCCCATCCGATGACCGGCCTTTGCGAAAGTTGCTTAACCTCAGCACTCGCAGACCAAGCGCGTTAACCACTGCGCTATCGAGCTCCTCATATATGTATATATGTATGTATATATTTAATCTGAATCTTGGAAACGGCTCCAACGATTTTCATGAAATTTAGTATGCAGGAGGTTTCGGGAGCGATAAATTGATCTAGCTAGGTTCCATTTTTAGAAAACGTCTTTTTATTCGTAAAAAAATACCGAGCAAAACTCGGTTATCCAGGTACTTATTATAAACTTCAAAACTCTGATTCTGAGATACCAATAAGCTATTTTCTTATGAATTATCTATTCCTTGGGGAAATAAAGATGCATTGACAGTTAATTGTAAACATAAAAAAACGTTTGTTTAACTGATTTTGAAATTTTAAACTCCCTAAATTACTTTAAATCGCATGAATTCAGTTATACAAATGTAATTTTTAAAATATTTTCTGTTGACTGTCAACATCATTGTATATTCCTAAGCATAAAAAGGTTTGCTGACAAAGTACCTAAGTGTCAAATTATTTTAAAATTTTATATGAAGCCCACCTATGGGTGTCCTCATCATCTTCATCATCTCAGCCAAAAGACTTCCACTGTTGGACAAAGGCCTCCCCCACGGATCTCCATGAGGGGTATTTGCCGTAATCGCCACGCTTGGCAGGCGGGTTGGCGATCGCAGTTGGTTAAGAGTAACCTCAGAGAGATGCTGCTGCCCATCCTCTGGAATGGTCCCTTAGTCGGCTTTTACGACACCCTCGGGAAGATATGGGGTGGTGCAATTCTTTATCCCCGGCACCACACTATGGGTGTGCCAAAGTGGAATACTTTAGGTATGCTTCGTCTGGGTGTGCTTCGTCTGGGTGTGCTTCGTTTGGGTGTGCTTCATGTAATAAATACCTCTCATATACATACATACATTTGCACGAACGTTGGACACAACCACAATAGCATAGTTGGCAGTGTACATGGCCCGGCATTCAACACTTTTCTAAATATGAAGTCTCATTAAACCGCCTTATTCGTTTGAAATTCTGACAACCTTGCGCTCATCAGCTTACAGTAATATTGTGTTATGATGTAAGTACTTCAAAGCGAGGTAACTTTAAAATCAAGGGTAACATTAACTTAAGTCTTACACTGAAGCTGATTAATGAACACGTGATTAATTAATATTAAAACCTCGAATGTAACACTTCCTTTCAGTAAACTCACGTAAGTACCCATCTCTTGGAGGGAGATTCAGAGTTTGTAACATGTTTGCAATTAATCATTTTGCACTGTAAGATAAAAAGGACACGATGAATTTGGGTACCGCTTTGAGTCGCTGCAAATGACGACCTTTTATACGCGGCTTTAATAAACTCCATATGGCTTTTACAGCATCAAATAAGTAGAAAGATAAAGCTTTTATTAACACACACACAAATATAACCACCTTTTTGTTCTAGTGGTTTTAAGAGCACTGGTTTAAACCCAGAGGTCGGTTTGATTTCAAATGGGTTACATGTCTGTGTACTCGGTTTGGTTGGTAGTAGGGTTTGTTTGGAGCTCGATGGCGCAGTGGTTATCGCGCCAGGTCTGCGAGTGCTGAGGTTAAGCAACTTTCGCAAAAGCCGGTCATCAGATGGGTGACCAAAATATTATCATCTCGAGCTTCTCCGTGCTTCGGAAGGTACGTTAAGCCGTTGGTCCCGGCTGCATTAGCAGTCGTTAACAACCACCAATCCACACTTGGCCCGCGTGGTGGGAGAACGGGCCATAAGCCCGTTCTCCCTATCCATCCATAGGGAAGGGCCCCTGGAGTGGGGACATAAAATGAGCTGATGATGATGATGATGATGAGGGCTTGTTTGTCCTCTTAGCTGGCTACCACCATCTCATAAAATATATCGCCATAACATCAATGTTTGTAGCATTGTTGTGTTCCGGCAACTAGAGATAAGATAGCCAATGCCTCAGTAGTTGAGGGTTTCAGGTGAAGTGCTCTTCCACCTTCTGCCTTATCATCACCTAACATCAGGTAAGATCAAGGCACTGCGATTAACAGCAAATTATATAAATATATATATGTCGGCGGCGAAGTTGGTTTGTAGGTAGGACGGTCGAGCTAACTCGGATTCGTCGATAACACAGTTCATCTTAGATCTTCAAAATAAAAGCGCAGTCGTATTCCTTACAGTCACTTTAATCTTATTTTAACATCACAATTAAATTATTTAGAAACAGTTGCCCGATTTTAGAAACGAAATGAGTTCTGCACGTGCGTACTCTCCGACCGCTCCCGTTCAAATGTCCCCAGTCCGTTGTCGCGCCAACTGACGTTGACGTTTCGTTTACCATAGAGCATAGGCTGCGCAGACCACACTAAGTATAGACTATACTTGTCGTTTCTATGCGATGTTGCCGCCACGTCTCCGACATATATATGTATAAGAGAGTAAGTAAAACAATTAAGTTAAATTTTTAATGTCACTTTTTACAGAACGAAGACAACATAAAAAAAATCTTTTATTCAACTCAATTTATGTGATTTGGAAACTTTTTATAGTGGAAGCTGTAACGCATAAATTCTGATGATAGAACGTCTTTTTCTATCAAGTTATCAAAAGTCTGAGTTTTATTGTAATTCGCTAATTGGTTTAAAAAACATTGAACTTCAAGTTTGTAGGTTTTTCTTTTTGGAGAAAGTTTGCTTTTTGCCTCAGGTGGCGTTTTCACCGTCACCGACCTTTTTGGAGGCGGCGAGAAACTTAAAGGGTTCCTCAAGCAGTGTGAAACGAATCACCACCGTCAGAGGTTTTCTAAAGGGAATGGAATCACTCACTAGTGTGTGACCCGTTCTCTACTACTCTCCGAGAGGTTCAGATCAGATCGTTAGTTTGTATAAGATACCGTTATGTATAAAGATTTTTAAAACCGCTACGTTAAAAAACTTTTTAACAAATTAACCATCATCTATCTACAAACGTGCCACAGCTGAGCTAAGGCTTCCCACATGAAAAATAGCACCCGTTGGTGGATTTTAACAACTGCTATCTTACATCAACAACGGGGTTCAACGTTTTAACATACATACCTCCCGAAGCATGAACTCGAGATATTTTAATTTGTCTCACCCATCCAGTAATCCCATGCTGATCTGGGACTTGAAAATAATTTATTAGCTGCTTAACGTTCCGTGCATGTCGTAAGAGGACTAAGGACGCCATTAGAGGCATGAGGAAGCTGCAGTGACTGTGTTGCAGCAGGCGCGCGTCAGTAATGCTTGGGTAAATTCTAGTGATGTTTGTCAGTTACGCGATGGATTCCGACGAAAAAACCATTACTCTTGTTATTTTTGTTACAAAGAAAAAAGAAAAGATTCAAGGAAAAATTAACAGTAGATTTAGTTTCGAAATTTTCAATAAATTTGTTGCACAAAAATTCCCATGCCTTTTTCATATGAATGCGATTAGAATAACTTTCAGAACTACTAACCCATATTGCAGGGTGATTTTGAACTTCTTCAATAAACACTTCAATGTCGAGTTGATCAGCATTCATATTCAAATTCAATATTAATATTAAAAGCGTGTTCTCTTCACAAAAATGACATGCGTGTGTCACGACAGTGGCGCCACTGCAGCGCTTTCTCACGCCTTTAATTTGAAGTCACCCGACAAGGGTTCCTAGATGCTCGCACATCAGGCGCACCAAGCCGACCTCAGGACTCCTGGTACCTTTTTTGTTTTTGTAATTTTTATTTCAACATTGTTAATTCAAAAGCCGTAAAACCTAAACAGTTCAATTGTATTGTTTTATTTTATTTTCATAAAATACCATATTTTTGTAAAGTGTCGAGTGGTTTTATTTTTTGTTGCCTCCCCCACAGGAGGATTAAGAGATCCACATTACACAATCTATCACTTACCTATGTTATCTATTCCACCTCAGAGGCCTACTTTGATTATGCTAAATATGGCGTCGAGGTCAATAACGGCAAATTTACGCCTTACTGTATCCACTGAACCGACATTGCAACACGTGTCAACTAATACAAAATCAAGAATCTTTCTTTAAGGGGGTGCAGCGCGGAATTTGAAAATTTACGTGTTTTTAAGTCACTGGTGCTAGGCGCTGAATAGGTCTTATACATTAAAAGGACTAGTGTAAGTTAGCTTGATCCTTTCACAAGGTCATGGTTGTCTTGGAATTTGAAACAAATACCCAGAAACTGCATAAACAATACGTAAAAGTAATGATATATAAAACTTATTTCTTCGGAAACTTTGTAAATATAGCACAAATGAAACAATGATCCGACATCAAAATGTTTGTATTGATATTCCGCAGGTCACTGTTGTAATATTTTTCAATAAAAAAAAATATGAATATGAAAATATTAAGACTTTTATTATTTTTTACCCAAACGTCTATGATTTTTCGAAAGTAAACATTGCTCTTATTAAATCACCAGCCTACTTTGTACAGATATTAGTGTGCGTGCGTGTTCGTAGTCGTGCGCCGTTGTCACACCACTACCACGCGCCGCTCGCTCGCTATCATAAAGAAACTTGAAACTCGCATTTTTGCGTCCGCGCTGCACCCCCTTAATACAGAACTCAGAAAATAAACTACAATAAATAAGTACAAATGGCAGTTCCAAGTGCTAAAGCGACCAAATTTTCATAATTCAATATTCCGTCAGTCCCAGTGATATATTCACCGGTTTTTCACAAAAGGGGAAAAGAAATCTGTTTCCCACAAAACATAAGGGCACCAAATTGTGTAACGGTAAATAATGCACATACATTTGTGGAATCTGACATGACACCATTTGTATGGCTGTCTCGGATTATATTTTTGCCATCATTGCTTATTTATTGTAATGTTATTCGGTCTAGATAACGCTCTTCTATTGTATGGAGATTGCGAGCGTCATGCGAAGTGTGGCAGTTGTTTATGGTGAAACAAAATATTTGTGTATGTTCTCATGCTGGGTCTGGGACGTGAAAGAATGTATCAGCTGCCTAACATTTCGTATCGTAAGAGTTGACTAAGGTACAGGGGTTTCAAGATACTCGCATATGAGGCGTTTGTCCAGCAGCTGTTATCTGTTATCTATTCAAGCTAGTTATCTATATAAGTATATAAAAATCAATTGCTGTTCGTTTGAATCGCTAAAACTCGAGAATGGCTGGACTGATTCGGCTAATTTTGATTTTAAAATATTTGGGGAAGTTCAGTGAAAGTTTAAACGGTGAGAAACATAAATATTAATTAACGGAAAATACTAAAAACGACAATTTAATTTTCCAATACAAAATGATTTGTTTGTTTTGTTGTAATGGAAACTGTCAAAGCGGTACGAGGTCTGCCGGGTTACTTTATTAAAGATCTTTGGCCATTGGAATGAATTTAAATAATTCCATATTGATCGCTGTGGCCGCATGCATAAGATAGTTTCCAGCATAAATTCGACTTATTTAAGCTCTGCCACCAACTTCATGACTTAAGTCATAAATTACTCGCAGATACAGATTAAAATCCACTCGCAATGCAGACTTTTATAGAAGACCTCGTAGCCTCCCCTAATACCTTGGGAGAGATAAAATCTGCGCGACTACGCTGGGTCACGTCATTCGTATGGGAGACGATCGGTGAAGAGAGCGTACATGGGACGCCCTACAGGGCGCCGTCCGATCGGCAGACCTTGATACCGATGGGCCGACCAAGTCACTAAGGATCATGCAGAGCTAGAGGTGTCCGATTGGTCCGAGTTGGCAAAGAAGGAAAGAATGACTTATGTTTAATGCTCACTCTGCTTATCTCTATAATAAGGTAAATGACAGGTAATAAGATCTTTAACCTTCCATTCAACGAATGCAAAAACACTTTGGTTGAAGGGCTTGTGACAATGGGATATTGTGAGATAGAGAATTTATTATTCAAAGTGGTTAACACACACAAACACACACGCACGCACGCACCCCCGCACGTATGCACGCACGCGCACACACACACACACACACACACACACACACACACACACACACACACACACTTATTTTTATTATTTTTTAGCACAAAACTGGTCATAGTGGAATCCTAGTGAATCATAGTGAAGGCCTCCCCGGCCATTGTCCAGCAGTGGATCTCTTTTGGCTGAGATGATGATGATGATGATGATGATGATGTTTATATAAATATATATTTTTTTTATTAAAAATTATCTGTCTGTAGCATACGAGGAGCTGTGACTTAATTTTGCCCAATCTCGGTATTCATCTCATACTTTAGGGGTATGTGCCTTTAATATATATAAATTTTATTAAAAAAAACATTCATCTGTAAAATATATAATAATAATATTTCATTTTTTTGGAGAGTTTCCTGATTTTCTTCTGGTGGCATCTATTTTTACGCACATTGTTGTTTCTGTTGAACCTATTGCTATATTCACAATCTTCGTGACTGATGTCCATCCATCTCAGATGCAATCTCTCTTCATGCTTGACATAATTAACTTAACCTGAATTTCTTTCTGCTATTTTTTAAATTGAAAGAAAATGGCAGCGACATTTTCCTTTTAATCAATTCACGGATTGAAATCAACGGATTTGGAAGAGATATCGTGCGATTATCCTGATAAATCCAATTTGAATATAATTTGAATTGACCCGAAACTGTCGTTACCTGGTAGGAAAGACATTTTTCTTACTGACTAGGTACCTACGTAAATGCGAAACGTTTGGCTAAAATAATATGCAAAGTAAAGGCGAGTAGAACTGTTTTTGGTATAGCCCTTCAATATTTATTTATTTATTATATTTCAATACACAACTATCCTTACAGACTAATCCAATACGATAGTTGCATTCATTTAAGCTTACATTAATAACATATTATCATTAACTTATCTACTAAATATAAATATTGTGAGTGTGCGTGTCACTGTGTCTCTTTGTAACTTTATAAGCTAGCAAACACTTATGTTGACAAATTATTTTAACAGTGCCTGCCCAAGACCGACTTATTGTAGAATCTGACCGATTTTTTCGCCGAGGTTTTAGTACCCATTTTGTGACTGACTTTTTGTAAGACGTGTGCGTTGCAACATAGAACTCCATACGTTTCAATTTCACCGACAAAAAATCGTTCAACGATTATCGGACTAAAACCATTCTAAAAGTGAGTTCACAGACTATAAAGTAACTTTAACTAGAGGGCGCCGTCCGCAAGTGACAAGTGTCATATATTTTATTTGAAATGTCTTCGTCCATATTTATTTGATGCCGCGCGGCCATACTAATTTTGTATGGGGAATTTTTGAAAAATAATAATTTAAATACCCGCTTCATAAATCGAAAATGTGAGACGGACAATTTGTAGTTTAGCCTTTGTTGATTGTTTAGACAAAATCAGAGGTACAATAATTTATATTAAATATAAGAAATCAACTAAACGCCGCCACTCGTTTTCATGATTTTTGCCCAACCTTAAATTATATTGTAAATAAAACTATAGTGTGTTAGGAGTTTATGGAACGGACTAATTGTAAACACGTTCCCTTTGATATTAAATACCTATATATTTTGTTTATGTAATACGATAGTATATTTTTCAATTATATCAACTTAACCGTGACTGCACTTTTGGACGACGCTTAGTTTTAAGTTTATAATTATGTTATCATCACTAGTTCATTATTTCTCGCAATCATTTTAAAAATGCGCTAAGTCTACGATTGCAAATTTTGTAAAAGTCGATCGTCAGAAGGGTGACCAAAACTATATAATACTATATACTAGTTAGTTACCGTTAATTCCCGTTAAAATCTTTGTTGATGTACAAATGTACTTAAGAGTACATAGACGCTTAAAACTATGAAATTAGCGCTGCATAAATAACAAATCCAGTGTGACGAAATCGGGGGAACGTTCCCGTTTACGGCCTAATCGTTTTTAACATGCGACTTTTTCAACACGGACTATTTTATACTTATTAATATTAGATATAATAATTTATCTGTGCCCGAATGTATTTTGAATATGACAGTATATTAGTAATAAATATCAATAATAGTACTGATCCACATTGTACATAAATCGGTGAAAAAAATTATTAACGGAATTTTTACCATGTTTTTGTTTTTTTAATCTTAAATAAAAACATAAAACAATTATAAGAATTCCGTTAATAATTATTAATCCAATGCTATGACAGTTTAAAAAGTATAAGAAGTTTTTATACAACGTGTAACAAAACGGTGTGGTCAAAATGAAAAGATCCAAAGAATGTCCCATCTAGAACTTGTATGTGTTGTTATTAAGACATAATTATTAACTTTAATTTGTATTTGTGAAGTGATGCGCATCAGGCGCGCATAAACAAGCAGCAGTGATTATAAATGTTAGTACACAGAGGTTACTAAACCACTAGGACGATAGGACTGACTTGTTGATTTTGATGTGACATGACATGTGAATAGATATATTAAATTAAAAATTGCATAACACATTAAAGTTAATAATCATGACTTAGTAACTCTGCATACAAGATCTAGATCGGATACACTTTGGATCTTTTCATTTTGACCACACCTTTGTATTTAACACGTTGTATTTAAAAAAATATATACGCGTCGAATATAGAACCTCCTCCTTTTTTGAAGTCGGTTAAAAAAAACCATAATCCGTCCATGAAGATGTAGATATACCAGCATCATGAATCCACCTTACATGCCTTTAGTTGAGACGACACAATAAGTCTAACTTATACCTAGTAAGAATTAATTGCTTGTATTTTTGTATCATCATCATCATCATCATCAGCTCATTTATGTCCCCACTGCTGGGGCACGAGCCTTCCTTATGGATGGATAGGGAGAACGGGCCAAGAACCACCACGCGGGCCCAGTGCGGATTGGTGGTTGTTAGCGACTACTAATGCAGCCGGGACCAACGGCTTAACGTGCCTTTCGAAGCACGGAGGAGCTCGAGATGATAAATTTTTTGGTACCATCCGATGACCGGCCTTTGCGAAAGTTGCTTAACCTCTGCACTCGCAGACCGGGCGCGTTAACCACTGCGCCATCGAGCTCCTCATTTATTTTTGTATATGTCTGTCCAAATACATAAGAAAATAAATAAAAAAGTCTTAAGTCGAAGCTTACCTTGACCTAATTCTGTCATTTAAAAACGTATCATAAGAAAAAATATTTTTTCATTTTCGCTTTCTCTATAAATATTGACAGATCGTTTGGCCGATGACAAATTTATCGGTGTCAACTTTATGGAAGTCAAACGAAATGCCCAGAGATTTAATACCAAAATATTATCGCGACATCAAAAGGGTTTCCGAGGCGAAAAAGCAATCTTAGAAGGTTACCCACAGTTGAAACATCGTTCATTCCTATTTAACCCTCTGCGGACGGGGTGGGGTATAACATACCCCGGGCCTTAAAAAATCAAATCAGTTACTTAGATGAAATAGGTTGGGTTTTTCAGTAGCTGACAATATTATATTGCCGTTTCGATCAAATTTTTAGTTATTCTTTCTAGATTCCGATCAGAACGTCTCAGAGAATCTAAAAGGGGAGGGAACACGCTCGCGTGATGGCATCCCCTCTGAGAATGTTCGATCACTAACTATAGCTTAAGGAACCTTTAGAACCTAAAAAGCCTATACTAAAAACGACAATTTAATTTTCCAATAAAAAATGATTTGTTTGCTTTGTTGTCATGAAAACCATTGATATATATTTAACTCAATGATGGAAACTGTCAAAGAGCGGTACGAAGTCCGCCGGGTCAGCTAGTATAATATAAAGTACGGAACGCACAAACAGGCAAACGCGCGTGCGGTGACGCCGGCTGTGACAGCCCGACTGAGCATTCTGTTTAACAGTTTCTCTCATATCGCGACCTTGAGCCCGTCCGGGCGGGAGTTTCTGTTCTACTGTGTTATTGTTTATTCTTATGCATGCGCTCTTAAAGCGAAGGGTAAGGCACACTAGCGCCACTAATGGATTTAATTTGATAACTGCTAAACTGGATTTTTTTTCAAACATTGCGGACCTTCCGACACTAGGCAAACATCTATTATTTAATAATTGTGCACTACTTTTAGGTTTGTTTTTGTATTCATTCGCTAACACTAAAAGTGACCATTGTTTGCGAATAAATGCGATAGCCCGTTTTGTGAATAAACCACGCAACAAAAAGTAGTGCAAAATTTTTAAATTAATACTATGGATGCTTTCCTGTTATCGGACGGTACGCAATGTTTAAAAAAAGATCTGGTCCGTTAGTAATTGTCAAATTATCAATTGGTGGCGCTAGTGTGCCTTACCCTTCGCCTTAAGAGCATTTTCTTGGGTTATTAGTACCTGAGTTGTTGCGGTTGTAAAAACGAGATGCGTGTAATGGCATCTACATACGCGTGTCTTATTTTCACAACTGCAATAACATCGCAGTATAAAGTTAAGGCCCTTGAGCCCTGATGCTGATAAGTTGATCTGTAACTTAATCTTTTCAAACCAGCCTTCTAACAGATTCTTCCAGTTTATATTTATTTATACAGTTACCTGTTGCTCCAAGACGTGTACCGTTGGTTTCCAAATGAATGCCCGACTTGCAAAGATACCTAATCTTGATGGATCGATTGGCTCCCGTCCTTTATATAAATAGCTGCCCCCGATAACAGTGATCGGCATTGTATAAAATAGGTTGATACACAGCTAAATAACGAAGTTAGGTACAACGTTTGTTGTGAAAATTTGGTATCGTTTTATTGTCGTACCCTAGGTAATTGTGAATTTTTATTTTATTTGTTACTTTGCTAAATTAAATAGGAAGTTATAACATTTGTGGTGAGACTTTGGAATATGGTACGAGCTTCTTCGGCGTATCCTAATAACTTATGTATTTTTATTTTTATGATAAATAAATACTGTTAAATAAGAATAAGAATTTTATTCTATATAAGAAACATTTATGATTATTGTTATATGTAATTTTACGCAAATTTTGTTGCGAACATACTACAAAATACATCTTAACCGATGAAATAAGTAGGAAGGTACCACATTTGTGGTGATACTTTGGAGTATCGCTGGTACGAACTTCTTGGTCGTATCCTAATTACGTATTTTTATTTTATTGATTACACTACGAAATGACGTAGGTAGGCACAACATTTGTTGTCCCTTTAAAAAATTACTTATACGTATTAAAATGTTTTTACTTTCACTTACTTTAAGACATAATTATAAACTTTATTCAGGTTATTGTAAATTAAGTATTTGAGATTTTTATATTGAGGAGCTCGATGGCGCAGTGGTTAACGCGCCCGGTCTGCGAGTGCTGAGGTTAAGCAACTTTTGCAAAAGCCGGTCATTGGATGAGTGACCAAAAATGTATCATCTAGAGCTCCTCCGTGCTTCGAAAGGCACGTAAAGCCGTTGGTCCCGGCTGCATTAACAGTCGTTAACAACCACCAATCCGCACTGGGCCCGCGTGGTGGCATATGGCCCGTTCTCCCTATCCATCCATAGGGAAGGCTCGTGCCCCAGCAGTGGAGACATAAAATGAGCTGAAGATGATGATGATGATGAAATATTTGAATACATGAGCATCAGGCACGCATAAACGAGCAGCAGTGATCATAAATGTAAGTACACAGAGGTTACTAAACCACTAGGGCTGTGTCTTGTTTATTAAGATGTGACTTTACAACATAAAATATTTATTCATAAATTGCATAACAAATTAAAGTTAATAATTATGTCTTAGTTACTCAAGATCTAGATCGAATACACTATGGATCTTTTTATTTTTGCCTCATCTTTCTGTTACACGTTGTATACTATACATTTTTTTTGAGAAATAATAATTTGATCCACAAAAAAATAGTAGGCTAGCACCTAAAATGCTAAGTTAGCATCTAAATAGTAGTTTAGGTGCTAACTTTGTATTTTTAGGTGCTAACTTAGTATTTTTGTGGGTTAGGTTAGGTTAGTTTGGTGATCGATTAAATACAAACATTTTTTTTTATATATTTACACGGTTGTTAATATGTATGCGTAATATACAATATATATAAAGATATATAAAATTTTCGATATGGACTTTTCATTCCTTATAGTCTATTAAATTCCACCATGTCTGAACTCAACGTTAAAACCAGCGCCTGTCTGGCGGCCTGCCTCCGTATTTTAATACAAGTCTATTTATAGTCTGTGGCTGCAGTATGCTGATAAATATGTTTGGAAATAGGTCAGCTCTACACAGGCTGCCATTATGTATCTATGTTTATCTTGAAGCTATGTTGTTATTTCGCTAATGGGAAGTACTTGGCTTTCATGTTACCTGATAGCACTGAATATACTGTTGATAATAAGTGACAATAAGGCTTGAGATGTTACTGCATTGCTCCTGGAATTTTAAACCAGAGAGGAACTCATCATAGTCACGGGAGGGCGTTGTTTTCCCGCTAATTTGTGAGTGTGGGCATCGTCGATGGCGTCACGGTAGACCATGCAGGCGGTGACGGGTCAGGCTGGACGATTTTGAAAAAGACTGGCAAACGTTAGTGAAAAGTCGTGAGGAGTGGTGGGAATGGGGGTTGGCCTTTGGCCAATAATGATATAATAAAGGCTAACTGTAACTGTAACATTGTAAAAACGTTGCATGAGATCATTCTGTATCTAACTTTTAAAAAATCTTTTATTTTTATTTTTAAGTGCTTATTTGATAACACATAAGCTATATTACACATAAGCTAATTTAAATATTCATAAAATATTTTGAAAAAATTTAATGCCTACCCAACCCAGCCAGGAATTGAACCTGGGTCTTCCGCAATCCGGGCTGCACTGACTGCCGCTAAAAAGCAGTCAAAGTCAAATCAGTGAAAAAATTAAGTTCTTACGTCAGCCTTCCCGGTAGCATAATGGTCATTGCAGCCGCCCGGATTGCGCAAGACCCAGGTTCGATTGCTGGCTGGGTCGTATAGGCATTTAATTTTTTCACTATGTTTCATAAATATTTAAAAAAACACTAAATATCACAATGGGAACTGCATGTAATCAGTATAAAAAAAAATACCTTTTCACAAAAATTTCGAGAAACAAATGAACCGTAGTTTATACTTTCAATCATCGGATAAAACTTATCCTTCTGATAAAGTATTATGTAATGAAGCTAAAATGTCACCAATTAAAAGGAAAAGTCATGTTAAGACAATACATTTTTAAAGTGGTTATCTAATACTTTAGCAAACAAATAAGTTTTATCCGTCAATTAAAAAATCGTCCCATAGTCGCACTTCCTTTCAGTCACCCTTTGTCAGGGATGTCACGTAACTGAACGAACCTGAGACAGTCCTCACGGTACGCATAACGTAAAGACCCTAATTTTTCTAGTGGATTTAATTTGATCCAGTGAAATGTGGCAACACGCGTATTTACTCGGATATTCAGGCCCCAGGTGTATTAGCCGTCACCTGATATTTTGTAGCAGATATGTTACTGCGACACGATTCAGGTATAATGTTTTGTTTCTTTTTACGCGTCATGTTAATAGTTTCTGGCATTGGAGTGGTGTAAATTTAAGCATTTTGCGAATAGCTCGTAATTTACATTTATTTTCTATTAAGCCTATTTCGTCTCACTGTTGGGCAAAGGCTCCCCCAAACCCACCTAATTCGATCCCTGACAGCTTCCCAACGTCCCTCTACAAAGGCATCGAGAAGCTTACATATAGTTAAATGACTAACTGGAAATCCATATAAATTTTCTATCTGAATATCTTGTGTTAGAATATTCGGAAACATTCATACAACACATTAACGGGAACGAGATATTGTATTGTTTGATTGTAACTCTCCTCATTTGTCAACAGGAGGCGCTGCTCTAATGCCAAACGAATTTTCCTTTTCTTTAACGTCATCAAAGAGCATCCCCGCTACACACGACTTTAAAGTTTATACTGACACCCTCTAACAACCGTTAGGTTATCAAGTTAGGTGTCAGACAACCTTGCGCAAGCACAAGGGACCATCTGCGTCAGTTCATAACGCCAGATCAGGACGCGCCGCAACGCATTTTTCATCCGGAACTCTTAAGACTAGTGTCGCGAGCGAGTTGCCCCGTGGACACTACCTAATATCCAGATAGGTTCGGAGCTGTAAGCTCGCTCACTTCTCGTTGCACTAAGAGTACAACTCGCAGTTTCTACTGCTCGGGTCGTCAACTCTAAAGTCGACTATCAAATGTCCTATCAATAAGCAAATAAAACTTACATTAGGCACTCAGATTTGTTATACCGACGTAACGTAGGTATGGCTACGTAGTTGTTAACGACTGCTAATGCAGTCGGTACCAACGGCTGTAAGTGCTTCCGTAAGCACGGAGTTATTGTTTACACTTACTCACTCTCACTCACTCATAAAACTCATTGAATCCAAGCAAATAAACCTGCACATCAACCTTTGCAAAACTTTTTTCTTCTTCAAAAAATTTTCAACCATATGCCATAGATATAAAGTTTAAAGTCTATTGAGGAAATTTGACAGTTTGTGCTAGTCTGATAGCTGTCTTTTAATGGTCCTTAGCCTCTATGTCAATCAGTTTAAATGCTATTTTATTTTAACACAGCGCACGCTATTTCTTGTTATAATTTCGTTTGGATAGTATCAACAAGTGTTACGACTTCGCTACAGCCGTTAAAGCGTTTAATGGTAGACTTTATGGTATTGTTAAGTCAATTATTGAGTTAGGTGGTAGAACTTTATAATGGTCACTGAGCTATTTTTGTTTTAATGAAATTGTTTTCTTTTTCTAATTATTCATTTGACCGCAATTTCACCTGTTGGTAAGTGACGATGCCTAGGATTTAGCACACTTGAAACAAATCCGCTGAAAGACAATTTGACTCCTAAACTGTCCGAATTAAAAATGATGACGCAAAGCGCTTTGTTCGTAAAGGCGGTATATTGATAGCATAAAAGTGGAATCAGCTCGGGTAACTCCATCGCACACTCTTCGAAGTGTACTCGATGAAATACCGAAAGGTTGGTCTTGAACATAAACATCAACATCAACATGTTCAAGACTCTGCAGGATTCTCTGCTTGGATTCAATGAGTTTTATGAACGAGTGAGTGTAAACAATATCTCCGTGCTTAGGCAAGCACGTACAGCCGTTGGTACCGGCTACATTAACAACCACCAATCCGCACCCGGCCCGCGTGGTTGTGGTGTTTCCATCCATAGTGAAGGCTGGTGGTGGTGCTGGGGCATTATAATGCACTAGTAGTGATGATGTCGATGATATCCTTCTTATGTTATCTTCTTATCATAGACAAATGCTCATGTTTAAACTTGTCAATCATGATGGTAAAAAAATTGCTTTGGGAAAATGTTATTATACATCGTAAATATTCTTACATTACAATAGTACTCACCCCCAAAATGTATTAAACAGCTAATAGAAAAAAGAGTTTAAAGAATTTTAAAAAAGAAAGAAAAAAATAGAAGAATTTAGGGATAAATAGAGGATAAATATTTAAATGAATATTAATTATTTTTAAATGTAAAAAAGTAAGTCGTCCTCTCAATATTATTGATGGACCCTGCTCCAAGTAGTACTTACAACTTTATATTAATAACTCTCGACACGAGTCAAAAAACTAAAAGATATTATTTGAAGTCTGATGTTTTGTAGCACTCAAGCTATTTTTTGCAGACATCCATTTGATTTATTCCCATTTCACGATTCAAGTAACTGAAATAACGAAGATAAGGGTTGTGATGAGTCAAAGCACTGAAGCTCAGGGTTTAAGTGTCACTTCAAACGAAAATGTAGCTGAAGATACTAAAACGAAGTAACATTTATTGGCATTAGCTCCACTGAACACTAGGATTAAAACCAGGTGATTTTCAAATTGTGATTTTTGCGCTCACATTATTTTTATAAATATACCTAATTGTTTTCGCAATTACATTTATATAACAAACGATTTGATCACTTTTATAAAATAAAACAATTTGATTGCACCGAAACCAAATGTGGGACATTCCAAGCACTTCTGTTAGCGCTGGCGCGGCTGCAAATCATCCAGAGAACCTCAAACAGCGAAAGTATGAGAATCTGACTGGGGATCTAATATTTGAGCCGTTTGGGGTAGAGACATTAGGTCCATGGGGTCCGGGTGCTCACAAACTTTTTAAAGATATTTCTATAAAATTAGTAGAAACCACCCGGGACCCCAGAGCTAGCAGCTACTTGGGCCAGCGTATAAGCATTGTTATGCAACGCGGCAATCCTGCTTACTGGGCACTCTGCTTGATGGGTAATTTTTTTTATTTATAGTTAGTAGTAGTTATAGTTATAGTTTTTTATAAGTTTAATTTTAAGTAGTTTTTGTAAATTGGTAGTGTAAATTTTAACTCTTCTGGGTTAGCCCAGAAGAGTTAAAATTTTACCATACAAATTCTCATTTTCGTCATTTCGGTATTTTCATAATTGAACGGAAGATAAAACTGGCATTAGGTAAACTAAAGAGTTGCGGTTAGCAGTCATTTAATAAATATTTACATCAAACATCGTTACTAAAACGTGGTCAAAGGGAAGCCTGTTATGGTGTTGCTCGTCTCATAATTAGTTTGTAACTTGCATAAAATCATATTATATAAATTTTACTTTTTATTTTTTAATGCTAATTGCTACACCTAAGCTAAATTCAATATTTATAAAATACAGTGAACACATTTAATGTCTACCCGCCCCAGCCAGAAATCGAACCTAGGTCTTCCGAAAAAAAAATTCGGTGCTTACGTCAGCCTTCCCGGTTCATCCTGGCGGGGTCGGGTAGGCATTTAATTTTTTCACTGTTTTTTATAAATATTGAATCATACTCGTATAATATATTTTACGCAAATTTTGTTGTGAACAAATTACAATTAAAGCAAATGTTGAAAACAATATTTCCAAGAGCGGGTTCCAAACCCGCTACTCGCCGGGTTTACATGCTTGTTTTTCAAAATGCATGAAAACAATTATTTTGTTTAAGTGCGATCCGTTTTACGCAACATAAGCTCACATTTACTATTAACTGTCAGAATACTTTTCAGCTGACCAAAACGCCAATATGTAACCAACCGTTAAAATGATAGCCTCAAAAGTGGTTATCGGCTCTCCGTTTGATATCAGCGAGAAGTGGCTTGTACGTACCTATGACCTAAATATAAAACCCGGAATTTCCCAATCGTGTGCAAAGGGCTTTTGATATAAATTGCTCCAATTTGGCGAAAAACCGATGAACTCAGCAGTCGTGATAAACTGTATTCAATTAATCCCTTTCATGAAGCTATTAGAAATGGGGTTCAAAATAATTCGTCAAATTATAAATTATACAATTCCGCAAAATATTTCGTGAAAACGTAACGTTTCGAAACGGAATATTCTGTTAAGCCCTCCCTTTAACAGGGAATATTAATATCTGTTTATCATAATAAACCTGTTAGGTAGGTATTCCATTAATATTAATGGTTACTTCAAGGATAAATATTTGTCTAAAACGGTATCTAAATTCTTTTTAAACACTATCATCATCGTTTCAGCTCGTAAACAGTTACTGCTGTGTATAAGATTCCTCTTTAACATATCAACTTAGTCAGTCCTCTGACCTGAACCAAGCTGACTACGTCCTCTGCCTTCTTAATTATTATTCTGTTATATTAAGTTTGACTTTTACTAACCACAATTAGCGCCAATCGCATTTATCTGCCGTACATAAATTCTGTCCCTTTCAACTTTGCACACTTGACTAAAATGCAAAAAAACTTGAAATGAAAGTTGAAAGCTATGTGGAATAAGAAAGATCGAATGGATAAGATGAATAGATTGTGTGAAAGATGATATGGCAAAGAAAGAAGTAAATCTTGAGATGACGGCTCATATAGGGTTGATATGGGTGGAAAGAGAGTATCATGATTTACAGCACCCACACAACAAATCTGTTTAAACATCACTAAGATTGATATTTGAGCACGCTAAGAAGTCTGTGGCGTTTGAGTCGGTTGACGAAAGCGGAAACAATAGACTTAATAGAGAAAGGGCCTAATACATAGGTTAGTGGGTTGATGTGGGCAGAAAGAGAGAGTGTCATGATTTACAGAGCACCCACACCACAAACCTGTTTAAACAACGCTAAGACCGATATTGGAGAACGCTAAGAAATCTGAGGCGTTCAGCCGAAAACGATAGGTTAAATAGAGAAAGAGCCTAATATAATATAGGCAGTAGGTTTATGTGGGTAGAAAGAGAGAGTATCATGATTTACAGCACCCACACCACAAACCTGTTTAAACAACGCTAAGACCGATATTCGAGTACGCTAAGACGGGAGATTTGAGTACGTGACTCGCAACCGCTGCGTGAACGCTTAATTAAAACCCTGTTCAGCCGTCTGTTGATTCGCACCGGTTAACCAGAGGCTGGTGGATATTTGAAATTCAAAATTTAGACAATTTGGCTGCGGATTTCTGGGGAATTGTACTGCGTGCTCTCTACAGATAGAACAGGAAATTATTATACTGGAATTGATTGTTGTTGTCAACGGTCTTGTCGTATGTTATATGCTGTAAGATATAAATGAGGAGTGGAAGAGAGGTGTTTGAGAGGGCTTGTGCGTTTGGGCTGCGAATAGTAAATCATGCAACTTTCGAAATAGCTTTAACTTAGCTTTTTTTATTTTCGGCTTCCCTGTCCTTTGGAAGGCTTGTAAAGCCGTTTGTCGCTGTCGTAGTAGGATAGAAGTGGTAACCCAACGAACCTCATTGGGTCAGCGTGGTGGGTTATGGTCCGATCTGCTCATGTATCCCTTTTGGTTATGAATAGCTTTTTTTTTATAATTCCAGGCTCTTGAAAATTTTTTATTGTAAATGTATAAAATTAAATATTCTATGATTTGATAATTTTTTTTTTTAAATGTCGTACCTTTATTATATCTCTGGAGTTTCCTGCGTCCATTCTTCTCCACAGCATGGACTAATAATTGTCCACAGCTAAAAAATAGACGTCCTGAATGGGTAGAAGATAAAAAATGTATGGACGATTCAAAAGCACCTTTCTTAAGTTTATTTGAATAAAAAAAAATGATTTTGACTTTTGACTTTGAGTTCATGTGCACTGTCTGTGTAATTCTGTTGTTGACAGGTACGTACCAAAAAATGGTATAGTAAGTAACTCAATAAATGAAAAAACATTTATTAGTAATGCACAACACATACACAAAGTCACATTAAAAAAAGGGGAACTAAAAATAACAACTAAAAATACAACTTAACAAACTCAGCTCTCCTATTCAAAAAAGGGCACAATATTTTGTGAATAGAAGGAAGGTTTCTTTTCCAGTTAAGAGCTTTTATAATAACTACAGCACATATTTCAAAAGCGGTACCTAAGATATTTATAAAATTTCAATAGAAATGAAATGTTTCATGAAACATTCCCAAGTTTTTCTTTAATAAATCCTTTAATAGTTCTTTTCCTTCGTACAGCTTTCGGAACATTTTAAGGGAAAAATGCCAGCCATTATTTTTCTAAGATGGTAGATCTCTCGGGGTTGTCGTAAGCGGAAATTTGCTTCAGACGGTGCTTCCTTTTAACATCTGTCTGTCTGTACTTTTTAAGGTATCTGTACTTCCATTCTTTAGCGTAATAGGGTGAAGTGAAAACAAGCGTTTGTTACTTGAATTTATAAAAGTTGTTTTTCTTAAGTGTGTTTTTGTAAGGAGATTTTGTTTGAGACATGGCATTTTAGATCTTATACCTACGGAATGATATAGGGTGTCATTGAATCAAGTGCGGATATTTACAGGTCGGCTAGAGCCCTAATTATCTAATCATTACAAGTATGTCATTGTAGGCTTTGTCGCTTTAGGTAGGTCATGCTCCTAATGTATGCCACTGACCACGATTCTCCGTATTTAATCCGATCACCAATTCCTTCGGCTACCAGCGATGCTTTATGAATGAAGCAATACAGAAGTCACATGAAACATATGCCTGGTTTATTCTTCAAAGCAAAATGGCTATTAGTGGATACAAGATGAGCTATAAAATTGTGCGTTGCGTACGCCATAAAGACCTTTACAGCTTTCTGAGTGTCTCATCCATAATACTAAAAGAAATTGCTAGAAAATACACTCTCGATATAATAAATGAAATAAAATTTGTACGCCATCACTTTATTGGACATTAAAATTATCTTGTCGATAGGTAAAGAACAATTTAAGCTCTGTTTCATTTTAACGTAACTGAATAAGGATCTACTTGCGTTTATAGACGCAAATATTATTTATGGAGATAAAAAATCGTTTTATTGTATAGAGGTTATCTCGGGAACTACGTTACCAGTTTTAGGAATTATTTCACAAATAGAATGCTACACTATACTTGAGTATGTAAAATAAAGTTTACATAACTACTCAATTCCATAATAAATACAATGTTTAACAAGGTTAAATGCATATCATCATCATCATCAGCTCATTTTATGTCCCCACTGCAGAGGCACGAGCCTTCCCTATGGATGGATAGGGAGAATGGGCCATAAACCACCACGCGGGCCCAGTACGGATTGGTGGTTGTTAACGACTGCTGCTAATGCAGCCAGGACCAACGGCTTAACGTGCCTTCCAAAGCTCGGAGAAGCTCGAGATGATCATTTTTTGGTCACCCATCCGATGACCGGCCTTTGCGAAAGTTGCTTAACCTCAGCACTCGCAGACCTGGCGCGTCAACCACTGCGCCATCGAGCTCCTCTGCAAATGCATATACTGCTTGATAATAGGTATGCGAGGCATACATTTGTACAGATAGGTCTAGGTCTTAGGTAACCTGGCAAAACGTCGGATTTTTAAAAATGTTATGCCTAGAATAACAGCTATTCCAAGTAGTTTGTATTAAACTCTAATCATCATCTTAACTCTATCAATAAACCAATGAATTTGCGAAACGAAAATTAGTCATTAACGCAATTTAGTCTTTTACTAAAAACGTAAAAAGATAAGTTTTGTAAGCCATAATAGCTACTGTAGAATCGTTTTTTTTTCTGTAAGAATCTCTTCCATTAAAACATGGACAGCAATTATTTTATCACAACTTAAAAAAGATAGAGCTATATTCTTCCACTCGTAAAACACAAACACATACTTCCTACATTTCTAATGGTCCTTAAATCTGAGATACTAAGGTTGACTTTTAGCACACGCACCCGCAATAAAAGGTTTGCAAACCATAGATCGTAAAGTAGCCATTAAGAGGAAACCTCTACTACCATAAATGTAGCATAAATTCCAATAGTAAAGTGAGAAAATGGCTAACCGAACACACGGGTGTGTAGGAAGGCTTCTTTATGCGAAAATAATTGTTTTTGTGGACCACTGGGCCACTAGTAATATGGAGTAATGGGTTTCCAACAAATCTGGAATGTATCACTGAGTTTATTCAGAGCTCGTACTATAGTAGAAAGTTGGAATAGTCTACCAGCACACGTTTTCCCGTTCAGAGGAGCTCGATCACGCAGTGGTTAACGCGCCCGGTCTGCGAGTGCTGAGGTTAAGCAACATTTGTCATCTCGAGCTCCTCTGTGCTTCGGAAGGCACGTTAAGCCGTTGGTCCCGGCTGCATTCGCAGTCGTTAACAACCACCAATCCGCACTGGGCCCGCGTGGTGGTTTATGGCCCGTTCTCCCTATCTATCCATAGGGAAGGCTCGTGCCGCAGCAGTGGGGACATAGAATGAGCTGATGATGATGATGATGATGATGATGATGATGATGATGATGATGATGATGATGATGATGATGACACGTTTTCCCTCCTTCCTATGCTGAGGTCCTTCAAACGAGGCGTGAAGAGGCACTTTTTGGGCCGGCAGGGTGAGGGTGACTGATGCTGTGTTGTTTTTACGCTGCACATGTCGTCTTTGCGTCTGGACTCCATTTCCAATTTCGGAAAAAAAATTAAAACTTTATCAATTTGTCTCATTAAATATTATCAATATCAAAAAGGTGAACATTGACGAATTCTTAAATAAGTTTTTCTTGACATTTTTGTTAGCGCTATAAGATGAATAATTTGTAATAGAACATTTTATAGGTTGAGCTTACTATTGAGCTTACAAATTGAGCTCTTATGCCACTTACCTATTAGCTGCATATTAATTAAAGCAAGCATCATGTTGATATTCAACAGTGCCTTTTAATTAAAATATATCTTTATAATATCAAAAAGGCAAATAACAATTTTATTAGATATTATATTTCGTTTTCCTTGGGTAAAATTCTGAGTAAAAACAATTAAATAATTAGAGTTGTGACTTGTTTAGAGGTATTATATGTCTCTCTAAGAATAAGCAATTCGAATTCGAATCATAGCCCCTTAACAAGCTTTTAGATACTTGAAGCATATAATTTGCACATGTTAAGATCCGTTGATTTGTATTATTAATAAAAAAAACCTGGGTTTTGGAGTTTTGGAGAAAAGTAATAATTGCAAATTTAATAACAGAGTTATTCGATGAAATTAGCCCGATAATGTTAGTGCCAATTACTTGAGCCGTATGCTATGAATTGGCAGTATTACCTATAAGTATGTAGATATATTAACTTTTGGAAGTTTTAACAACTTTTAATATGATTTTATATGCCAGGCTAGCTACCACTATATAACTAAACTAGCATTTTACCCGCGACTTCGTCCGCGTGGCAATGATATTTAAAAAAAAACCTTTTTAATCAAAATAATATTATATACTACTCAAAACAAAATAAGGGCCACGAGGTATTTTTTCATTTTTGTGTAAATTATTAAACATTTACATATTGAAAGTAGTAAAATATTGAGTATACAAACTCTTTGATACCTAAACTTTTTAATATCGTAGTATTCATCTAATGCTGGCAACAATTTTAAATAAAATTTGATTTAAAATTATTTTTGAAAATTTTGATTGCATTTTCTTTGACGTTTTGCTTTCCTTAGCTTCTTGGTTTATTAGAAATTATCAGAGTTCATTGATATCTAGAGTCAGAAACATCTTTTGCAATATGCCACAAGCACGCAGGCGTCATATGGACTCGCTGACAGCAACCAGAGCCGTTACAATGATTGAAGAAGGTCATTCGCAGCGATCTGTGGGTTTGCAATTGGGATTTTCTCGAAGAGCTATTCAAAATCTATGGAATCGTTTCCAAGAGACCGGCAGTGTTAGAAGAAGACCTGGTTCGGGCAGAGTTCGCATTACAACAGCTCAAGAGGATCGTTACATTCGATTAAGTGCGCGCCGAGATCGCACAACGACGGCCCGCAAGCTGCAAAATCGTTTACGGCTCACAACGGGTACTCGTGTCAGTGACCAAACTATTCGTAATCGATTGCATGAAGACCAGCAGGCATCAAGAAGGCGAGTTGTCCGTATTCCATTAACCAGAAATCATCGTGCAAATCGTTTAAGATTTTCCCGTCAACATTTGGACTGGGACATAAACCAATGGGGCATGGTGCTCTTCACAGACGAATGCAAAGTTAAATTTTTTAACGACGATCGGCGTATTAGAGTATGGAGAAGACGCGGCGAGAGATTTTCAGAAGCCTGCATCCATGAAGTCGATCGTTTTGGTGGTCCAAATGTAATGATTTGGGGCGGGATAAGCTTACACGGCAAAACTGAGCTCGCTATTTTAAATGAGGGTACTGTTACTGCTCAGCGGTATATTGAGGAAGTCGTCAGACCACATGTGATCCCATTTACCCAGCGAGCGGGTCCTGGATTCATCTTGATGCAAGACAATGCTCGTGCACACACGGCTCAAGCGACTCGGTTTGTACTGGAAGCGTCTCAAATTCAAGTCTTGCCGTGGCCGGCGAACAGTCCGGACTTAAATCTAATAGAGCACATGTGGGATCAGTTGAAACGAAGAGTTAGAGACGGTGATCAGGAAATCCACAACCAACAGCAACTCATCAACGCTGTTAAAAGAGCCTGGGAAGAGATTCCAATGGAAAATGTCAGGCATTTGATTGAGAGCATGCACTCCAGGCTTCAGGAGTGCGTAACGAAACGAGGGGGGCATACCCGTTACTAAAAGATGAGCATGGAGTATTTTCTTTTGTTTTCAGTAACTTTACATTGTTTTTATTTTTAACCTTAAATGTGTTTTTTCTTTCAAAAGCAAATAAACTTTTTAATCATTATTATTGGAATAAATTTATTGGTCTACACGGTAAAAACAACATTAGTTTTCGTTATGGAGACAAAAAAATTAATATTGGTTTTATTATTTTCATGGTACAGACAAAATACCTCGTGGCCCTTATTTTGTTTTGAGTAGTATATATAGCCTATGTTACCTGTAAGGAATGAAGCATTCTATCAGTGAAATAATTTTTGGAATCGGACCAGTAGTTACAGCAATTACCCTCCGCAAATAAACAAACAAATTCACAAACTTAACTCTTTATTACTACTAGTGGTCGTCCAGTGGTCGAAATTCGACCGTAATTTTATTAAGGCTGCACGGATTGTATCCTAAGCAATGAAAAATTAAAAAGATAGAATGTGATAGGTTTGGATTGACATTGACAGATGTTGGCCGCATTAAAGACAAACAATACGTGTGTGTCAAATACATGGTAGTGTGTGTAATGTTGTAATGATTAATAATTTAATGTATTTTTTATGCATAATTTAAAAAATATTAACATTCGGATAACCTTCTCTATATAAACTATACGTGTGCGAAATTTCATACTCCTAAAAACTCGTAAAAACGGGTACAAAGTTTTTGCTTTACGTATTAATATATAGATTATAGATATTATGTCGCCATAATATCAATGTTTGTAGTAGAGATAAAATAGCAAGTGGCTCAGTAGTTGTGGATATCGAGTGACCTTCAACCTTATCATCACTTAACATCAAACATCAGACCTTCAGGCCAAGTGCTTTCCAGTATGTATTAAAAAATCTCTTAAGTAGGAATTGTTATAACACTTTTTTTATAACAAAGAATTTAAACGGGGAGTTAACGCAAACTAATTAATAAAAAGGTGTCATACCTTGGTCGAGTGACTTGCACACCGGTTTTCATGGTGTCGCTATCTCTGAGGTACCGGGTTCGATCCCCGGTCGGATCAATTTAGAAATACCTGTTTTTCTAAATTGTTTCGGGTCTGGTTGTTTCCTATGTATAATAAGTATGTATTTAAGTATATTATGTATGTTTATCCGTTGTCTAGTTAACCATATAACGAGTTTCTTAAGGAAGCTTTTCTTGGGGCTAGATAATTGGTGTGAGTGTGGGAAACATTTATTATTATTATTTATTATTATATCCGACGTTTCGACTGAGTCACAACGGCCGTGGTCACGGGCTGACTTACTTAATTAATTCCTGTTTAAATTCTTTGTTTAACTATGGAACGCGAAAGTTTAAAAGTGTATACTTTTTGTATAATATGATTTGGTCAAACCTTGCTCTAATTCGTTTACTCAGTCACTACTTCTCTCTTAGTAATTGCCACTCGTTAGCATCGGGAATAGAGCCAACTTTCAGTCCTCTTATTTGGGCTTTAAATGGAATGGCACGTTTAGTGTCGTTCACGGACTGTTCTAACAAACTTGACTTTATTCGAGAAGTTCCAGAAGTCTGATTGGCTCAGTTCTCATAATTAAAGATTCTCTGTGAAATTTAATAACTCTAAATTAAATGAGTACTCTAAACTTTTCATACACATTTTTTTTAAGCTTACGTAAACCCTACACTTTGAAGTGATACACTTTCTTCTACGGCAGTAAGTAAATAGCCTATATTTGTCCCACTGCTGGGCCTTTGCCTTCGTTATTGAAATCAATTAATCACTACAACTGATGGGTAATGGCTTAATCACCACGCTTGCCAAATGCGGGTTGGTGATGCACCCGGGCTATGCATCAAAAAACCCAAAACATACTTTACCCGACCTGGGAATTAGACCCAGGACATTCGATATCGGGCCGAGCGCTTTGCCACTCAGTCACCGTCTTCTACAGATTTACTCAAAATTGTCCTTAGAAGAACTAGTAAAAACGCACTGTGGCCTAATGTCTCCATAATGAAGAGTCCTAAGACAGTAGGTGCGCGCAGCAGACCGAGAGATGAGAGTCTTTGAAAAAGACTGGCAAACTGTGGCGCATAATAGTGAGGGCTGTGGGAGGAGCGTGAATGGGGGTAGCGTTTTTTTTTGGAGAGAGATTGCTGATTGCCTCACACGGCATTTTCAGCTTCACCGGGCTTTTTTGGGGGCGGCGAGGAACGTAAAGGGTCCCTCAAGCCGTGTGAAACGAATCATCTTCGGAGGTTTTCTAAAGGTAACGGCATCGCGCACTAGTGCGCGTCCCCATGCCCTACTAGATTCTCCGAAGGGTTCGGATCGGATCGGGGAGCGGAACTACCCGAGGGTGCCTCTAAAAGCTCAGACTTCGGCTCGGGTAGACCGGGCCTTGGAGGAGGAGAGAAGCGCTCAGATACATGTCTGTACCTGGTATAGAACGCGTGTGAACCGGTTCTTTGTACCCTTGTTCTACGAGTACTGTGTCTTGGGCCTAAGCTAGTGTGCATGTTTAGTGTATTCTGTAAATGTGTAGTAACATTTAGAGGATCGGGGGGGGGAGGGGGTAGCGTAAATGGGGGAGGTCTTTGCTCAATAATGGGATAATACAGGCCGACTGTTACTGTAACTGTTATCGTTTGACAATTCAAATATCTTGAATACAGTAATAGGTACTAAATATTATTTCATTACAATCAAAGATGTTAATTTTAAATGTTTAATTGTAAATGAAATCATTAAATTAAGATATTAGCAGGAAAGGACATTGAGGTGTGAAAAGATGATCAAATTACGTAGGATGGACGAAGCCTCTGAAACCTTACCCTAATTTATGTTCCGGGCGAATATTAAGCTAGGCCCTGGCTATTGTATGAAATATTTATGTGAATTTAATCACGGAGCAGTTATTAAACATTATTTTCGTCTTGATTTTGCTGAGAATAAAAATATTTGACAACTTTGTTTTGTCCAGGTGAACCTGAAAAAGCTGTCTGAGGCAATCAAAGAACTCCCTACAAAAAAAAACATGGATTCCACTTCAAATTATAATGAAAAAAAATTGTTTTATGGTACTATAACGAATTATAGACAGAGATAGTATAAATTTATTGATTGCAATGAAAAAATAACAACAGTAAAATAACAACAGTGGAATTACGAATGTAGTTAATTGCAGTTGCGATGAATCCATATTGTGTAGAATCACGAACAGGAAGAATCCCGATTGCGTTAAAATAACGGCTGTGTAGAATCACGAATGTAAATTGCAGTTGTGTGGAATCCATATTGTATGGGAATCATGAATAGAAAGAATCGCGTTTGTGTAATCGATCGCATAAATCTGTAAAATAAACACAAGTAGATATGGATACAATGTTTTATGTGTTACTGTGGGATGTTTACAGGTTGACGATGAAAATAAAGTTCATTATTAATTCAGAAACTCAACGAGCTGATATATGATATGAAAGATAAAATGGCTTTTATAAGCCAATTTTAATCCTAGTTCTCTTCTAACTCCATTTCAAAGCGAAAGGCAACACAGCTTTATATTATTCAAAGAAATGGACACATAATTTTCGTGCTAGGTAATCCCAGGTATCAGTTCTGGGACCGATGTTGTTTGTGTTGAAATATTTAAAATTCATCGAGTTTCAATACAAATATCGCAAAGTGCGTTTGGATATAACGTAAACCCATAGGAGAGAAAGAAAACAAATTCCTAGAGTGGAAAATAAGTTCAAAGCGAGCCGTGTGCTTGGGCGAGAAAATCCAGTGGAATGGAAAGTGTTTCCACTAGAGTGAGCCGGAGGGAGCTTCGGAGGTACTACAGGTTCTCATTCATTCATTTAGCATGAATAAAATTATCGTTTTTTACTGTGTAGACTATCTAAAGTATTTATAAATAACCTTGGAGACTTCAATTATAATAAATATACGGATAACTTAATAAGAAAGATTTTTCATTTTCATTACAAAATCGTGAGCTCTTTGGAATAAATAATTATAGGTACCTAATAAGTAAGTAAGTAAGTAAGTACTTTATTGTGTAAAGAAAAAGGTAACAGTATGCAGGTCTTATTGCTAACAAAAATATCTCTTAATCCTCCTTTTTCAAGTGTATACACAAATATCTAGTTATTTCAGCCAAGGCAGTCTTGACTTTATAACAAATAACAAAATATATATATTTAAAATCTATTTATCATCGACTTATAATCTAGGTATTCTTGGATACTATAAAAACATTTTTCTTTTAGCCAATCTTTAACAAAAACCTAATTTTTGGCACAAGTTGCCAGAGTTTTAAAGAGCTGTGGTAATTTATTGTAAATTTTGATACACATCATAAAAGTATTATTAGATACAAGTGTAAGAATAGCAGTAGGCTTAACTAGCTTGTTTCTATATGTCATCATCTATGTTTGATTAGCATTAAAAGATGAGAAAATTAATAAGAAAATGTAAGCTTAAATGTAAATTTCTAATTGAGGTTTTCGTTGTCCATTTTATAGGTACATCCCGCTAAGGCCAAACAAATATTTTTCTAGAGTATTGATCAAATTGTTTCATAACTTGTTTTTGAAACGTTATTTGTTTGTCATTATAATTAACCGTGAAATTGTTGGGATATTCATTGGCACAGAAAACAGCGGTACTATTGAATTACGTAAATTGGAATCATGGCTGTGTGACCCATAAAATTGCGTAAGCTTTCTCTCCAATGTAAGATTGGACTTATTATATAAAACTAGCTGACCGGCGGACCTCGTACCGCTTTGACAGTTTCCATGACAACAACACAAACAAAACGTTGACAGTTTTCATGACAACAAAACAAACAAATCATTCGTCCGCTTAAGAACACCCGTATCCCATGATGGACCCCTATAGCAGCGCCACCTACCGGGTCCAATTGTAAATCTAAACCATTCTAGAATCCACTTGACACACACACAGAAAATTTCATCCAAATCGGTTCAGCCGTTTAGAAGGAGTTCAATAACATACACACGCACAGAAGATTTATACATACAAAGATGGTAATGCTAATGTATTTTGTGTTTGTTCCTTCTTTTTATTTCTTCACTAACATAATAATTAAGTTGGCTACTAATCAACTTTGGAAGTTGTTTCCTGAATATAAATCATCATCATCATCAGCTCATTTTATGTCCCCACTGCTGGAGCACGAGCCTCCTCTATGGATGGATAGGGAGAACGGCCTATAAACCACCACGCGAACCCAGTGCGGATTGGTGGTTATTAACGACTGCTAATGCAGCCGGGATCAACGGCTTTACGTGCCTTACGAAGCACGGAGGAGCTCGAGATGATTAATTTTTTGGTCTCCCATCCGATGACCGGCCTTTTGCGAAAGTATAAATGTATTAAGTATATAAATCTAGCCTTCCTATCGAAAGCAAACAAACGCTACGTGCGTTGTAAAAAATAAAAATAATACGTATCAATACACTACTATAAGAATATTTATACTGAAACTAACAACAGTTTGTAAAGGGTTTAAAACGCCAGGATAATATAATATCCTTGAGTTTGCACATGTCAAATAAAACGCAAGGATATTGGTTAAGTGTTTCATTTTAATGTGTATCGTAAAAAGTCCGCGAAAACTTTATAAAACTATTTCGAAAATTTGTAGTAGTTCCAAAGAAAGACTTAAAAGTTGGCAAGCAATTGTATTTGCGTACTGACTTGACTGAGATAAAGGAGTGGAGTGTTAACACAGTGTCCCGTATCCACGTGAGATAGTGAAATGTGTTGCAATTTTAATCATTTATTGTAGTATTTATACCGACGACTGTATCTAATCACTATTTATTCCGGTCGTTGTGGAGACCCTTGGGGGAAGCCTTTGTCCAGCAGTTAACGTCTTTTGGCTGAGATGATGATGATGTAATATTCATAAATAACTGCATTTATAAACATTAATTTAATTTAATATAATTTCACTTTTTAATTTCATTTAATTTCAACTTGCGGGCAGGCAAGGTGCAGATATGTAGCAAGGCACAATCCTGCTTTACAAGCAGATGTCTTCGCATCTGGACTCATCATCAACATCAGATAAAGCGGAGTCATTAAGCTTACACTTCGATAAAAAATTATGAAAGCTAATATACACAATCAGAACGCGAGTAATTCTATAATGTTAAAGTAAGTAAATAGCCTATATAATAATAAATAAAATAATAAACTTCCTCAAACTCACACCAATTATCTAGCCCAAGAGAAGCTTCCTTATGAAACTCGTTAAATGGGTAACTAGACAACGGATAAACATACTCATAATACTTAAATACATACTTATTATACACAGGAAACACCCAGACCCGAAAAAATTTAGTTATTTCTAAATTACTATTTATTTCATATACTGCCCCTATGCTGGTCAAAGGCCTGCATCATTCAAATCAAGTCAACACTACAATAGATGGGTATTGGCTTTATCACCACGCTTGCCAAATACGGATTGGTGAACACAAACCCGTAGTATTCATCGAAAAATCCGTAACACACTTTGCAAGAACTAGGAATTGAATCTAGAACCTTCGAATATCAGGCCGAGAACATTACCACTCGGCTACCGAGGCATAGAATTCAACAATATAATTCGTCTAAATGTGGATGTATAGTGATTAGTGATTATAGTAATGGCTGCGTCTATTTAATGGTAATGGATACTTAATTGACTGATGACCGGATACGCTTCGATGTCCAAATACAATACTACAGTAACAATATTGTTTGCTCAAACCAGTAAGCAGATTTAATTGTTAAAACGTACATCAATTATCAGCACATGTACTTGTCCGATTATAATTTCTGCTGCTGGCAGTATCGTACCAACTCAATGTTAAATTAATGAGTCTGTTATGTTACGTGCAAGTGAAGAATGTAGGTAACATAACATACACAATACTACGACTACACCAGCTCATTTATGTCCCCACTGCTGGGGCACGAGCCTTCCCTATGGATGGGTAGGGAGAACGGGCCATAAACCACCACGCGGGCCCAGTGCGGATTGGTGGCTGTTAACGACTGCTGATGCAGCCGAGACCAACGGCTTTAAGTGCCTTCTGAAGCACGGATAAACTCGATATGATAAATTTTTGGCCATCCATCCGACGATCGGCTTTTTACTAAATGGCTTAGCTTAGGCATCGATTGATATTTAAATAAATAAAAAGAAAATTAACATAGAAAAATATAGAGGGCTAAGTTATCAAAGGACGACATAGTAATTTAGTATAGAAGTTGAGAACAGGGTGCGAGTTATTTGCCATTGGATCTTGTAAACGAAAATTTGTATATCTTTAAAGCAGCTGGGCTCTTGTTGACAAACAATAAGTAAAAATGTTGACATACATTTTTCGTTTTTGTTTACGTGATCGAATAGCGAATAAGACTCGCACTAGGCACTTTGCACACTTTTTATACCTAGCTCGGCTCCACTTTACCTGATGTTAAGTGGAAACGGAGTCCAGACGCGAGGACAACTGGTGCAGCGTAAAAACAACGCAGCATCAGTCACCATCACCCTGCCGGCCCACAAGGTGCCTCTTCACGCCTCGTTTGAAAGACCCCATGTCATAGGATCTTATCTTATCATAGTGGGGCCTGCTGAGGTTTCCCTCTTGCAGTAACACTTCGACCCATCAGGATCTTTTGTGCAACCCTGTCCTTTCACTCTTCTTCCTCTGTAAAGATAGATGCCATAAGTTTGGCCACGTCCTTAAGAGCAAAGAGCCTGAAGTCCTCCGGTTTCGGATAAGCCGACCCCAGAAGTCCCATTCTTTTCCTAACCAGAGAGTCGCAGTCACACAGTAGGTGCTGCATTGACTCTGTTTCCTCTCCACATGCCCTGCACAAGCTATTTGTTGATAGATGCATTATGTGGAGCATTTGTTTTGTGGCATAGTGTCCTGTTATAGGATACTTATTGTCGCTTCACGCCTATTGTCGTGAGTTCGTCGTGTCATGTCCCACCTGAAGCATTATTTTTCAAGTCCTATAGTTTTAGATTTTTTACTTATCTTTTAATACTTGCTGCGTACTCCTAAATATAATTGAAACTACCGTTTTTAAATTTTATAATCCCATTTCTAAACCCCTCAATGTTGATGGCAGATTAAGGTGTAAGATTAGCAGTTTAAGGGCAATTTTAAGGGCCAAATTACTCCTCTTAAGTGAATCGTTACCCACCGTTTTATGTTGTTCGTTGTTTCGTTGCTAAAGAGATCTCGATTACCGTTAAGTGCTATTAATAGTACCGTCTAATTTCGTTGTCGGCTTTTCCTTAAATATTTCTTGAATACAAATTACGTAGATAGGTATAATATTTTTTATGAAACAGGTCACTTTTTATCAACTGCAAATACTTTGACAAGACATCTAATTATATCAAAGTAAGAAGCTAGCATTTAAAAAAATTCAGGCTAGTTTTTTTTTACTTTTCCTGACACAAAAATTTTAATATTTTGAAGAGCGGCTTTTCTGTCGGTTTTTTTGAATGAAACTAGAGGCACGTGTAAGCGGTGAAGGCATTGCGGTCGCTCTGTTTCGGCTCCTTTGAATTGAAACTACCGAAAGTGCTTTATTTTTCTTTTTAATCGAAATGTCTTTTGGCGTTTTTCTTGAAAACTAGCGTATAAAAATTTAAGATTTTTCATAAAAATAGTTTATATGTGTTGTTGACTTTATCCTCAAAATATTTGCAGTTGATAAAATGTGACCTTATAATAATATGTTCACAGATTATTATATTATAATCTGTGTAGCCCTATCGCTTAAACAGTGAAGTGGAATTTTGTAATTTACTTAAGTTTTCTTAGATTATTTATTATTACTTACGCGAACACTACACATTTAAATGAAAACGTCAGGATAAACATTAAAAAGTAATGTGTAAAATAAACCAGTAGATGCGTAAAAGTTGTTTCATTTAAATAAAAAGAAATGATGATTCCTGAGATTTTTTTCTGTATCTCTCTAATGGTTTCAGACTTCCCCATATTGTCCCAAAATCACACTATTATTTCGCGTCCCTGTGTGGTGCCGGGGATAAAGAATTGCACCACCCCATCTCTTCCCGTGGGTGTCATAAAAGCCGACTAAGGAACCATTCCAGAAGATGGGCAGCAGCATCTCTCTGAGGTTAACTCTCAATCAACTTACTGCGATCGCCAACCCGCCTGCCAAGCGTGGCGATTATGGCAAATCCCCTCATGTATCCTTATGTATCCTTGGGGGAGGCCTTTGTCCTTTGGCCTTTGCAGTGGACGTCTTTTGGCTGAGATGATGATGATGATTTCGCGTCCTCCCTACAACAAGCCCTTTTTTCACTGTGAACCTGGAAATTAAAAGCAAAAACTTTACTGTTATGTCAAAGCATTTTTTATTTCAAAAAACTTTTTATCTAATTTTGTTTGTTACATCCTGAACAGTAATAATAGCAAGAAAAACATCTTTCGACACACAGTACGACAATGACTAATAAAATTTGATTCATGGAATCGCACAATTTCTGTCATTTTTATTTTACCTTCTTGTGAAAAGTTATTCATTTTCACGGTCTGCATACAACCTCTCCGAAAAAGTCAGACAAGCCCAAGTAAATTGGTCTTTAAAACAATGATGTATAAACTGTTTCTACAGGAATCAACACCCACGTAAGAGATTACCATCCTCTTTTCTTCTGTTATGTTTAAGTATGTCTATGTAGTCTACTTTAATTTAAGTTTTTTTTATACTATGAAAGTATATTATATTATTATCATTAAATTTAATAAACGTAATATGTATATTTCACTTCTTATAAATGTATGTATGTAATATAAGTTTACGTTCTTTGTCGCACCGCTTAACAATTTTTCTGTCTAGCCATTAGGTCGACTGGTAGAGAATGCCATCTGGCATTAAGTCTGCCTTTTGTACTTTATTTTATTTTATTGTGCAATAAAGAATAAATAAATAAATAAATAAACCTTTAGTTTAATAGTATAATCAATGGAAAATAAGCAACCGTGTTACGAGTATAAAGAATTTAAAAACTAAAAGACATTGCAACAAAGGAAAGACGTTTCTCCTTTGATTATAAAAATTTCTTGATACAGAATCCTCATTTAGTTACTATAATAAAACAATAAACTATAACAAAAAGATAACAATTCATTTGCGAACGGAGTAGCAGTTGCCACATTGCTTTATTTTTTAAAGTTAGATAAAATTTATTTTAGAAAAAAATCTGTAATAGTAATCTAAACATGATCTTGATAAAAATCGGATAAATAAAGTTATATTCCCTTTTGTAGCTCTTAAACAACGATTTTTCAACGAATTGAAATGAATTTTTATTTAAGTAAACTTATATATTTTACCTACCACCCATTCAGGACGTCTTTTAGCTGTGCAGAATAACAGACGCAAGAAACTGCACAGTTCTATATAGAAGTAGCGACATTTATATGCCGTTATCAAATTACACAAGCTTACAATCATCATCATCATCATCAGCTCATTTATGTCCCCACTACTGGAGCACGAGCCTTCCCTATGGATGGATAGGGAGAACGGGCCATGAACCACTACGCGGGCCCAGTGCGTATTGGTGGTTGTTAACGACTGCTAATGCAGCCGAGACCAACGGCTTTACGTGCCTTCCGAAGCACGGAGGAGCTCGAGATGATAAATTTTTGGTCACCCATCCGATGACCGGCCTTTGCGAAAGTTGCTTAACCTCAGCTCTCAGGCGTTAACCACTGCGCCATCGAGCTTACAATGACTTAAAATATGTTAAATTACAAATGCCTGTTAGAGTGATAATATCGAAATAAAAAGTTAACTTTCTCTAAACCTCTTCCATTCGTGAAACTCTATTATTTATTATACATTTATTACAACTACCGGGCGTCTGTTTAGCTAGAATGCTCATCTTAGAAACACTGTAAAACCAGTTAATTAAAAATCCCTTCGCCGTGGGTCGTCTTTCATTAAACTCGTATTTGTCTAATGAATAAGCTCAGGTCACTAATTGGGGAACAATCTGCGCAGAATTAGAAAGAATAATTTACAATAAAGGAAAAAATTTAAACTCCCAGCTTTAAAATGGAATAATTATTAAATTTGTAATTGAACTAAGCTTTTTTTATTTAATTACTATTTTAAACTTTGCACCGTATTTATCATGTCACCTCTATATGAATTATGTAAATATATAAATACAGCATTAAATATCTCTTTAAATATTTTCTACTTTATTTGTAACTCGACCCTGAGTCGTTAGTAGTTATAAATTGGTGTTTGTTAAAAAAATCAGGCCACCGACACAATTTAGGACGTATCAAAACATTAGGATCATGACTCATATATAACTCACCAAAACGTTACATATTATGATACATTTTATGATTATGGTTATATTATAATTTTACGCAAATAGTGTTGCGAACAAATTACAAATTGAATTTTTTTTGTCTTTTTTCAAATTGTTACATTTAGTTCGGTGCCCGGTTGTGAACTTACCAATGAATTTCCTCTTAACAAAATACTAAAAATAGTTGTAACATATGCAAAACGAATATCTACATATCAAATATTTATGTAAGTACCATTTAAGGCGCGGACACGACCTCGTTACCGTTTTATTACCGTACCTACAGATACGTGATAATGATGATATAAAAATCGTACCCTTATACGAATCGGATCTCATCAATGGCTACCAGATTTCCACAGGGACATACGTAAAGGGAAATCGAGAAACTGCTTGTTAAGGGGACGGCACAAAATAAGGAGATCCCAGAAGGTAAGCTTAATACATACAGAGCTCGAGCAACGCACAAACAGGGTACCAAGTGCGAGTTTCATTCGCTATTCTGTTCCGTTAAGGGTGCGCCAACCAAAAAATGCCAAAAGTGCAGTCACGGTTAAGTTGATATAATTGAAAATACTATCGTATTACATAAACAAAATATATATTTAGTATCAAAGGGAACGTGTTTACAATTAGTCCGATCCATAAATTCATAACACACTATAGTTTTTTCTACAATATCATTTAAAGTTGGGCAAAAATCATAAAAACGAGTGGCGGCGTTTAGTTGATTTCTTATAGTTTATCTAAATTATTGTACCTCTGATTTTGTCTGAACAATCACCAATGGTCTAAACTACAAATCGTCCGTCTCACATTTTCGATTTATCGAGCGGTTATTTAAATTATTATTTTTCAAATAATAACACGTTAAATTCCCCATACAAAATTAGTATGGCCGCACGGCATCAAATAAATAAGGACGAAGACACTTTAAATAAAATATATGACACTTGTCACTTATACATACAGCGCTCGAGCAACGCGCAAACAGGGTGACAAGTGCGAGTTCCATCACGTTAACAAATACGAGAATTTGTATGGAAAATTTTTAACTGTTCTCGTATGTCACCAGGAGGCGCCACTTCAATATCATACAAATTTTTGTTTTCCTTAACGTAATTGAATGTGAAATGAAATTTCAAATGAAACTCACACTAGACACCAGACCCTCTAACAGATACGGATCTCAGAACAGCTGGAACTGAACAGAAATCGCAAATACTCTCGAATCTCTGAATTGCGTAGAAATGTTACGTCACTCAGCGTGTTTTACCGCTTATACAGTACAGTTGCTCTATCTACGGAGTCACCGCTTCACTGTCTCGAATATCCCATCGCGCACAAAGAAATTTGGTGACTCGTTTCCTTGTCGCACCTCCAAAAGATGGAATAGTCTACCAGCACACGTTTTCCCTCCTTCCTATGATATGGGGTCCTTCAAAAGAGGCGTGAAGAAGCATTTTGTTGGCCGGCAGAGTGAGGTTAACTGATGCTACGTTTGTTTTCACGCTGCACCAGTTATCTTCGCGTCTGGACTCCACTTAACTTTAGGTGGGATGGAGTCATTGGCCGAACTATCTATAAAAAAAACTGTCCGAGCGCAGCTGTTCCGAGATTCCGTGTCCTTGAGAGGTTGTCTATGTGTGCGTTGCTCGAGTGCGTTTTTATGACGCTTACCTTCTGCAGTGTCCTTATTTTGTGGTGTAGGCTCGACTCACGATTAAATGTTACTGCATGGGCGGCAGAGTTTTTGTGTGTATGAGGTTGAAGATGCGGTTACTGATGTTCGGATCGCGATAACGTGTAATCTTTCTAGTCGCTGGCAATCATCATGGCCTAGACGAGTGGCATAACGGCATTAGATAGAATTTAAAAAAGACAAAGTGTTGAAAAAAATTTCACGAGCGAGATTCGAACCCGCACCCCATGATATGCCGAGTCAGGTGCACTATCAACTATGCTATCGTGGCTCAATCCAATTCGCCGAAATTAATCAACACTATCTATTTTTACTTTATAAGCCAAAGGAGCCCTATTCAATATCGACAACTACTGGAATAAAATGTTTATTCAATTCAAATTCAAATTCAAAATCATTTTATTCAGTTTAGGCTACAAGTAGCTCTTGTGAATGTCACTATGCCATCGGTTCGTAAGTCTACTCTGGGCGGGAGATCTTGTACTGAGAAGAACCGGCAAGAAACTCAGCAAGTGTCCAGCTCTTTTCTCCCTTACAGCGTCAAAAATATTGGAAAATACCCGATCATAGCAGGACACTTTCCATTACAAATAAACACAAAACATACTTATACAAGACAACAAAAAACAGGTTAAAAAAAAATAAAAAAATTCTAGGTTAACAAATTTACATCAGGTAAAAGTTTCAATTTCCACAATGTCATACAGTACCACTACAGTATTCTAGTAAAAGTCAAAAATTGTTTCAGAAGAACAAAGTCAAACTATAGTGAATATCATATAGGATTATCATATAGGATTGACGTAATTCAAACGTCATTAAAACATGACGGTGTACATTTTTGAAAAAAGTTTATTCGTAGTAAAGTGATTAATTAAATTCAAACGTTTTATACCGATGCGTTGTTAATACTTTTTTAGGTTCACTGTCTACAATAACAATTGAAAATTTTATATAATGTCACATCACATGTGGTTCATGAAACAGAAAAGGGGTTAATATAGGTACATTCTTTAATGACTCTTGTTCAAATAGAACTAGAGCACAAAGTGTAAAATTTGACGTGCCGTCAAACGTACCTCATCAAATAATAATTTTCAAGTCAAAGATAAACTTGGAATTTCGTTAGCATTGGGTTGAGTTTTTTTTTAACGAGTTCATAAAGTTTTTTTACGAATCTCTTTGCAATTTTTTTTGGCGTTTTCTGCTAAAAGTTGGTTAGAACTCTATTGAGATACGATCAGTTACATCGAGTGACTTTTGGTACTCTTTTTTGTATTTAGAGAGTAATAGAGATTTTGATTGGCATCATCTAATTTTCACGACGTGAATTAAGAAACAGTTAATTTTTTATACCTATTTTATATAAACTGTCGTCTGGTATGGTATTTATTCCAAAAGTACCGGATTCGTTTCCGATGAAGTTATACAATTTATTTTTCAAAATATTAATATTTGTTTTCCAAAGCAGTGGATTTTATTTAATAAATAAAGCTGTTCCTCACTTTTTAGCAAGCAAGTATAAAGCTATCACAATTTCAAATTTCAAATATTAAAAAGCCTTTAGTAACCAAACGCTTATACCGTACCAATCTCATATCGTTTCGTTACCGAAAAAAGATTCTACCTCGCGTATAAAATAAGTGAGTTACAATCAAAATGGGGTAAAGACAAGGGTGGAGACGTGTGGAAATCGACGCTGCACACCAAACAAGGTTAGGAGAAGGGTTGACATTGTTGGATTAAATGCGGCTCTGCGGCTAGGGGCTTTGGACCTTTCAGGCGTGACTGCAAACGGTTTTATTGCTTTTCAATGATTCGAGAAAGAAGCGTTTAAGATTGTGGAAACGGTTGACGATCCCTAAATGAACTTATCGAAGTATTCATGCTAGATATGTTTGATGCATACATGCTAGAAAATGGTTGTTAATCTATAAGGGAAGTAATTGGCTTGCATACAGATGTGTTTGACACACTCATGTTAGGAAATGGTTGTCGATTCTTGAACAACCTTATTGAGCCATGCATGCTAGATATGTTTGATATTCGCATGCTAGAAAATTGGTGTCGGGTTCGGGTTGAAATACATGTACTTAATAATTAAAGTAATAATAAGTAATTTTATTAAGGCTGCACGGATTGTATCCTAAACAATGAAAAATTAAAAAAGATAGAATGTGAGTTTGGATTGGCATTAACAGATTTCGGCCGTATGATATTGTTGCGAACAAATTACAGTTTGAAAAAAGACTTGAAAAAATATTGAGATTTGGATTGAGCCACGATAGCATAGTTGGCAGTGCACCTGACCCGGCGTGTCATGGGGTGCGGGTTCGAATCTCGCTCGTGGAATTTTTTCAACACTATCCTCTTTCTTTACATATCTTAACTTTCGTTTTTGACGTACGAGTAGTCAATAAGTAACTAGTGACTCTCGTAATCATAAGCCGACTTATGGTATAACATCGACTTATGTCAACACAAGCACATGTGTTATTAGTATCGAATAATTGGCCACTACTTATATATAAGGAAGTACTAACTTTGTTATGACTTATATACCCCCGATAATACCTGAAGGTAAGCTTCTCAAACTAAGCGGAAACAGCTTTCGGTAGCGAAAGTTTGGGAACGACGTCGCTTAGAAGAACTTCACTTTTAGTTACCATCTGTATTTCTGGTTGGTCTAGTAGTTTTAAACTACAGAGTAAAGTGAATTTCACCTTAACAATGATAAGTTTTATCCGAGAAAGCTCGTTAAGTTTAACCTAAGAGAAGAAAAAAGGGAGCTCGTTAGCGCAGTGGTTAACGCGCCGGGTCTGCGAGTGCTGAGGTTAAGCAACTTTCGCAAATGGCGGTCATCGGATGAACCAACATGTATCATCTCGATCCTCCGTGCTTCGAAAGCCACGTAAAGCCGTTGGTCCCAGCTGTATTAACAGTCGTTAACAACCACCAATCCGCACTGGGCTTCTTCTTCACCCTATACATCCATAGGGAAAGCTCGTGCCCCAGCAGTGGGGACATAAGAGCTGATGATGATGAAGAGAAGTAAAGTAAGTTAAGAGTGAGTAGTTAAGAGTTTCAATTCTCATAAAGAACATCACACAAGGAAATCTATACTAACATCATCATCATCATCATCATCAGCTCATTTTATGTCCCCACTGCTGGGGCACGAGCCTTCCCTATGGATGGATAGGGAGAACGGGCCACAAACCACCACGCGGGCCCAGTGCGGATTGGTGGTTGTTAACGACTTCTAATGCAGCCGGGACCAACGGCTTTACGTGCCTTCCGAAGCACGGAGGAGCTCGAGATGATAAATTTTTGGTCACCCATCCGATGACCGGCCTTTGCGAAAGTTGCTTAACCTCAGCACTCGCAGACCTGGCGCGTTAACCACTGCGCCATCGAGCTCCTCTAACATAATAAAGCTAAAAAGATTTTTTTTTGTTTGAATGCGCTAATCTCTAAAACTACCAGTCGGATCTGAAGAATTATTTTTGCATTTGATAGCCCTATTTTTGTAAAAGATTATAGGCTATTTAACATCACGCTATGACTTTTACCAAAACGTCAGAAAAGCGCTAAGAGAATACGAAGTACTAGCGCATTCGGGCGACGCGATGCGACGCGGTGGGTTGGGGAACAGCTACTGAGTTATAATACTTGGAAATCACTACTTTATCGTACTATCCAAGTTTCGTAGGAAAGTTAAAGAGAGACAGACTTTTGGTAATTAATGATCACACATACTTTACTCATAATACAGAAAACAAACAACGATAATACCTTATAAAATACAAAAAATATATAAAATTAACTTCATACATAACGCAGACATCAGACTGGTCATTAATATTTTTTATAGAAATAAAATCTTGTATATGTATCTAGATCCTATTGGAACCTTTTTTTACTCCTGGCTATACAGGCTGCTTTAAATATTAAGTACTCGGAGCTACAAAAAGAAAAGGAAAAAGATATAAAATTTCGCCGCGGAACGTAAAGAGGTGTATTTCATAAAATCGTAAAAGCACAATCACCTGAACGGAATTGCGTTTAGAAACGGAGTGGAGCACTTTTGAATGTGATAATAATAATGCCCGAAGGAGCGCCGAGTGCGGACGTCGAGTCTCTTTTGTGAAATCAGAATTCACTAGTAGGAACCAGTTGTAACGAGAATTTATGTTTTACGTAAGCATGGACTATGTATTGTATGTATAAATTATGTTATTATGTAGTTGTTGGCGACCGCCAAGCCAACCTCTTCATATTCTTTTGTATTTTTTTGATTATGTATTTTTGAGATTCCATTTTAATAAAAGAAAAATATACACAAATAATATAAAGAGTAAAGGTATTATTAAGTGAAAGTTCTATTAGTTCATGACGCAAGTTACTGTACTTGACTAAATAGACAATCTCCTATTAGAAAACGTAAATTAAAAATTATTACATAATTGCTATAGAGCGAGTAGGTTTGATAAGACAACAAAATCTTCTTATTAAACATTATTAAGATTAAGATAAAAGTCAGGCTATTTCAACCTCCATGGAAGAGGGGAAGGAGACGGCCCTAGCTCCATTGTATGCGAAAGACAGCATTTTACATACAGTTATATCATCTTCTATTACTACATTGTGATCGTATGTACTTTACCGAAGCAACATTTATATAAATATATATTCATCATCGTCAGCTCATTTTATGTCTCCACTGCTGGGGCACGAGCCTTCCCTATGGATGAATAGGGAGAACGGGCCATAAACCACCACGAGGGCTCAGTGCGGGTTGATGGTTGTTAACGCCTGCTAATGCAGCCGGGACCAACAGCTTTACGTGCCTTCTGAAACACGGAGGAGCTCGAGATGATACATTTTTGGTCACCTATCCGACAGGCCTTTGCGAAAGTTGCTTAACCTCAGCACTCGCAGACCGGGCGCGTTAACCACTGCGCCATCGAGCTCCTACTGCGCCAAAATAAAATTACAGATACCAAAGCTGACACATTTCAATTTCTAACCACATTTACGACTGCCCTAACCTAACACAAAACTTGCCTGTTTGTATTCAACTTACGATTTTTACGACATTCCGAAGGATCCTGCTCGTTCCTAAACAATGGATACGTTAATGTATGCAGGACTAAGACCCTCGCGTTCTCTCTTAGACGGCTGCGGAATTCTTGAGGAAAATTGTGGCAACAACACGTTTGTGAATCTGTAACGATTCGAGGTGATTTTGGTGGCTTCTTTCTCATGACTGCTGCTTGGTATTTACATCTACAAATCCAAATAGATTATTAAATATCCTACTGCTTGGTTAAGGAATTCCTAGACGTACTATAACATCAATAACAAGATTATAGTATGTACAAATAAAGATCATCAAACATTTAGGTATTGTAATAAATTAGATAGATATAATAATATCACATACATTGTTCTGAACCCGAGGTAAGTAGTTAAAAGACTCATTTTATGGAAATCAGGAACAACGACGGTACAACAACCACCTAGACCCGACATAATATCGAGAATATTGTTTTCAACATTGACCCGAAAGGGAATCGAACCTGGAACCTCAGAGTCAGCGCCGCCCAAAGTCCGGCGTGCAAGCCACTCAGCAACGGAGGTCGTCAGGTCGTCATGTCGTTGACACATGACAGTTTCAAAACCATTTTATTTATGATTGTTTACATATAATTTTTACGCAAATATTCTTGAGAACAAATCACAATTTGAAAGAAGATAATGTTGAAAAAATTTTACGAGCGGGATTTGAACCCGCACCCCATGACATGCCAGGTGCACTACCAACTATGCTATCGTACTTCAATCGTACTCGCTGAAATTAATCAACACTATCTACTCTTACTCTGTAAGCCAAAGGAGCCCTATTTAATGTCGAGAACTACCTACGTCGTCAACATCCGATCTTAGTATTTATACAAATATTGAAAGATTAGTTAAGAATTAGGCAAGCTATATTTATGATTATTTACATATAATTTTACGCAAATATTGTTGCGAACAAATTACAATTTGTTCCCGCTTAACGCAGCGGACGCCCTTAAAAATCTGAAACTTTACACAGGTTACCTTTATGATTTATGTCCGTGTTCTAGGGATAAGGCCATATTTTAATATTTACGCAATTTTAAAGGTTCATGTGATACGGAGCGACTTCATCAATATGTATGCCGACCATATTTTTTAAACACAGGCATACTAACGCTAACATCCATCTATATTTTAGAGGTAGGAAAATTCGTAAAACTAAATTACCATGTTTTCACTGAAGCAAAGGATTTTTACAGGACTAATACCAGAAACCCTCATAGACTGGTTTTGGACACCAGACCGAAAACAGCCCGTTTTGGGAAAAATTGTTACGCAATGTGCATTAAGATTTATAACAATATTATACCAGACTCTATAAAAGCCCTTCCTTTTAATAAATTTAAGTTGACATTACGTAAATGGTTGTTACAGAATTCTTTTTATACAATTACCGAATATTTTAATTATAAATCAAATCTTAGCATTGCATTATACGAGTATTATTGTTTTATTTTATTTTTTTATGTAATTTGTGTATTATTGTATTGTATTTTTGTATGCCAAAACTTTGGCTAAATGTGTGATCCTGTTATTGTCTTATACCATCTATGTAGTACCACATTTAATGCAAAATAAAGAATTTGAATTTGAATTTAAATTTGAGTATATCGAGTCCACATTAGTAACATTTTATATAACATGTTACTAATGTGGACTCTCCTTGACGCAAAAACTTAAACATGTACACACATATCTCTGAGAAGTTTAAAGCGCTTGAAAGGAGGCATAACAAGTTGAACAAATAAAAACCCTGCTCTTTTTTCACATAACACCGCCAGATAAGCTTACTTACTAATGAGAATGAATGTGCTAGATGCATTTCACAGACATACACGCTAGCTTTTGCAAATGCAACGAACAATGTTGTTGAACCAGGGTTTTTTTTCAAAGAAAAATAAACTTTCAGCTCCTATCTTTTGGTCAAACGGACGATCAACGTGGGAATTATTTTAGTTAACTGGATAGGTAACAGGACTTTTATTAATGTTTAATTATTTAATTTCTTGTTCATTTTGTTTTGTTAATTATTTCTAATCCCGCCTTGTTACATACAACAATGTCAATAACATTTTTTTATACTAATGGAGATAAGAAAGCCAGTTACTCAGTAGTTGGATTCCGGGTGAAGTGAGCTTCCATCTTCGGTCTTATCATCGCTTAACATTAGGTGAGATGAAAACCATGTACTGACCCGTAACAAATTAAAAACACCTACGAGGTCACGGGATACGGGTGCTTACGCGGACGAAGACGCAGGTTGTCCCAAGTTGTATATATTGATCAACACTACGCTCTTTCTTGGTATGACAAAACCCTTACCCCGTTTTAAGGGTCTGCTCGCATGACATGCCATGTGTCGGAGCGAGCTCAAGCTAAATGTCATGTGATCGCGTTCCAAGCATCAACTCTTATAACGTGTGACGGTGCTACGTTGCGTCTCGTAGCGTTTTCGAACGGTAATGGGTTCGTAGCGAGTCGTAACGATTGTGCTACGAATCATGTAGCCTGCTACATGTGTCACTACCACCGTAGTAATTGGTATGTAATAATTATGTGTATCTTGTGGTAGTACTGTAAATACTAATAAAATAATTTCAGCGTCAATGTTTTATTTTAATGTAGTATAGTAAAAAATAAAGTAAAGTCTAAAGTATTATAATAATTCATATCTATTTTTTTTCGAGTTAACGCGCCCTGTCTGTGAATGCTTAGGCTCACAAAGGCCGGTCATCGAATGGATGACCAAAAATGTATCATCTCGAGCTCCTCCGTACTTCGTAAGGCACGTAAAGCCGTTGGTCCCGGCTGCATTAGCTGTGGTAAACAACCACCAATCTGTACTGGGCCCGCGTTGTAGTTTATGGCCCGTTCTCCTTATCCATCCATAGGAAATGCTTTTGCCCCAGGAGTGAGGACATTAAATGAGCTGATAATGATGAATTATTAATTTCTTTACTCAATACCAAAGTTATATACCTACTTGGTAGGAACTTGACACTCAATAGGCACTACACCAAACTAAACATGGCATCCATTCGATTCAAATTATCCACATTCGCGTAAGAAAAATTTCCGCGAATATTCTTATAAGCGCCTTTTACGTTGAGAGTACAAGCAATTTAGTTCGAGAGCATATTTCGGGGCTACCCGAAATTTGCTTATGGGAATATAAATATTTGTTAGGGAATTACGCGTCTCTGGAGATTAGTCGTGAATCCATCACGTCCTCTGTATTATTTTATACTGGTAAGATTTTAATTAAGCGATAAATTTCGATGTCGCAATTGTCAAAAGTAATAGAAGCTTTGACGTTAAGGGGTCGTAAACTTTTGGTTGTTTTATCTTAAATTATTAATAGTAGCTATATTGGTTGGTCGTTAAGGAACTTGACATCGTTTTGTGAAGGTTTTAATAGTAACAAATAAACTGATAACCTGCAAATAATCGTCGTAGATCGCTTCGTCATAGACAAACTATAGTAGAATTTTACTGTATCGTTGCATAGACCTTTTGATATCGTTGACTTGATTTCAATGATGAAAGCCTTTGCCCAACAGTAGAATAATATATCGACGGAGAAATGTCAACATATAATAACTGACATTTTCGTTTTTTTACATGACTATATACATATGCTTAACAACAGTCCTGTCCTGAGTTAAATGTGATACATAATGACTGATTTTTCGATTGTTTTATATTTTGTACAGCGAAATTGTAATTCGGGTATTTAAGCGTAGTTATACAATCAGTTATTATATATTGACACTTCAAGGTCGATATAAGCAAACTACCTTAACTTGTCAAGTTCCTAAGTGTACTCAATTATTATACAAGTCGACTACCTACGCACTTCACACATGGCATGCATTCTAAACGTATCCAAGAAATACTTAGCTGTAATAAAGTGAGTTCTGCAATTTGGAACTTATCAGACGGTTTAATTAAAACTTCGTAACGATGCTGGTTCGTTCAGTTGTTCATGCCGTTCGGTGAAGTGACTTATAAGCTGGGTATGTAATTGCGTCGTTATTTCTTTAAAGGTCTAGATTTTTTTATATTTATATTAATGATTATGGTTTTATATATAATTTTACGCAAATTTCGTTGCGAAACTTTGGCTTACAAAGAATAGATAGTGTTGATTAATTTCGGCCATGATAGCATAGATGGCGGTGCACCTCACCCAGCTTGTCATGGGATGCGGGTTTGAATCCCGCTCGTGGGTCTTGTTCAACACTTTGTCTTTTTTCAAATAAAATTTATTGATTTTTATTAATGCTCTTTTACACTGACAGTAGTCTCGTTAACTAATTTATATAGCTAATACCCACTTTTGTATGGGGTCACTAAAATGGACCTATGGCGATTGAACCACGAGTTTTCAAGCCTCTATTCGTTCGGCAAACGACGCTTGCTAAATTGTGGCTTATTAAAACTCGACGTCAGGGAAGCAGTTAGCCTTCATCACACTTGATGGTAAGCGACGATAAGGTTGAAGATGGAAGAGCTCTATAACGGTTAAGTACGTGTATGTTATGGCGATAAAGATGTCCAGAAAGTCTTGTAGCTGTAAAAATACAGTAATCGGCACTAAAAAAAGTAAATTAAATATCGTTAACTAAACAGAAATGTTTAAAATCCCCGTTCAGTATACGGAGATTTCTATACTATAGTGACGCCATTGACATTCACACTAACTTTAGTCTGAAGTAACAACATTTATTTTTTATTCGAATCCAAAACTGATTATCACTTTTGCGGATCCCCTATGGGTTTGTCCATCAATACTCGTAAAAAGAAAAGTCCTGATTCAGTCATTGACTGACTCATCAATACCCAACCCTTGCCTTAGCCAAAACCTTAAGAGCCATGAAAGAGAAGAACCGATTTAGCCATGTCATAAGACAGAATTTCCGAATAATTCCACGAGTCACAAAATACGGGTGTTTAGTGCCCTCGTCCGATAATCGGTCACCGATTTTTGTCGGTGAAAATAATACGTACGGAGTTCTATGTCGCAACGCCCACCTCCTACAAAAATTCGGTTACAAAATAGGTGATAAAACCTAGGCGGAAAAATCGGTCCGATTATCGGTCCTACAAAAAAAAGTCGATCCGATTATTTGTCCTGAAAAAAGTTGGTCGTGGGCGACCTTTACGCGGACAAAGTCACAACCGGTCTTCAAACGTATATAATTTAACAACACCCCTCTTTTGTTTCAGATATGTGACGTAAAAGCAAGATGGCGTGCCTACACATCGCGTGGCGTCTCCACTGTCTGGAGAGCTTGCTGCTGAAAGTGGACACAAAGACCTGAGCCATGCACCGCCAGCAACTCGCCTAAAATGGAGTTTGCCTCTATTTTACCTACCAATGTAAGTGAATTTATGGTATGTGTTGAATTTTACGGTAGTATTGAATATTTATACATGGTTCCATGACGATATACATTTTGATCGCGTAGTGGTAAACGCACTCGATCTACTTTCGCAAAGAGAAGTCATCGGATTATTATTATTATTCTCTTTATTAAATATATATCTTAGAACTTTTTTTTACAATATTTTATTTAAAAACATATTTACAATATAAAGTATTATAAAATACTTAACCTAGGTTGCCACCGGCAGCAGGCATAGACCCAAGCTAACGGGTGTTAAGGTTGCAGAGTGAGGAACCTCCTGACAATACGTGCGGTGTCATTATTATTATTATTATGTAAATCAGCCACAACCTTCTCACTCTTGAACAAAAGCCTCCCCACACTTTTTCCACACCTTCTAATCCCCTGCAACATCATGCCATTATTTCTCGAACCTATCAGTGATCGTTTAGGTGACCAAAAATGTGTCATACTTAATATTTATGTGACACTGGACTCGTGGTGTTTCCATTCAAAGGGAAGGGTACCCCATAAGCTTGTACATCTCTAATACCGAAATATACGAAAGCTCTCAGAGAAATCATTAACATTTACTTTCTAAAACGACACATAGCATTTCCACGTTTCATAATGGCCCCCAAGATATTGATTTTCGATGTAAATGTGTTCAGTGAATTTCACGTGTGCATTACGCTATGCGTGATCAGTGGATTATGTTTAATCATTCGATAGGGGGTCGGGCTCGTTACGGTGATGGTTCGATTTGGATGGAGATATACTGATAATTGGCAATTTTCAGTAATGTAATTGTGACATGGTACAATTTTGTGGCATTACCATGATTTGCATTTATAATTTCAAACATTAAAATTAAATAATTTTGTAAAATAAACGCGAGTAGATCCGTAAAAGTGGCTTCACTTTAATATTATTATTATCTAATCTTTAACAGTTGGGAACTCGGAAAACAAAAATGTTGTAGATGAAAACTTACCCTTGCGTATTCAAATATTCCATGTTCTATTAATTGGGATCCATTATATGATTAAAAGCATTTATTGTAACGGTACCATAATTTAATAAATTTCTCTTCTTCACAACATTATTCCATAAAAACTCCATTTAAATCAACACTTACAACATTATATCTATACTAATATTATAAAGAGGAAACCTTTGTATTTTTGTATGTATGTATGTTTGCAACGAATAAATTCAGAAAATACTGAACCGATTTAAAAAAACGACGGGTTGCACTCTAGGAGTGCCGGCAGAAGTGAAAACTTGAATATTAACGTTGTGCATTTTTGATATTTTGGAATGGTTAGGGAATAATTTTGCACGAATTGCTTTAATTATCAGTATAAAAGTACTCTCATTTATGTGGTAGAATACAATATTTATTTATTGGGCTATCGTACACAAACATGACAATTTATATTACATTAAAAAGTTATATTAAGTTATATTAAAACTTTATATTACGCCGCGCCAGCTGTCTACTCTCCATCCGTCTTACGAATTTTCGATCAGGTCACGTGTCCTGACGCGAGTTTAACATTTTTTACCCATTCCTCTACTCTCCATCCGTCTTACGAATTTTCGATCAGGTCACGTGTCCTGACGGTCACGTGTCCTGACGCGAGTTTAACATTTTTTACCCATTCCAAAAAATTCACAACGCCGCTAAAGAAGTTTTCACTTCAAAAATTCTTTCACCATTAGAATGCTACAAAAAGGAAATGCGGTATGAAGTCCGCCAGTTCAGCTAGTAATTAATAAAATACTGTGATAAAACAACAATGAACAATTTTCCTTTTGACAAGTACATGAAAATATTCAAACGCATTCTAGTCATGCCAGCCAGTAACTACCATAGACATAAAATTCTCCCAAATCTATTTTCCAACAAATAATACTATTATAAAAATGGTTGCTATAGCGACATACTTAGATAAGATGGGATTGCTACTTGGCTGCTACACACCCCCGCTGGAAATCAAACACGGGACCTCTGGGTTTAAACCAGTGGTTTTGCCACTAGATCATAAGGCGATGGATACTGCATGATTTATTATGGTAAGCTTGTTACTTAATTAACAATACAATATTATATACCTAATGCCTCGGTGACCGAGTGGTAAAGCGCTTGGCCCGATACTTGAAGTTCCCGGGTTCAATTCCTAGGTCGGGCAAATAGTGTTGCGTATTTTTCGATGCATAGCCCGGGGTTGTTATCACCAACCCGCATTTGGCAAGCGTGGCGATTAAGCCATTATCCATCAAATGTAGTGATGACTTGATTTCAATGATGGAGGCCTTTGCCCAGCAGTGGGTAAGTCGTAAGCTATTTTCTCTCTCTGTTGGTAGTTATGTAAAAAATATTATATAAAAAATAAATAAAAAAATATCCTTTCCAATATTTATAGCATATTGCTGTGTTTCTAAAGTTTTAGAAACTCTTATAAAAAACGGATAAGACTAGTTTAGTTTAGAATCTAAGCTCTGCAAACAGGTGGTGTGGACTTGCACGTGCACGTGCCGAATATTGGCATCATACGTGTAGATTCTCTGCATTTTTTTTTGCATTTTTAGTTATTAGGTCTCATAGAAAATGGAAAATGAAAATGAGTCCTACATTTTAGAGTACAACAGTGCAAAAAAAAAAACACAAATGTTGAAAAAATTTCCACGAGCAGGATTTGAACCTGCACCCTTCTGACATTCCGGGTCAGGTGCTCTTCCAATTGAGCTATCGTGGTTCTAACCAGCCCGCCGAAATTAATCAACACTTTTTACTTTGAAAGCCAAAGGCGCCCATTCAATGTCAACAACTACCGTATCGTACCGTACCGTTTATAATTTGTTCGCAACAAAATTTGCGTTATTTGAACATTTACAACAGTGCAAGTTATTTTAAATAGAAATAGTAGCTAACGTTAAAGAAATATTTAGTTTACAATGGTATGACAAATTGAAGTTGATAATTAGGTATGTCTTAGTAACAACAATATGTCTAATTTCTAATTTGTCAATGCAACATGTGTCGATACTCTTGCGCCATCCCTCTTCCTAGCACTGCGTGCTGTGCTGATGCTGCTGCTGCGGCTGCAGAAAACCTCAAGCGGCGAAAGTATAATAACCTTATCGGTAATTATATTTTCGAGCCGTTTGGGGTTGAAACCCTCGGGCCGTGGGGTCCGAATGCTCATGTTTTGTTTAATGACATCTCCAATAGGCTGGTTGACACTTCCCATGACCCAAAGGCTGGCTTTTTCCTTGGCCAGAGACTAAGCATTGCCATTCAACGTGGAAATGCCGCCAGTCTCTTGGGTACTTTACCAGTCGACTGCGATGCGGAGGAATTTTTTGACGCCGTATTTTAGTTTTGTATTAGTTTTAGTTACTTTAGGTTATTATAATTTCAGATTTTAATTTTGTAATTTTCAATAATAAATAAATGATATTTGTCGATTTCACCAAAATATCAGACTTGACCAATGTCGTAACACCCACATAAAAGATCTAGGTCGAATACACTTTGGATCTTTTCATTTTTACCACGCCTTTCTGTTACACGTTGTATTCTGTCCCACTGATGGGCAAAATTCTCCATCATGTAAATTAAGTCTACCATTGACGGGTATTGGCTTTATCGCCGCGCTTGCAAAATGTGGGTTAGTGGTCACAAACCCGAACTATGCATCGAAAAATCCGAAGCACACTGCCTGAGCTGGGAATTAAACCCAGGACATGCGTATATCAGTGCGAGTAGTTTGTCATTTGAACACCGAGGCGTTAAACTATATTAATATGTATAACAAATGATTACGATGGTGCAGTGGTTAAAACGCCCGATCTGCGATCGCTAAGTTAAGCAACTTTCGCAAAGGCCAATCATCGGATGGTCTTGAGCTCCTATGTTTTTTTTTACGAGTTTGTTTTTGCATTTTTAGCGTTGCCGGACTTTTTTGGGGGCGGCGAAAAACTTAAAGGGTTCCTCAAGCAATGTAAAACGAAGCACCGTCAAAGGTTTTCTAAAGGGAACGGCATCACGCACGAGTTGGTGTTTCCGTTTCCTACTAAATATTCCGAGGGATTCTGGTCGGATCGGGAGCTCCTCTATAAGGAAGGCACGTAAAGCCGTTGGTTCCGGCTGCATTAGCAGTCGTTAACAACCACCGCACCGCACTGTGTCCGCGTGGTGGTTTATGGCCCGTTCTCCCTATCCATCCATAGGGAAAGCTCGTGCCCCAGCAGTGGGGACAAAAAATGAGCTGGTGATGATTACTTTTGTTTGTCGACAGGTGGTGCTAGAGGTGAACGACACTATAGTGGAATATGAAGACGCCGACGACCCGGACGCAGTCACTCTCCTCTCCATACTGCTTGTTGGTTAGTTTATTTTTTATTTCGTTACTGGTAAAAAAATATACACAATAATTTTGCCCTTCTCCCTGTTCTTCATCCTTACTTCACCTATTGTTGAACTTATAATTTGTCCACCTCGCCCAACCTAAAAAAGTTCAAAAGAGCATAAAACCGCCATTGCGGTTGCGGTAAAACTTTGTTATTTTGGTTCAAATTTAAATTGTGAAAACAACTAACAAGTTTAACTAAACACCTTTGTTACAAACAAAGTCAACTTGCTATGCTCGTAGCATATAAGTTTTTCTATTTTATAAAAAAGTCATTAGTTTACCGTCGCTGTATGAAATGTTTGGGTTTCAATCCCATTGGCATGTCACGCGACACTTAACATAATATATTATTTTCGTAATGCTGGATTTTACGTAATACTTGTTTTAACCGCCTCCGTGGTCTAGTGGTCAAAACTACCGGTCTCAGCCCCAGAGGTCTCGGATTCGATTCGGTTCGTTTGTGTACTCGGTTTGGTTGGTGGTAGTCTGGCTAGCTACCATTATCTTATCTAAGTTTGTCGCCATTACATCAATGTAATAGCATTGTTGTGTTCCGGCAGCAAGAGATGAGATAGCCAGTGCCTCAGTAGTTGAGGATACCGGGTGAAGTGCGCTTCCACCATTGGCCTTATCATCACTTAAAATTATAAAACCGACTTCAGCAGTAACATAATTTAGTTTGATTGATAGATTAGAGAGCAAACTCGATCCAATGTATAGACCGCCAGCGAGCTTATTCTAAAGCTTATTTCACACGTACCACAATCACACCACAACCACAACACGTGGGCGGACGCTAATTTGTATTAAAATTAAAAGTTGAATTCACACGAGCCACATTTTGCCGTCATTATTGACCGCGTGTTTGATACCTATGTTGATGCTATGACCGGATCGCCGCCGAGCGTAAAATATTTGAATTTGAGGCATAGGGGAACATAAGGCATGGACTGTTCAACATAATATTGTCCCAGCCAACATCTAAATTAGCGGTGAAATTGTATCACATCATAGTTAAGTTATTTAAGTGTAGAAATTAAGTCTGTTATGTAATTTAATAGGTTGTCATAGTCGTCCAACGACTAAAGCCTTTAAACCTCCATCAGGTAGTGGACGGCATTGGTGCTTATCACTGCTGTCCGATCTCAAGATTAAATCACAGGGCTACCTTGAGCCACACACGCACTTAACTCATTCTTACATACATGCACTCCACATTTGCGCATTGCACCGTCCAATAATTAATAAATCTATTATTTGTTATTGTCAGAATCATGCTGTTAATCATAATTGTTTGTAATGAATAGCCACGTTGTTACCCTTGCTAACCCTAGGGAATTGACCCCCACGAGCCAGGCCTAGCCTAGTGTGGGAGTCATTGTACACTCGTGTAACACGGCTTACTATTATTTTTGGTAAATAAACATTTTCTTTTTCATCTTCATTTTTTTAAGAGAAAAAAAAACAACAACGCAACCACCAGCGACACCGCAAGAAGCCGCAGCGACACTATTCACACGTAACCACAGCTTACACAGGAGCTCGATGGCACAGTGGTCAACGCGCCCGGTCTGCGAGTGCTGAGGTTAAGCAACTTTCGGAAAGGCCGGTCATCGGATGGGTGACCAAAAATTTAACATCTCGAGCTCTTCCGTGCTTCAGAAGGCACGTTAAGCCGTTGGTCCCAGCTGCATTAGCAGTCGTTAACAACCACCAATCCGCACTGGGCCCGCGTGGTGGTTTATGGCCCGTTCTCCTTAACCATCCATAGGGAAGGCTCGTGCCCCAGCAGTGGGGACATAAATGAGCTGATGATGATGATGATGAACCACATCTTGACTACCTTTAGTCGCGACGGTATGGTGTGGTTATGGTACGTGTCAAACAAGCCTAAGATGTACGTGATGTAGAGCCATAACACGAATATCGTGATGTGGCTGTTTTACAGTGACCACGACGCGTTGTAAGAGTTTCTTCGCTCAATGCGCGATTTCATTCTTTCAGCTTATTATAATATGTAATACTAGCTTTTGCTCGCGGCTTTCCTTACATGGGCTAAACGGCTTGGAATTTTTTTAAATAAAAACCAAACTTATTAAGTATATGTAAGGATAATCCTGAAACCGTGCAAACCGTGATTCCGTGCTTCGGAAGGCACGTAAAGCGATTGGTCCCGCCTGAATTAGCAGTCGTTAACAACCACCAATCCGCACTGGGCCCGCGTGGTGGTTTGTGGCCCGTTCTCCTTATCCATCCATAGGGAAAGCTCGTGCCCCAGCAGTGGGGACATAAAATGAGCTGATGATGATTGTAACCACTTTTAACTTTTAAAATGACAGATTTCCATACAAACTTTCCACCCCTATTCACTTCTAAAACACGTCACACACGTCACGTCTTGTGTGTAGGCTGATGATGATGATGATGATGATGACGTAATTCTTTTCTTTTATAAAAAAATCTAAAGATCGATTAAATTATTAATTTCTTTAATTTTACTTTAAAAATAACGATTTCCTTGAGGAAATCGTTATTTTTAAAGTTGAAATAAGGTTGACCTTCTTCCCTTTTTTTCTCTCCTTTAAAGGAAAATAAACAAAATATCTGAGACAAGTCATTCTTTATTTCTGACTTTCACATAAATTTCCCATTTGACCCCCTTCAAGTATGATTTCCGTAAAATCCTCTCTTAGTAGCTGGTTACGTCACTCAATTAACCTACAGTCCAAACTTTATCTACTAATCTTAAGCGGCTTAAGCTCGGTGATGATGAATCAGTCAGTCAGGCCAAGTCATGATATGTAGATATATACAACGTGTAACAGAAAGGTGTGGTCAAAATGAAAAGATCCAAAGTGTATCCTATCTAGATCTTGTATGCAGAGTTACTAAGTCATGATTATTAACTTTAATGTGTTATGCAATTTTTGATTTAATATTTCTATTGTGACGTCACATCAAAATAAACAAGTCTCAGCCCTAGTAGTTTACTAACCTCTGTGTACTTACATTTATAATCACTGCTGCTTGCTTATGCGCGACTGACGCGCATCACTTCAAAAATACATATAAATATTTGAGTAACCATTGTATGACAAATTAAAGTTAATAATTATGTCTTAAAAACAACACATACAAGTTCTAGATGGGATACACTTTGGATCTTTTCATTTTGACTACACCTTCTGTTACACGTTGTATATACCTACATATCATGACTTGACTTGACTACATATCATCCGTAAAAGTGTTTTATAAACATTGATATAATCTTCATTTGTAATATTTAGAGGTATGTATATACCAAACATTCTTTCACATCACAATAAATAAAACGTGTTTCACGGCAACTAAAGAAATATCAGAGATACGACTTTTCCCTCGCTCCTGTTCATTCTATTGAATGAAGATTCCGTTTCCTCCCGTCCGCACCTTTTGTGTGGATGTACGAAAGTCAGGTTTCTCAGAATATAAAATACTATTTGATTTTCAGCTACAGTTATTTTTTACTGTCATACGCAGTCTTATTTAGAAAATAGTCGTGGTCACATTATTGTAATGAGAAAAAATCCTTATTATCTATGTATGGTGTACTCAAGATCAAACACATCTACTTACGTACTTTTGATTTGAAATAATAAACATGTCGGCGGCGAGGTTGTTTGTAGGTAGGATCGTCAAGCAAACTCGGATTCGTCGATAACACTGTTCATCTAGGATCTTCAAAATAAAAACGCAGTCGTATTCCTTTCAGTCACTTTAATGTTATTTTAACATCACAATTAAATTGTAGGGAAGCCTGGTGGTAGGTAGAATGCCACATTGAGGAAGGCCAAAGGGAAGATCTTCCTCCGAGCTGGGTGGTATAGCTCGGGGACCGAGGTCCAACGGATGTTAGTTGGAGGTGCTATATATAGCGAAGGAGACGGTGAAACTTCGCTACCGCGATGCAGGCTTTCCATACTATTTCATCGTCGTAGTATGGCGACGTCGTTGGTATGCGTTTGTGGCGCCATCTGTTGACACGGTCGAGAAGGAATTTTCTTCGTGTCGAATAATGTGCGGCGTATGCGGTAGGTGCCGCCGCCACATCACTCCCCCCCTGAGACCGGAGGTCGATGCCAGTGAGTGTGCTCAGCAGTCAGTGCGTCAGAGCTTGCAAGTGCCAGTGGAGAGTGCTGCTGCAGGATGCCCCAGTCTACGGTGAGTCGAGACGGGTGGGGTGAAGGCGCGTTGCCAGTGATGCAGTGTGCTGCTCCTGTCTGCGGTGAGTCGAGACAGGTGATGATGACGGTGGGTCCGAGCTGCTGGTGTGCAGGGCTGCCACGCCGGAGTGATGCGGCCGACATTGATGCACCGGTCGTGGGCTGCGGAGACCAGGTCGGGATGATGCCGTCGAGTGTGCCGGAGGTCCAGGAAGCGTCGTCCAAGATGCTGCGATGGAACCTTGTGGCTCGATTGCTGGCTTGCTGTGACTGCTGGCGAAGGTATCTGGTGGATGAGGAGTGTGATGGATGGGCGCTGCTGCGACGATGTTGAAGGTGCTTCTGTGCTCCGTAGGGGTCACCACTGTAGGGATCCCATGGTACATCAGGTCGGGGTCACCACTGTGGGGACTGGAGGGATGCCAATGGTACATCACGTCGGGGTCACCACTGTAGGGATGCCTGTAGTACATCACGTCGTAGTATGGCGACGTCGTTGGTATGCGTTTGTGGCGCCATCTGTTGACACGGTCGAGAAGGAATTTTCTTCGTGTCGAATAATGTGCGGCGTATGCGGTAGGTGCCGCCGCCACAAAATTATTTAGAAACAGTTGCCCGATGTTAATGGATTTTAGAAACGAAGCGAGTACTGCGCGTGCGAGCTCTCCGACCGCTCCCATTCAAATGTGTCCAGTCCGTTATCGCGCCAACTGACGTTGACGTTTCGCGTACCATAGAGCATAGGCTGCGCAGACCATACTCAAGTAATAGACTATACTTGTCGTTTCTAAACGATGCTAACGCCATGTCTTCGACATACACATTATTCTGTGTGGAATATAGAGTCAAAAAGTTGTAAAGGTGTGCTTTTCTATCTTCAATACATTTTTATATGGATATTTTAGGCCCTACTAACTAATCAGAACTTAAGCTTGGAATAGATATTTCGTGTTTTGATCTACTCATGTAAACTTAATTTAAAATTGTAGTAAAAGAGACAAAACACAGCAAAACTATTCGAAGAAAAATATTAGGCATGTTGCAGCCGTTGGTCCCGGCTGCATTAGCAGTAGTTAACAACCACCAATTCGCACTGGGCCTGCGTGGCGGCTTATAATGTTCTCTGTGTGGTATTTTCATCAGTATTTCCATCCAGGCTCATGCCACATCAATTTGGACATTATTATAAGCTGGTGATGTCTCTGTTCATAGCACGGGAGTTTAAGACGACACCTCGCTTTGTGACCATTCAAAAAGGCTGATCCTTACTGGCGCTGTCATAAAGTCGAAAATACGTAGTGCCTGTGACAATTGAGACCAAAATTAAAAAAATAAAAAAAAAAAATAATTTTTTTATTGGTTTTAGTTATTAAAATATGCAGCTACTAAATTACGAATATTGATGTTATCAATATATTTAACTAGTTTCAAAGCATATCAATTAAGTAATTCTGTTGTAATTTGAACAATATTATAGTGGTTTTTTATTTGTGGTGTTTTCGAAAATAATTATGATCGAGTATAAATTATACAATCGTGTATTTGAGCAAGCAAATTCGAAAAATTCAAACCTATATCGACATTTCAGATTCGTGAGTCATATTATAGTCTTAAACTATTCGCCGAAAGTTATAGTCGCCTTAAGCAAATAAACCTTTTTGTTCGCAGGCATATTCCTATCGCTCCTGATATTCCTGAGTGTGGCAGGCAACATCCTGGTCTGCATAGCAATATACACCGACCGGGGCCTCAGGCGGATAGGGAACCTGTTCCTCGCGTCTCTGGCCATCGCTGATATGCTGGTGGCAGCAGCAGTCATGACCTTCGCGGGAGTCAATGACCTCTTAGGGTAAGTGTTGTATCTTAGGTATCTATGTATCTTAGGTGCATATGTGTTCCCGAGCCATACGAGTACTAATGTACAGTTATAGAAGAGTATTTAGTGAGGGGCTTGATGGCGCAGTAGTTGACGCGCCCGGTCTGTGAGTGCTGAGGTTAAGCAACTAATGCATAAGGCCGGTCATCGGATGGGTGACCAAAAAAGAGCCGATGATGACTTAGTAGGGGTACGTATTATAATGCCGAAGTTCAAAATACCGAATTTCACAAGACCTATGAATGGAAGGTCGAATATTAAAATGCCGAATGTTTAAAATATCGAAAGTTCAAAAGACCGAAAGTTCAAAATACCGAAAATTTTATTTTACCTATCAATTTCTAGCAATACTAGCTGCCCTACTCCTGAAGGTCACGTGATAGGTTAGAAGTTTTATAAGACGAAGTTTCTTTTTGGTAATTTTTGCTTTGTTGTCTAATAAAAAAAATAAGGTAAAATAAAATTTTGAAAATAGACATATCGAACTTCGGTATATCGGGTTTTCGATGTTTTAAGCGTAAGGATTTTAGTTGTAGGTATTATGAAATTTCGGCATTATTATACGTACCCTTTAGTAGACATGCCTCTCCTCCACTCGTCGCGGTTTTCGAAGCTGAGGGTGGGTAAAATAGTCCCGTTTAATTCGAGGTCGCCTCTAGTCATAACCGTAAGTCTGCAGTTTAATTAGTTAAAAAATAAAGATAAGGTCTTGATAACCAATCGCAATCAATTAAATCTGCTTTCTTGTTTTGAAAATTAATTAATAAGAATACGTGTATCATTACGATAAATAAAATGGAAGTACACGTAATGTAAGGTCACATTTTATCAACTGCAAATATTTTGAGGATAAATTCAACAACATATATAAACTGTTTTTATGAAAAAACCTTAAATTTTTATACGCTAGTTTTTCAGAAAAACGCCAAAAGACATTTTGATTAAAAAGAAAAATAAAGCACTTTCGGTAGTGACAATACAAAGGAGCCGCAACAGAGAGGCCGCAATGCCTTCACCGCTTACACGTGCACCTAGTTTCATTCAAAAGAGCCGACAGAGAGGCCACTCTTATATTACAATTTTTGTGTCAGGAAAAGTAAAAAAAAATGCTAGGGCCTTATTTCTGATATTATAAGATGTTTTGTCAAAATATTTGCAGTTGATAAAAAGTGACCTTATATACTGTTTTAAAGGCCTCTGTGGTTGAGTGGCAAATCGCTCGGCTCGGCACCTGAAGGTTCCGGGTTCGATTCTCTGGTCGGGCAAAGTGTGTTTCGGATTTTTCGATGCATAACTCTGCTTTGTGATCACCAACCTTGGCAAGCGTGGTTAAGCCAATACCCATCAAGTGTAGCGATGACTAGACTAGTTATCTCTACTTACTGTTTTAAATCTATATATTAATACGTGAAGCAAAAACTTTGTACCCGTTTTTTACGAAAATTGCGCGGACGGAGGAGTATGAAATTTCGCACACTTATAGTTTATATAGAGAAGGTAATCAGAATGTTAATATTTTTTTAAATTATGCATAAAAAATACATCAAATCAACAAAAACAACATTACACACACTACCATGTATTTGACACACACGTATTGTTGGTTTTAATGCGGCCGACATCTATCAATGCCAATCTAATTCACATTCTATCTTTTTTAATTTTTCATTATTTAGGATATAATCCGTGCAGCCTTAATAAAATTATGGTCGAATTTCGACCACTGGGCGACCACTAGTATGAATAATTCTTTCAATAGTTCTATTAAATTATGCACGCAAGTGTTTTACTACACGTGACGCCACCAAAATCTTCTATCGTTTATGCCTTAAGTCCACTGATAGCTGTTCTAAAAATATAAAATTTGTTGTAAAAAAGCACTATATAACCTAGCTCTTACTTACAAATTTTATTTCTGCAAACTTATACAGTGTGGTTTGTACGTGTGCTTATAGGAGCCAAAACATCTTAAATGTGGTGGTATACTATTCCAGTATATTGTGGTTTTGTAAATTATATAATATATATACGATTATATATTATAATCCTCCGTACCGTGTCGCCAAGGATGAGGTGGGAAGCATTCTTCACTCGACGCTGTGAAAACAAAAGACTGTCAAACAAATATGTAAAACGTTGTTGTATTGTTTTATTTTCTCAACTAGCGGCCGCCCGCAGTTTCACCCGCGTGGTTCCCGTTCCCGTGGGAATATCGTAATAAAAAGTATTCTATGTTTTAATCCAGGTTATAAACTATCTGTATGCCGAATTTAATCCAAATCCATCCATCCGTTGCAGCGTGAAGAAGCAACAAATATACACACACACATACACACAAACTTTCGCATTTATTATATTAGTGTGATTAGTCTCATAACGGGGAAGCGTATGGCCTTCTCATCTCACTTGATGGTAACTGGTGATAAGGTCGAAGGCAGACGCTTACTTTTTAGGGAATCTTCACTATTAAGGTACTGGCTATCTTATTAAGTTATCGGAACACAATCAATCTTTAATATTTATTGCGTTTTCATGTAGTACCTAGGTACAGGGTGTTCCGTAAAAATCGAGGTATCATTACAGATAACACTGTTGTAACGGCGACAGACTTAAAAATAGCCAACCAAACTGAGTACAAATAATGCACTTCCTACTGGCAATTGAACCCGGTTTAGGTTAAACACCGGTGAGTAATTTCAGCTCTAGAATACACAGAACTTATAACCACTAGACCGTGGCTGGCTTCCTTATCTTTAGAATATTTGTGTTCTAACTGTTAGCAGTTAGAACACAAATATTCTACTATCACTGCTGTTTTGAGTATGTATTGTAAGTTTACAGTTTGTATTACATACTTCATGTGAGTACAATAAAGAGCAGGCATGCAATATGAAACGCTCGCCAAGACTCCATATTTAAAAGGTTTCTCTGGATGAGATATAGAGTTGCACGAACTCTCCTATGAATTGCGAACACATCAATTTTGCACGTAACTGCCTTCACCGTGACTGAGTGTTTAGACATTCGAGTATTACTAAAAATACAGTTAAAATAATGTTGTGCTGATTCTGCTTACTTATCCGTTTATCAAGCTTGGATCCCGTCCGTAAATATATGCAAAAAAGCAATAAACGCAAGCAAAAATGAAGCGAAACCGGTATCTATATTAATCACAGTCATATAAAGTCTCTAAGTATTTATTGCATCATGTTGTCAAATACCATTCATAAATAAATTAACAAAAAAAAATGGAAACAAAAAAGAAAGAAAAAATATCGTCATTCATTCACCGTTCATTCTTTATTAATTGATTCATTTGCATTGTCTTAGATATTGGGTGTTCGGCGAACAGTTCTGCGACACTTGGGTGGCGTGTGACGTCATGTGCTCCACAGCTTCGATACTAAACCTGTGCGCCATCTCCTTGGACAGATACATTCATATCAAGGACCCATTAAGGTAAGGTTCTTCTTTAAGATATTTTCACAAATCATTTGCAACATTTTAAAAGGACTTCGCTTTCTTTATATAATTGGCTCACTGAGGAGTTAAGGTTTTCCTACATTATTTTTATACCTTGCGGCCTGGACCGTCTTTAACCTATTAGAGGCCCTGGGCACTTACGGATAATGGGGTCCTTATGCTACGCTAGATTTTAGTAAAACAGGCAAAAGTAGTAGATAAGCAAAACTCTAGATTTATTCAACTGGTATTTTTATTCATTTGCAGCCAGATAGAGTTGCCAGTTTTAGGCCCCAGGTTTATTTGAAGTAAAATACGAAAAATATCAGTAATTCTTGTTTTGTAAAACAAATATATTTATCGGTAATATTGACATTTCACCCGGGATCCTTAACTACAGAGGCCCTGGCTATATTGTCTCTAGCTGTCGAAACACTACAATGGTACCAACATATATGTTATGACGACATATTAAGTTAATATGTTGGTAGCTATGTACACCCCCCATCCCCATTGGGAATCGAACTCGGGACCTTTGGATCTCATTCACTCCACCAGTGAGACGGTAAATGAAGAATGAATCACGCAAAAAAATAATGAATAAATTAACAAGCTTATTAATAAATGATTAATGAAAATCTGTCTGCATTAGCTGTCGTTTACAACCGCCTATCCGCACTGATGACACATTTCAACGATATTTGTACTCGGAAAACAAAACACTGTTTTCTTAGACAGTCGTATTATTATTATTTTTTTATATTAACGGGCGGGTAAGCAAAGTGCTTTGATCTCACCTGATGTTAAGTGATGATAAGGCCAATGATGGAAGCGCACTTCACCCGGGATCCTCACCTAGTGAGGGACTCGCTATCTTATCTCTAGCTGCCGGAACACAACAATGCTACAAACATTGATGTTATGGCGACAAAACAGAAAATAAACAAAAAAGCACGTTCATATTTAAATTGGTTAAAATCATTTTTGTCGCCACAAACAAAGGATGTGTTTTCAGACGACGCAGAATTAGAAATAATTGGGTTACTCCGTTTGATTTGTCGTGGAGATGCCAATTTACGAAGAAAGTAATATCGGTTTTCATTTGAACGAAATACTTAACGAAGACACTCGTTGTGCTCTAAATGAGTTTACTGTGTAAGCTGACGGTAAGAGTGACTTTGGTGCGTCTTCGCGACGGGTGAGGGAAATTAAATTAAATTAAATGCTTTGTTATTGTTATTGAAAATTCGAATAACATCTTTCCGGAGCGGAAATAAGACAACTCAGGATTTGAGACGATTGAATTTGTTTAAGGAATGTTTAAAGCATGTCCCTCGTCATAGATAATATTCTGCACTGCCTAACTATTTCTTCATAAGACATAAATAATTTTTCAACATTTGTGTTTTTGTAATATGTTCGCAACGAAATTTGCGTAAAAAAAATATTTGAACATTTTGTAAAAATAGCTTGCTTACTTCTTAACTGATCTTTAATATTTGTAAAAATATTATGATCGGATGTTAGTGACGGTAGTTTTTGACATTGAATGGGGCAGACGCCTTTGGCTTTCAAAGTAAAAAGTGTTGAATAAATTCGGCGGGCTGGTTAGAACCACGATAGCTCAATTGGAAGAGCACCTGACCCGGAATGTCAGAAGGGTGCAGGTTCAAATCCTGCTCGTGGATTTTTCAACATTTGTGTTTTTGTAATATGTTCGCAACAAAATTTGCGTTAAAAAATTATTTGAACATTTTATTAGATAATTTTACCATACCCTGGTATCAAATTATGTCCGTCATTTCAGATCTGCCATAAAAACATACAAAATAACATAATAAACTTGTGAATTAATTAAATCTTAAATTTGATGTCTAATTTAACACGATTATTGTGAAAGTCGCGCAAATGAAAGAAATGTACATATCGTTCCATGTTTTCTGAATGTCGGTAACTAACTTGTAGTAACTAGCGTATTAATAATGCTAATACTTGTCTCATTTGTTTGCGTAAGTTGATACTTAAGTACCTATATCCAAACTTGATATTTATGTACGGTAGTGTAGGTATACTATTACGGAAGCTAGCACTGTGGAATATTTCGTGTGATACTATATTATCTTATAAACCTATCTTTATTGTCGTTAGAGATTTTGTAACTAGCCATTACTCATCATCATCATCATCATCAGCTCATTTTATGTCCCCACTGCTGGGGCACGAGCCTTCCCTATGGATGGATAGAGAGAACGGGCCATAAACCACCACGCGGGCCTAGTGCGGATTGGCGGTTGTTAACGACTGCTAATGCAGCCGGGACCAACTGCTTTACGTGCCTTCCGCCATTCCTGTTTTGCCTTCAGCCATTACTGTTTTCGGTTATTTCAAAGACACAAAAAGTTTAGAAGCGGCTCAACAATTTCTCTCAAACAATCATAAATCGAAAAACTCCTTGGCGGCAAAGTGAAAAGTCATGTCTGCAGTATTGAGTTTCAATAACAAAAAAATGTATTTGCCAAATTTGAAATGGTTGATTTTCACCGTTAAGTGTTTCTGGACAATTTTGTTTTATTTGTCAATTAAATAAAAAATCTTATCAGTATTTGTAGTTGACATCACTTTTTACGTTCTTCTTGGTAGCCCGCGTGACACTAACATTAAATAAAAAAGATTTATGGCTTTATAAGCTCGATCTCTTTGCCTTTCCAAAACGTGAGAAGATAAACTAAGTAGGCTCAATTCACCGACATTATTATGTGGCTAAAACACTACACTATGTACGGAACGAGACGGTCGGTCGAGCACCGGATAAGGTCCTAACTGACACTCTCCTTTTGTTTCAGATACGGCCGATGGGTGACGAGACGTGTCGCCATAGTCACCATCGCCATGATCTGGCTTCTAGCCGCCCTCGTCAGCTTCCTACCCATCTCTTTGGGGTTGCACCGACCAGATGAAGAGGCGTTGGCGACCCAGAGGCCTCCAAGATACCCGACCTGCGCTCTCGTGCTTACCCCGACGTATGCCGTGGTGTCCAGTTGTATATCGTTCATCCTGCCCTGTATTGTAATGATTAGCATATATTGCAGGTAAGCTCTATATATACTATTATATATATCTTTATTTCCTGTTTTTACATTTACCTGACAATCCGTCAGGTTATTGTTGCAAGTGTTTGCCGTTCGTAATCCCGACCCATCCCCGTTTTAGAGAAGGGATTGCCATCCTTTCTTTAAAACGAGGATGGTTCGGTTCTAATTTATAAAATAATTAAATTAATTAAAATCTAATGAGAAGTCTCATTAAACATTTTATTTTATATGCTGACAAAATAAAAATAAAAACTTTTAAATAAAATTTCACTTACCTGTACCTTACTTAACTTATCTGCCCAAAGCCCAGCATGTTTTCACTTCGCGGTAGTATTTAAAGAAAAAATATATTCGGCTTTTATGAGAAAAAAGCTAAGACTTCGATATTACCGCGTTCAATTTCGAGTCAAGCTTCATAGGAGATAGTGCATAAAGCACCACCGGTAAGTTTTTGTCAGCATATAAAATAAAATGTTTAATGAGACTTCTCATTAGATTTTAATTATTTTTTAAATTAGAACCGGGGATACTACCTACCTAGTTAGTTAGTATTTTGGTGGGTAAACTTCACCTCCCTCGTTAAGCTTTTGGTGGCTAGAGGAGGGAAGAGGAGGAGATTGCCGCATAACCCAGTGTCGCTCCTAGTTCCTTGTATATGCGCAGAGTATTTTACCTATTTTTATTTTTGCAAGCTTAACTAGACGCCATTGTTTTCTGTTTCGCAACTGGTGGGCCTATTTATATATAAAATTTATTTGCCATTCGACCAAGATAACAAAAATGAAAAGTTATATTGCATTTAAGCAGCGCTATAAAACAAACAAGGGAGTTAATATTTTTGCTCTAAATAACATTATTTAAATTTTATTTTTATTTTTTTTTTATTTAAAAGAATCCCATTCATTAAGAAAAAACAAAGTAACCTCTAAGTAGTTTGCAATAATATCGGCACATACTAATTCAAAAAATGGATGTAAATCTTGTAAATCTAATCTATGTAAAAAAAAATAATATTAAAAATGTTTTATTCAGTATTATACTACACAAAAAAATGCTGTTATGAATGCCACTATGTTATAGTCGGTTCGTAAGTCTAAAGGGCGGGAGACCTTGCACTGCGAAGGACCGACAAGAAACTCAGCAAGGGCACTCCCTTTTTTTACAGCGTAATAATGGAAAATCACTGAAAGACACTTTCCAATATATGTATTAAAACAACACATTGTTATAGGCTGGATATTCAGATTTCTTTGTGCTCAATAAAATTAAAGCAAAAAAGGGGATATAAAAGCTAGTTTTGAAACCGAGTCTTCAACAATAGTATACCGAGATTTTGCCGACAAAAATGATGGATACCCAGCCGACCCACAGATAATGCCAAAGACTTACAAAAAAGGGTTCCTTCCTTGAATACATAAAGAACTTTTTTGATGGCACTGCGACGATATTCTCTTGTAGGTACTAGGTTTTTTCGACAGAATTAGTAAGATTGGCTGGAAAGTGAAGAGTCACGATCGCAATTTCGTTTTTCTGTATAAAATTTATGCTTCACACAATATTAATGTGGAAAAATGGTAGATGAATTGTTAAGAAAGGAAACAGTGTAAGTACAAAGTTCAACCTCTGAAATAATTATAAAAAGTCCTTGTGTAGTCTCAGTAAATACTTTACTTAAGAAACTGAAGCTATCAGTTTACATCATTAATTAAATATAATTCATTAGTGATCACTTTCATTCAATATATTAACAAATAATAATAATTTCCACCTTATTTGAACTATAAATTTGAACCTTCCAATTGAATCACTCTATCTAATAAAAAAACTGCATCAAAATCCGTTGCGTAGTTTTAAAGATCTAAGCATACACAGGGAGAGAAAAACAGCGGGAAGCGACTTTGTTTTATACTATGTAGTGATATGGCATCGGGTCTCTAATGGCGAGTATACTCAAAACTGGTGATTTCGATGGTCTACTTACCCGTTTTTGGAACAAGAACTTGAGAGTATGTATGTATATACGAACGTAAAAACGTACAACTCTTTTAAACTTTATAAAATACCAGTTTCCGCTTTAAACTTAGCTTTTTTTCTGCCTCCACTATTAATAAACGTCCGTTTCACATGTGACCGCCTTCCATTGTAGGGGGTTTCCGCAGAATACAATAGTTTGCCACAGATAGAGGAACGTATTGTCATAAACAGTTCTATTTAGCTCCAGTGAACGTTCACAGCGGTTTACTTTACAAAGGAATTAGTGATTAATGACACAAATAATAGAATGCTTTTTCTCGTCTACTGATGCTGAAAATTCCCAATGAATGTTATTAGCTTAAAAAAGTAAATTTATTAGCTTATCATCACCAGCTCATTTTATGTTCCCACTGCTGGGGCACGAGCCTTCCCTATAGGGAGAACAGACCGTAATCCACCACGCGGGCCCAGTGCGGATTTGTGGTTGTTAAAGACAGCTAATGCAGCCGGTACCAACGGCTTTACGTGCCTTCCGAAGCACGGAGAATGTCGAGATGATAAACTTTTAATCACCCATCCGATAAGCAGCTATTGCGAAAGATGCTTACCCTTAGCAATCGCTGACCGGGCGCGTTAACTGCAGCGCCGTCGTCCTCAAGTAATTAGCTTATTATCCTAAATTCTGACACGTTTCTGGGTAGAGAACTGAAAATCCATCATCATTGAAATCAAGATTCGCTGTGATAGCAAACTCACGCCTTCGCCTCATGTACACTTTACCCAACCTGGCAAATGAAATCAGGATATCCGGATATTGGGTCGAGGCGAGCCTTTACCACTCGGCCACTGAGTCCTGGCAAAGTAAAAAAGTTTCTACTCAAGTAAAATAAATTGGGATTTTATAGACTAGATACTTACGAACGTCTACCGTAAGGAGTTCGTCCTTGAAAATAACGTGACGTCAAAGAAAAGAATAACTGAAAAGAAATACATGTAAAGGGGTACTAGGGTTCATTTGTCTAACTAGGATACTTTTGTAACAATTGTGTAACTAAGATACTTTTGTGACAAATGCACCCTAGTAGATTTATATAATAGGTTACTTTTGTACAATGTATTTTATTTGTTTGTTGAATACTGACACTGTCCACTAAACCGGAGGACTTCAGGCTCTTCGCTCATAAGGACGTTGCCAAACTTATGGCATCTATCTTTGCAGAAAAGGAAGAGTGAAATGGGGTATAACTCATAAATAAGTATTGTTGACGACTGTTAATGCAGCCGGAACCAACGGCTTTACGTGCCTTCCGAAGCACGGAGGAGCTCTAGATGATAAATTTTTGGTCACCCATCCGATGACCGGCCTTTACGAAAGTTGCTTAACCTCAGCACTCGCAGACCAGGCGCGTTAACCACTGCACCATCGAGCTCCTCCAATATAGCTAATATTGCAAGTAAAATATGAATAATCACACTTATGCAAACGTCTTAGGTACCTACTATAGTTTCGTTCATTCGCTCACGCGTGAACAAACTATCTACCGTTTTGTCGTTTACTAAAATTGTATATTTGCTCGGTTATAGAAGTTAAGAGCGTTGTGTGAAATAGATAGTTTTTTTGTCGTTGGATAATTAGTCATCGTTTTTCAGCCAAATAGATCTAAGTTGAATAACGCAAATCGCTAATTGAATGCGATAAATCTTGGTTCAATCTTTATAGCTCCGTTAGACTGACGTGAACCCATTCTTAGCACAAGCATATTTCATCCATCCATCTTTCTATTCATATCGGGATGTCACGCTCTATTATCTGATGCGACGCGGTGCGATGCGCTGACGCCGCTGCCGAGCGACGACGGCGGCGCCGGCGCCGGCTGATGTAGCTACGCTAATGAAAATCGACGTCTGTTCTGAATCAAACATCGATAACTTTTTATGAATTTAACATGTTATTATTATGAAAATAATTCTTTTATTGTCTCGTATAACTGTTAGTTATAATAATGTGAGTTATAACGTTAGCGTATAGCTAATATTTAAACTGTTCTAAGCTGTTGTAAATATTAAAACTAGACTTAGAACTATCATGTAGGTACAACATGAAGCAATATATATTATAAAAATAAAATCAACGTCATAATAAACATAGTAATTGAGCCACGATAGCATAGTTGGTAGTGCACCTGAACCGGCATGTCATGGGATGCGGGTTCAAATCCCGATTGTGGAATTTTTTAATTTTTTTTTCAATATTCATGTCTGTGACTATATATGGTTATACGAGTATATGGTGTTACGCAAATTTTGTTGCGCACAAATTACAAATTGAAAAAGCCAATGTGTCGAAAAAATTCCACGAGCGGTATCGGAAGGCGGAGGTGCACTACCAACTATGCTATCGTGGCTCAATTACTATATTTATTATGATTTTGATTTTATTTTTAGATAGGCACGCTTTTTTCTATTGGCTTTGTGTTTTTTTTATTGTAAAGGTATTTTTTATAGCGAACGCTTTAGTGCTTTTCATTGAATGGTTCCGGTTCATTTAGGCACTCGCACGTCTAGCTGAGTAGTCTTTGTTTGAAATTCTTTTTTGCATTCGAATAGTTTTGACTGAAAATGATGATATTGCAACGTTGTCGTTGCAATTTACTCAACGTTATATTTTTATGTTATACATTTTATAGCCTCCTTGGTAGTTTTAAAAACTATCTGTCAAACTTATATGAACGGTTCTGAAAAATAATACTTTGAATGTCATGAATAGCTAAAAGTTAAAGCTAACTAAAATTTTCTCACACCAATTCCATTAAACCACAAAGGAACTAATGAAGCTAAATATTATACGAGAATATTAATTTAGCAATTCCCCACAAACTTGTTCAACTTGAAACATGGTAGGAAGCAATTTTGTTATTCGAGACGTGACGCGGTAAATATTACATAGATTTTGTATGACATGAGTTGCTCAAATGTACAGTCAGTAACAAAAGTATCGAAGCAAACTAAATGGTTTAAAAATATCATCACATGTATGCACAATAAGTTTATAATGTAAGAATTGAACCTCTTTTTGTTTGACCCAAAAACCTTGACAATGTTTGCTTACCTTAATCTTTATATATAAATTAAACTCCTTCTAAACGGCTAGACCGATTTGATGAAATTTTGGGTGTGTTCAAGTGGATTCGAGAATGGTTTAGAATTTTGATTGGACCCGGTAGGTGGCGCTGCTATAGGGGTCCATCATGGAATACGGGTGTTCTTAAGCGGACAAATGATGTGTTTGATTTGTTGTCATGGAAACTGTCAACGTTTTGTTTGTTTTGTCGTCATGGAAATTGTCTGTCAAAGCGGTACGAAGTTCGCTGGTCAGCTAGTAGCCTATAACACTGTTACACTACTAAGCAAAGACCATCTCTCCATCCATCTCTCTCTCCATCATTGAAATCAAGTCATCGCTACAATTGATGGGTATTGGCTTAATCACTACGCTTACCAAATGCAGGTTGGTGTTTACAAACCCGGGCATTGCACTAAAAAATTCAAAACACACTTTGGCCGACCTGGGAATTGAACAAAGGAACGGGTATCGAAACGTTTTAAATGGCGTAATATTTTTGACATCAGAGATTACATCCAACAATTTGAGGCTGACTGTACCTACAGCGACGCCGGTGTTCTACTAAATGTTGTATGTAATCTCTAAAGTTCTGATACAGTATGTTGCTGTTGATTGTACTTATATTTAGGGAGAAACATGTGCTGAATACAACGGTGATTTTGTACTAGTACTAAACTCTGCAATCAAATTGAAACAAACTTCTTGGTACTCGTACATGAGATCTATAGTGCATGAAGTGAGTCAACGGTGAGGGTAATTGGGCAAATGAAATAAGAATTTCAATAATAACTTGAGATAATTTTGTATTGGTAACACCAACCATATATTTAATATTTTATTGTTCTATTGATCTGTGGGTATTATACAAGCGTCTCTTTTCCTTCTTCTTCTCTTCTTTTCTTTAAGAGCTCATAGTCAGGGGGCTTTTCGCGTTCATATCATGTTTACGTGACGTAGTTTTAATCATCAACTCTGTTTCTAGTCTCTCGCTTGCTAATTAAAACCATAGACTGAAAATGTATAATCATAATTGATGCTTCAACTTTTTACAAACTTTTTACAACAACAAAATAAAAAATAAAAGCCCTTTTTCTTTACCTATTACGAGAAGTGGATTCATAAATATAATTTCTTTATTTTTATATATTATAGTCCTAACTTTTCCTCGTTCACAAATCAACTTGACTTGGGTGCTCGATGTACAACAAGCTCGATTTAGAAAGTAATCCATAAAGATGAAATCAAAAGTTCCGCCATCTTGCTCGAGATTAAGAGGCTCGGAGTGGAGTGCCAAATAAACTCCGCCTTAATCAATTAGTCAGCGTGTTTCGGCCGCCCGCTGTACTTACAAGCGGTTATAATTTGTCGGAATCGCCCAAAAGTCGCTAGGAAAACTTCCATTTATAATTTAATCGCTCGACAAATTGTTACGGTCCTCAAATAAAACAGGTAAACAATTTAGCAACATGTCATCTAGATATAATGTATCATAATAAACGCACACCCTGAAAGTAGTTGGTTGAGAATCGACTACTGAATAGATTTTCATAATGTTTTTTTTATGCCAAGTCTAATTATATAAAAGTATGTATGTTTTTTTTAAATTAACATCTTTATACACTTACATTTCTATTCCCTTTGTTACGACTGTTCAGTTCAATCGGCATAAAATATCTTTAAAAAATGGCTGAAGTCGATTCAGTAGCCGATTCTTCGTAAACTACTTTTAGGGTGTGCGTTTCTTTAAAATGTATTAAAAGTTAAAAAAAAGAAATAATATCGTAAACAGCCTGTAACTGTCCCACTGCTGGGCAATGGCCTCCATCATTGGAATCAAGTCATCACTATAAATTTAAATATTATTATGAATGCACTATAGACATAATTTTTATTAGTAGTTATGTTAACCCATCCATACGCCAGCCTAACGGATTTAATGGGAATTAAACCACAATTTCTTGCATTTAACCGGTCTCTCCGTTCGGCTACTAACTACATTATAAAGAGGAAACTTTGTATTTTTGTATGTATGTATGTATGTATGTATGTATGTATGTATGTATGTATGTATGTATGTATGTATGTATGTATGTATGTATGTATGTATGTATGTATGTATGTATGTATGTATGTATATATGTATGTATGTATGTATGTATGTTTGCAACGAATAAACTCAAAAACTACTAGACCGATTTCAAAAATTCTTTCACCATTAAAATGCAACATTAGCGCTGAGTAACATAGGCTATATGAAAAACTTAAAATATTAAAAATTATATATATAAAATACTAAAAACGACAATTTCATTTTCCAATACAAAATGATTTATTTGTTTTGTTGTCATGGAAACCATTGATATATATTTAACTCAACGATGGAAACTGTCAAAGCGGTACGAAGTCCGCCGGGTCAGCTAGTATATGTATAAAAAGGCGAAGAGAAATGAGTTTGCCTTTTTAAGACGTTTTCTATGACAAAGGTCTTTGTCCAGCAAAGTCCGGCAGCTAGTTTTGACATAAACAGAAGTTAATAAGCAGCAGTGAGTTTCTTTAATTGCTTTGACATGTTATAGTCGACCACAATTGCTTTAAGTACCACCTTAGAAGTAAAATTTGTTTGCATAAAATAAATCTGAAAGGTATATTTTGCTTACAAGACCACAGATAAATGTTTCATCATTGATAATGAACCTTTCGAGGAGCTCGATGACGCAGCGGTTAACGCGCCCGGTCTGCGAGTGCTGAGGTTAAGCAACTTTCGCAAAGGCCGGTCATCGGATGGGTGACCAAAAATTTATCATCTCGAGCTCCTCCGTGCTTCGGAAGGCACGTAAAGCCGTTGGTCCCGGCTGCATTAGCAGTCGTTAACAACCACCAATTCGCGCTGGGCCCGCGTGGTGGTTTATGGCCCGTTCTCCCTATCCATCCATAGGGAAGGCTCGTGCCCCAGCATTGGGGACATAAAATGAGCTGATGATGATGATGATGATGAATGAACCTTTGCGAAATTCTATTGTAGTGGACTTTTTTTCAAAAGTGGTAAAGCGATTTCATGGTCAACAATTACTACTAAATGTTCTTTCCCAGCTGACTGTACTTGACTTACTCCAGATTAACTGTCGCAATGTAATTATTTTGTCTTTGAAAATAAAGATTAATGACTCGTCAAACAAAATGGTTGAGTCGTAAGCTGGTATTAGGACTTGCTGATTAATCGTTAAGAAAAATTCAATGTGAATGTCGCAGATTCTGTAATTTAACTTTACCTGTAAAGAAATTTAAATGGTTAAACAGTTGAATTAGTAAAATTTGAGAATTATCTTAATCCAATTTTCGCTACTAAATATAAAACCTTAAGCGGGCTGGTTGGAACCACGATGGCTCAATTGGAGGAGCACGTGACCGGTATGTCAGAAGGGTGCAGGTTCAATTCCTGCCCGTGGAAAATTTTTCAACATTTGTGTTTTTTTAATTTGTTCGCAACAAAATTTGCGTTAAAAATTATTTGAACATTTTATAAAACCTTAAGCTCTATTTAATCTAAGAGCCCCTTTAAACTAACGTCTCTTAACTAGGCGTTTTTAATACGCATGCGCAGTGCAGACGCTGCAAAAATGTGATGCAAGCGCCTTTAAGCATTTCAGTACCCCATACAAACATTAAGGTTCATTTGTTTTTCTTTGGATTTTCGTTGCAAAGCCCCGTTTTGTTACCACCAACCCGCAATTGTAGCGATGACTTGATTTCTTGTCCAGCAGTGGGACAGGACAGGCTATTTACTGAACTTATTTTACTTTATGTGATTTGAATTTTACTGGGTGCCTAGTGAGAATTTTATGGGATGAAATCTACAGGGGGATGTTTATAGGCCATTTACTTACCTAATTTCGTGCCGTTGCAATCAAAGAAATTTAAACTGGTATTAACTCAAACCACGGTCGGTGAAACTCGATCGAAATGTCTGGTAAAAACTAAGTATACTTAATACCTTTACTAATTAGTTTACATTAATCCCCGTTTGAATTTCATTATTTACAATCGAACGCGAAAGTTGAGAAATGTATTTACCTTGACGTTGTTGTATTTTTTTCCAACAGGCTATACTGCTACGCCCAGAAGCACGTCAAATCCATCCGAGCGGTGACGCGCACGGTCCAAATGCCGGACAACCGCACGAAGTCCGTTCGAACGCGCGTGCACACGCACGTGCACTCGTCGCCGTACCACGTGTCCGACCATAAAGCCGCCATCACTGTCGGCATCATCATGGGGGTGTTCCTGCTCTGCTGGGTACCTTTCTTCTCTGTCAACATCGTTGCGGCGTTTTGCAAGACTTGTATACCGGGTGAGATTGTTTTTGTTATAATGATGAGATGATCTGCACCTAGGAATTTTAGGGCACGAGCAGCTTGGAGCTATACAAGTTTGGACCTGACCATACCATCAGCATGTGATTGATATACAGGGCCTATATTCTGCTATTTTTAAACGTCTCCAATTGTTTAAATGTCAAAACAGGCCACTGAGATATAGAACCAACCGTATCCTGGTTTCTGTCATAGGTGACATTGATCGAAAGTAGACTCTGTGATAAGGTCAAACAAGACTAAGTAAAAGTGGGACGTTTATTGCGATTTAAAAAAAAAAAAGAACGAACGTTCATTAATATTATTGTATTTTGGACAACATCATAGTAGTACTTACCTACTTACCTTAAAGAAAAACCAGTAGTCTCCAATTACATTCAAAATTTATTAATAATGTCATTTATTTTTGATACAGAGCAACGTTCAATTTTGAACTGACTGTGATTGGAATAAGAGATAGTGGGAGACCTCAGATTATTATTACTGTACAAAAAATTTTTTAATCCACGCAGAAAAAGACCCCAATGTAGCATTTACCGTAAAAATTTTAACAGTACTAAAAGACAAAAGACAAGAAACTTATATCCACCCAAAGAAACACTAACTGAACAATCACATTCCAGATCTGAAATTGAAAGACACACACTAGACGGAGAGATAACTCAAATTAAAACTTGTAATTAGACCACATTGATTGTTATTGACACTGGCACTGGAGCGAACGCAGAAACTTATCTAGACGTAACCCGAGTGGAGTTTGCGCGGACTTTCTATAGTAATTTCAATCAAAGTACTCAAAGGGAACGATTTCTGAACGGGGCCCGCTCAAAACAGGCAAAAGTTTTTGAGAGTAATAAATATTTGATTGGTTCGAGTTTGCACACACGGGTGTTTGATTATATTAAACGTAGAGTTGATATAAATGGGGTGCCAAAATGGAGTTATTTTAGAATCAAAAGTAACATTTATAGCAACTCCAGATTTTTTTAATAGCTGTGGTAACGGTGTCTTTAATCGTCTTAAGTCTGACTAGGTACGAGATCATGCCGTTGGCTTACACGACAAAGTGAAATTTAAAGATCATAGCTATTTTCAGTATTATAATACTGGTTTCAAAGGTAAACCTAGTGAATCGTACCGCAATTGTATCGTATGTAAACTGTATGTACACTGGTGTGGTAGGAATCTGCCTAGATTTCACATATTTAATTTTGCTTGATTTGTAGTCGTAATTCATGTACCTATTATATCTTAAGGTGTTTAGCCCAGCTTTTAAGACTGTTTAGAACAAAGATATTTTTATAGCTGTCAAAATGTTTTGCACATTTTAGTACAAAAAAATAATCCGACTGAATCGCGAGTATTGTGAGGCTTGGGCTCTTGAAACTTCCCGCTCTTGAACCTTGTCACATTGACAGATTAGCGAACAGGTAGAGCGGGTCATAAGCCACCACTCTGGCTCAATGCGGGTTGGTACGACAACGTCCAGTTTTTCATTTTAATACCAATCCCTGAAACCAGACATAGAAAATCTTACACGAGTGGTCTAACCGCTGCGCCAGCAAGCTCCTCAATACTGAAGCGCTTAATTCTAGCGTGTACACACTCACTACAATTTATTCATCTCACACAGTCGCGCTTAACGCAATTTTGCTAAAAGCAGAACTTAGCTACATTCGACGTGTAACATCATTAGGAAGGCTTGACACGATCACGCCGCTGTTATTGTGCGTACATTTCATTATCATAAATCTAAGTATCTTCTCATGATAGTAAGCAATATATACAGATATATTGGAAAAAATCGCTAGGAACGTTAAAGAACTGTATAACGGAATAAGTTATAGTTAGTGCAATGTAAAATATGAAAAAGCATTCGTCCATCTAGATCGTACTTTAATCGTCAAGAAGTAATAAATATTAATAGTCTTATCTTTGTTGCAGACTTGGCCTTTAAAATTCTTACCTGGCTCGGCTACTCCAACTCAGCGTTCAACCCGATCATCTACTCCATATTCAACACCGAATTTAGGGAAGCTTTCAAGAAGATCCTCACAACCAGGTACCCACCTTGCTGTGGCTACCAGACCGTCAGAGCCAACACCCCCACGAGAAACGACAACTTCGTCACCGACTACGGTACTAAGACTTTAGTGGTTCGTCGGAGCGGTTCATTAGGTCTTTCTGGTGTCGATCCAACTCCTAGATCTTCAGCTGAGTCGGTCAGACCGTTGAGAGAGTACCATATCTGACAAGACGACGGCAGTAGCAACAACGGGCTACTTGACAAAAGTGATGTGGTTTGAGGGTCAAGACTGTGTTGTGTAAGCAATATATTTATATTTGAGTAGCAATTATTAGTGGTAAAATACGTGCTCATTTCGTTTGCTGCTTTGAACGTTGTTCGATGAGCTTTAGCAGCAGTAGGTACGGTAAATGATTTAGATATTAGCAGTTCATGAATACTTTGCATAATCGATTTGAAGTCTTTGGAGAAAACCTACGCCTTTGAGGCTATCTTACACAATCTTTGGAGTAAACTACATTATTCATACGCATTTCATTCTGAATAGTTATAGTTAGAACCTTTGTTTACTTACAAGAGCATCTCTCTAGATGTGAGATGCATTTAATGTAAAAAAAATATGTACTCGTTAATAAAACAATCTTTAATAGTTGTCACACATAAACGAATTATTCACAAACTAACTAATCTACATGATGTAAAGAAATACATAAATTAGTGTTTTAGTCGATATACAACCTGCTCCATTTTTAATCACGTTAAAAATTCCTGTGATACTTTGTAAATAATTAAATCTTACAAAAAATGTAAATATTGTCGTATTAAAAAAAAATTAAGTGTAACTGTAGGGTTTAATGTAACTGCATATTCTGTGACTTTTACCAAAGATTTACGCTTATTTTCAAACTTTTTACATTTATTTTATCATAGCGACGATGTTCGATGGTACAATAACTGAATAATAGTTGTTTTTTTATATTGTCTCTGATATTTTGAACTAGAAAATATTTATTAAAACAATATCCATTTCTGTAAGTACGATAAAAAATATGTTTGTGTTCGGAACTCCTAACAGCTTCAAATAAAATATAGTATGTTTATGTTGATAACAATAACTGCTATTGTATTTCTCTTGTTTAATATGAACAAGTTATTGTTTGTAATTATTTAATTGTTGATAGGTTGTGATTATTGTATTGCTATTATTTTATTAAGTTATTGTGTAATAAAAATGAAAACATGCGGACTTCCAATTTTCAACATAATGTTGTAGAGTTGTAATTAAATTACAAATCTTTTCCAATGGGCTTCGATCTAAGTAATTTATATAAGTAATATAATTTTATCGTCCGTAACATATAAAACTTATAACTGTATCCAGTGTTGAGTGTTATAAATTTTATACAGTTGTATCTTAAATATACCATAAAATATAAGTTAGCTATAGAAATAAATAATAGTGTATGTTCCTGTTTACCTATCAAATAGTTAAATTTTCTATCATGTTTTCAACGAGGTATCACAATAATAACTTTATTTGCCTCTAACAAAAAATACAGTATACAGAAAAATTCTTTTTTTTTTAAGACTTCGTCTTTTTTCAAATTGTAATTTGTTCGCAACAATATTTGCGTAAAATTATATGTAAATAATCATAAATATAGCTTGCCTTATTCTTAACTGATCTTTCAATATTTGTAAGATCGGATGTTGATGACGTAGTTGTCGACATTGAATACGGCTCCTTTGGCTTACAGAGTAAAGGTAGATAGTGATGATTTATTTCGGCGAGTTAGATTGAGCCACGATAGCATAGTTGGTAGTGCACCTGACCCGGCATGTCATGGAGTGCGGGTTCGAATGCCGCTCGTGGATTTTTTTCAACACTTTGTCTTTTATCCAAGCAGAGTACAGATTAGAGTCAAAAGGGTCTATGGCTCAGTGATTGCAGGAGACCCACAAACCCTGTTATTCGCCTATATTATATAATATTATAACCTTATAGCCTTACATTTTTGCGTAGTTCGACTGCACCTTATAGTTATCAAGATCATCATCATTATCATCATCATTATCATTGCTCCTCCATAGTTCTCAAAAAAGAAAATACATTTTTCTTTGTAAAACGATAAAAAAAATGTAAAACGATGAAAAAAAAACATAACCACATATTAATTAACCATCTGCGACCCGTGAACCGGCAAATTACATAATAGTGATTATAACTCAAAGGTTAGTAACCAGTGAAACATCAAATGGTAAATCCGGCGACTTAGTAACAACAAATTAACAATATTCACACAGACCACAACAAGGAATACCACATATTACTGTGGGTAGCGGTAATACCCAGCCGACCGGGTCTAAATATCCGGGCCGGGAAGAAATTTGTACACATGAGTACACTGGGGATAGGGTGGCGGGTCTCGCGGATAGCCGGGTATCCCCAATTATTCGGAATCCGGGCAAGATTGACCGCAGACAATCCCGGGCAAACAGATGAAGGGTGGATCCGAATATTCTGGAGTCTAGATGTTTGTTATAGGATATTACTACTGTTTTAAGTTAGTTAACGACTTTACCTCTCTTGTGGTTTGATGCTAACGGGCGTTGTAGTTGGTGGTTTTTTAAAATTATATGTCTAGAGTCTAGATCATGTTTTTCCGATTTTAGCCGCAGAAATAAGTACATTTATTTATTTTTCGCAAACGTAACATACACCAGGTGAATACAAAACGAAACACAAACAAGTCTTAATCTAAAAGCTGTCTTACTTAAAGATAGTTACGGCATCCAAATTTGGGCTAAACCATATTATTTATCCTTATTTAAATTAACAATCAAATAAGTATTGAACTTGTATGGTGAGAAAAGCTTTATTCTACACATCATCTAACATTTAAGTATTTTCTATCTATACTTTTATTTAACTTTATTTGTTTATTTGCAAGTTAAATATGTTTTAAAATTTTATTTATTTAGGAAAAACAAACAATGACACGGTACAAATGTTTGAATAATGTTAGATTAAACAAAATAAACTATGCCACAAGAGCATCATTTACCACAAATTCATAAAGCAATATTTATATACACTTATACACTTATAAACTATGTAGTTAGTAATTACCAAAATTTAACACAGAAAATAAATCTATCGAGACGAGATGTTAGACAACAAATACATTAATTGGTTTTCTAAAATTTACGTGCAAACTGAGCACTGAAACGAACCCTTTGCGGGATCCGTGGTCACAGGCAGACTAACCCAACAAAAGGGTTCGCCACGACACGCTAAAATTAAATTTAAAATAAACGCCAGCAAATTCGTAATACCCAAAAGGTGGCCTTATTAAACGTGGAATTTTCTTTAAGTTCATTGTCTTAAAACTTCAGACTTTGTTATTGGTACTCCGCCTTTTATTTTAGAAAGAAAAAGCTGTTGGCCACATTAATCTGTAAGAAGGTATACCGATTTGAGTAAAATCAAGTCACATTAAAATTGAAATAAACCATTTTTATCTAAATGTGATCTTCGTTATAGGATGCCTCGTTGAAATTATGATACATTTTATAGGTTGACTGGTAAATACAGACCGACACATGAGTGTACTTTTGATAACCAATAACTTTTCCAAAAAAAACTATTTTTAAATTTTGCAATCGCCATTATCATCTGCCTACATCATCCCACAGCTGGGCTCAGGCCTTCCCACATAGTCCATAATACAGTTAGGTGAGTAAAAATAACTGCCTTGCAAAACTCGGTGTAGCTCGAGATATTTTAATTTGATCATCCATCAATCACAATTTGGCTTTTGGAAAGTTCCTTAACTTAAATTTTCCCATCTAAAATGTATTGATATACCGCTACGCCGTAGCAGTGGCGGTGCCGTAGCACCAGAGGTGCCGTAGCGACTATGATATAAATGCAGCATGGCTGCCCCGCGAGCCCCTACGACACACGTCTATCTTGTTACAGTATTTATTATACGCATTGTTATCATTAACATATTTTGTTTATATGACGATGCCGAATGACGATTTATTTTGAATATTTAGTAACTTTGCTAAGGTCATTGCTGCGAGTCATACCTGATGCTTAATCGTTTTAAATTTAAGTAACGCAATAAACATTAATTTTAAGTCAGATATTACGTGTCTCATATAATAATATTGTAATTATGATTGGCAACGTAATATTAAAAACAAACTCTACCTTAACCTTACCTTAAAGGGTAACCATTGAGCTAGGGGTGTCTTAGATTAAAATTTTAGTTGTTTTTTTTTTTCAAAAAATGTATAATTTAGAAAGTTGTTTGTTATCGTGAGTACAATCATGTGTATATATAAATATCGGATATTAATTACCAGTTACCCTATGTAATAGGCTGTGTGTTCGAATGTTGTTGTTTGTGTGTTTTCCCTCTCACTCAATCAATTAGAGCACGCTGTATTATCGTATATTATAAAAATCAAGTTCAAGGTGTGACAATTCTATTGTGATTTATTTGTTCGTTCACTTTGCTCGACCTGGGAATTTATCTCGTGACCCTCGGGTATTGAGCCAAGCACTTTGTCACTACAGCAAGAATTAAAAAAGAAAAAAAATGTTTTACTATTTCACAATTATCTTGTCTGTCTTTACAGTTGAACCTTTTCATGTCCTGTTCCATACACACTATACGTGTATCCATATCTTTATAATTATATGTTACAGTCAGAAAATGTGTTACATTATAAATTGTAATTAGAAAAGTGTAATTTTAATTATTCTGTCAATGTCATCGGAAGGTAGAATTTTCACACTATACTCGTATATACACTTATTAATGGGGAAAAGCGCTAATGAATTAATTTATTAGTTATAATATATAAAAAAAATTGCTTACTAGTAGTGTTAACAAATATAGTAGAACATATCAACAGCATTCCAAATGAATTTATAGCATACATTAGGAGTAAGTCGACACATAGTATATTATTAACTGTAAATAAATGTAGTATATTTAAGTAAAGTTAAAAATAGTTTTTATCAAGTAAACTTACTTTCGCAAACAGTTTCGAACCAAATCAAATGTAAAAAAAAGGAAAATTTGCAATAATAACATGATTATTTAAAGTTATGAGCGTCAAATAAAATTAAATAGATATTAATAGAGATATTAACACATAATAGTCGACACTTTTAAAATTTCACATTTTTGTTTTAGGTAAAGACCACTTGTCCGAAACGTCGGATTTCTAATTAAAAAGAAATATGTAAAATGGAATGTGAAAGTTTAAAAGCGTAAACGAAACAGTTAATGACGTTATAAAAGTAACATTAATCTTTATATTAAATAGAAAATAGAATAAAACTGTACAGAAAATGACACTAACAATGTCGCCGATCGTTGTAAATTAAACAAATATCTTCAAGAACGTTTGTATGTATATTTGGTAGTTAGTAGTAATAAGAAAGAAGGTGTGAAATCTAATTTTACTTATAGCAATCAATATCATTAGTCTTTGTGATCATATTCTGTTTTTCCATGAACACAATGAATAATGGAGAACCGCATTTACTATGAACGATAAACTATTTATAGTGATATACAATATTAGCGAAAGTTTAGTTTTCGTAATACACAAAGTACTTAACGTTGTTTACCGCAAACTGTTTGCGAGAAGACGTTTTTGTTCACATTTGATTGACTACCGAAATAAGGTTTATATAAGTAATATGGACACCGTTAGGGCGCTTTCAAATTAGGCGTTTTTTGTCGGACCGCTGTCGTGCGTTTGTACTGCGTTCCATATTTAAAAAAGCGTGCGGCTGTCGTGCGGCTGCTGGCGTAATCGCACGGCAGTGGTCCGACACGGAACGTCTAAATTGAAAGAGACTTTAGTGTTTTGTGTAGCGGTAATGGGATAATTCATACAACAGTCAGCCCGGGCCGGTACAACTCGGCTGAAACGTCGAGTATAAAAAGGTATGTCTAGGATACCTATACTAAATAGTTTGCGTTAAATCTTGTTTAATACTTTATTATGTATAGTGCCATCTCTGTTGTATGTACATACTTTCACCAAAGAGTTTACTAGTATACGTTTTTATAGGATTATCAAAAGTTATAAAATATATCAGAAAGGACTTAATCATAGTGAATGAAAAATAACAATTTCGAAATATAAATATAGAGAAAATAATACGAATATTAGTATTGTATTTTCAGAGTCCTTTATCTCCAAAGATAATAATTCAAATAACTATACATATCTTAGAGCACTACTTACTTTATAATGGTAAAATGGATGTAAAGTGAATTAGCACGAATACCACAAGGATATTCAATCTGCAGCAGATTTAAAAAGGCCACCTCAGGTATATATTTGTTGATTATAGTTGAAGATATTGGCGTGTTCGCCATTTCAATATTAATTAAATTATGACTATTATTTGAATTGAATGGAATAAGATTCACAATTTATAATTGTCTGTTTATGAAAACCATAGAAATTTAAGGCGATCTGTATGAAATTCAAAATTCAAAAAATAATAAAGAGTTTTTATAGAATTGCACTATAAAACCTATTTAGATTTAATGTACCATAGTTTCTTATTTCAAGTCAATTCTCACTAGTGATCTTGAAATAAAAAAATGACAAAAATTATGCTTTACAACTATTACAATTTACAATTGATCAATTTACCTACGAACCGTTCCAGTATTTTTAGTGTCAGAATCATTCATCATCAGTCATTTGATGATCAATCATCGTCTCCTGTTGTTATCCAAAGTTTATTCAACATAGGGCTGAGGTGACATTTTTCAACCGTTACGGCTCAAATATCGCACGGTTCATTATAATTCTCAAACTTATACACATAATTTATTCCCAAAAAAGCATTCGTAATTGATAAAATACTGCAAAAAAATCGACGGCTCAAGTCGAACTACAAGACAATGTTAAATGAACTTTATATCAAAGATTTTAAACAAAAACATCTATGTTCATTTGTTTATTAGCCATAACAATAATAGTCATTTGTTAAAAGCTGTCATTTATAAACTTTGTGTAGCAACTGAATTTCACGTGTGAAATCGATGTGGAAAGAACGTAGGTTTATTGTGGAAATTATAAATAGGTATTACTGTATTGTTTTCAATGTTGTAAATAATATTTTCTATCGTCTAAATGTTACCATATCACCTGGTTAAGCCCTCGAAGGGAATTGTAAAGCCAACTACGCTGGTATTTGGTATTGTAATTACGAGTTTCTAGTCGAAATAAAGTATATTAAAAGATTGTTTTGTTGTTTCAATACAAATTCACCACCACGACTTTTAATATGACACGACTAAATAATATATATATATTTATCTCGAGCTCCTCCGTGCTTCGGAAGGCACGTTAAGCCGTTGGTCCCGGCTGCCTTAGCAGTCGTTAACAACCATCAATCCGCACTGGGCCCGCGTGGTGGTTTATGGCCCGTTCTCCCTATCCATCCATAGGGAAAGGTTCGTGCCTAAGCAGTGGGGACATAAATGAGCTGATGATGAAATAATACTATGACGACCTCCGTAGCTGAGTGGCTTGCAAGCCGGACTTTGGGTCGCACTAACTCTGAGGTCCCGGATTTGATTCCCGGTCGGGTCAATGTCAAAAAACTAACTTTTCGATATTGTGTCGGGTGGGTGGTTATGGTGCTGTCGTTGTTTCTGATTTCCATAAAACGAGTGCTTTAGCTACTTACCTTATCAGAACAATGCATGTGATTTTGTCCAAAATTTTATTTTTAATATTACTGATGTGGCATAATGACATATACAACACGTAAAATAACACGCTGCTCGATCCGTAAAAGTATTATTATGTTATTAGTATTAAGGGTAACTTATATTAAGTTTTATTTATCATCATCATCATCATCATCATCAACCATTTTATGTCCCCACTGCTGGGGCACGTGCCTTCCCTACGAATGGATAGGGAGAACGGGCTATAAACCACCACGCGGGCCCAGTGCGGATTGGTGGTTGTTAACGACTGCTAATGCGGCCGGGACCCACGGCTTTACGTGCCTTCCGAAGCACGGAGGAGCTCGAGATGATACATTTTTGGTCACCCATCCAATGACCGGCCTTTGCGAAAGTTGCTTAACTTCAGCACTCGCAGATCGGGCGCGTTAACCACTGCGCCATCGAGCTCCTCAGTTTTATCAAGTTTTATTTATATTATCTTAAAAAAAAACATTTCGAATAAAAAAATATATCAAATAAGGAACAGCGGACAGGACGAAACTTGTTGTCAAATCTTAAAAATTTGGTAGATTTTGGAGAAATTGGGTTCTAAACACTTAAATTGCGGTTAAATTTACGCAAATCCCGCGCGAAAAAAGAGACTAATATCGGGATTCCACTAATTCTACAACCACACTTTTTCAAAGTACACACGCCTGCAAAAACTGTCAAATTTACTCCATAGACTTTGAACCTTTTGACTTAAGATATATGGTTGAAAATGTATTAAAGAAATTTGAGAATGTTGCATAGGTTGATAAGCAGACGTCTGTACAATAACATTTTTATGTAATTACACTAACTATATTTATTTCGGTAAATTTTACTTATTTTATTTATTTTTTTATTTATTTATTTATTCAGGAAAACACACAGTCATGCACAATAATAAAATTTACAAAACAATTTACAAACAGACCAGATAGTTCCATTAAATGTTACAAATATAGAATGTTTGAGTTTGCACAATGGACCTTAACGCCTATCCAAAATAAAATCAAAGACATAAAAAATAATGAAAAATAGTAAAAATCAGTTTGTTTAAACCTGTTGTCTATTAAATATTACATCACCAATTTTTTGTTTGAAAGTTGATAACGATGTAGAAAAAATTTCAACATCTTATTAGTTATCGTTTACCCAAATAAACAAAGACTTAAGGGTGCGCCGACCAAAAAAGCCAAAAGTGTAGTCACGGTTAAGTTGATATATGATGAAAAAACTATCGTAATTCGAATTACATAAACAAAATATATATTTAGTATCAAAGGGAACGTGTTTATAATTAGTCCGACCCATAAAATCATAACACACTATTATATTATTACTCAACAATGTCATTTAAAGTTGGGTAAAACTCACGAAAACGAGTGGCGGTGTTTAATTAATATCTTATAGTTTATCTAAATTATTGTGCATCCGATTTTGTCTAAACAATCACCAATAATCTAAATTACAAATCGTCTGTCTCACATTTTCGATTTTTCAAGCGGTTTTTAAAATTATTGTTTTTCAAATTAACACATTAAATTCCCCATACTAAAATAGTATGGCCGCGCGGCATCAAATAAATATGGACGAAGACATTTCAAATAAAATATATGACACTTGTCACTTACGGACGGCGCACCCTTTATGAACGTAGCCGCGGCCGACCGCTTGTATGATAATACGTTTAAATAACAAAAGGCTTCCATTTTAGTGGAAAAATCTAATATCTAAACAGGTCGATACCCAGCGATTGGCGACCTTTGTATCAGAATAACAAGGTGTACCGAAGATTGATGATGATTAATGGAGTGGCGATAGCGTTCAAAGAACTGATACACCCAAACTTAGTATAAGAAAAGTGTTTATTTATTTATGTACTAATGTAGTTAGTTATAGCTTGTAAGTGTTGAAATATCATGCTACTATGGCTGTTGTTACAGTGCTCTTGCGGCTCGCTGTTTTACTATGAATTATGTAAAAACTTTTTTTATTTTAATTATAAATCCGCCAGTAGCTTTTCTATAAGTAAAGTTGCATGAAAATCATAGAAGCATAAGTGCACATCTGTACCACCTCCCCCCCTCACAAAAATGTAAATAAATAGTGACAATCCCCACTAGTAAAAAAAAAATAGAAAATTCTAGGGACAATTTAAAAATGGGATTCGTTTCTGAACTCGCTTGCCACCGTTCGTTTGTCAAAGCTACAATGCGATTACGGTGGGGTCTATTCTTAGAGTTGTTCGATTGTTAAATTATTCTTAGCTTTGTGTAACGAAACAGAATTTCCTATAAGATGTTCGAGTCTTATGTGGATCGATTGATTTTGATTTAGAGGCAATAACTGATTTCGGCAAATAAAATAAACTGTGACGAACCGCTCTGTCACGACCATCACTAGCAGTTAGCAACGCAGCTTGCGATTTTTTGTTCATTGTGTAATTTTTATTGTTACCGACTCAGACTTCTATATAACGTGCAATGTATAAGAAAAACTGTATTTCATAAAAATTACTTTGACTTTATGGATACTAGTAAATTACGCCAACGATCCCCAAAAAAAATTATAACAGTTCATTTGCCAAACAAACACTCAACCATAAATCACATTATAGCCATCGCCTTTCCATTATCCATTGGACAAATAGTTCCGATCGTATTTGAAGATAGCGACGCGGACTATAAATCAACAGCTCCTCTAAAAGAGCATAGCCACGCTTTGTTTGTGAACGAAAACGGATTTTCTGTGACCAAAACAACGAGTTGAAGTTGCAACGTTAATTTCATTACACGACAGAGTAACTTGTTACCTTTTACTAGCTACACTCTCCCGTACTAATGAACGAGTGTTTTGTCTCTTTTACTCTGCTTTGAAATGAAGTTTACATGACAGGAACAAAACACGGTATATCTATTCCTGGCTTATACTCTGTTTAATAGTAAGACCCAGTGTGTTTTCGCTAAATATAACTATAATTACTATATGTGATTCAAATAAGCAAAGCAATAGGTAGGTAGTATGTTATGGGTTGTATTTAATCGATCACCAAAGTGACCTAACGTAACCCACAAAAATACTAAGTTAGCACCTAAAAATACAAAGTTAGCACCTAAACACTACACTGAGATACAAACTTACCATTTTAGGTGCTAGCCTATGTGGATCAATTTATTATTTCCCGTATTTTATTGAGTCTTGTTTTGCTATTGTTTATAATACGAAAAGAGAAGTCTTTACTGACTGAAGAACTAACAACAGTCTACGCCGCTAGACCTTTGACGCTAAAACTTTGCAGGCAGGTTCCTTTCATAAAGTAGGACAGGTAGTATAAACAGTTCTATACGGTCCCACTGCTGGGCTAGCCTCTATCATTTAAAACAAGTATGATGACCTTTATAGACGACCTCCGAAGCCGAGCTGGCTTGCACGCCGAACTTTGGGCGGCGCTAACTCTGAGGTCCCGTCAATTTCCGGTCGGGTCAATGTCGAAAACAAACTTTTCGATATTGTGTCGGGTCTGGATGGTAGTGGTACCATCGTTGTTTCTGATTTCCATAAAACATAAGAAAACATAAAGAATTTGGTGACTCGTTACTTTGTCGCACCTCCAAAAGATGGAATAGTCTACCAGCACACGTTTTCCCTCCTTCTTATGATATGGGGTCTTTCAAAAGAGGCGTGAAGAAGCACTTTGTGGGCCGGCAGAGTGAGGTTAACTGATGCTACGTTTGTTTCACGCTGCACCAGTTATCTTCGCGTCTGGACTCCATTTCCACTTAACATTAGGTGGGATGGAGTCATTTGCCGAGCTATCTATAAAAAAAAGAGCTTTAGCTACTTACCTTGGGATCAGAGCATTGTATGTGATGTTGTCTTAATATTGGCTATATCACCACGTTTGCCGAATGCGGGTTGGTTATCACTAATACGGGATAAGTTCAAAAATTAGTAACACACTATGCCAGACCCAGGAATTTGAACCCAAGAATTCTGGCTATCGATATCATCATATCATAACCACTCAGCCACCGAGATGAATGAAGCAAGAAATAAGAAAGGGTTTTACGGAATTCCTACGAGATCACGTGAAACGAGTGTTTACGCAGAAGAAGTCGTGGTCAGCCGTTAGTATGCAATAAATGAGCTAAAGGTATCTAGGTGAATGGTCGGTCCCAGCATTCTGTATAGATTGGAATCCCAATAGCCCACATTCCGCCGAAATAGTCAACCATTTTAAGCGATAATATCATAGAATGTCAGAACTCCCATCTACAACTATAGAGGTACTATACCTATTCACCCGCGTTGTTTACCGTTTTCGCAACTTTTTTCATTGCTGCTCCACTCCTATTAGTCATAACGTGATGTAATATAACCTATAGCCTTCCTTAATAAGTGGACTATTTAACACAAACATATTTTTTCAATTCGAACCAGTCGTTCCTGTGATTACCGCGTTCAACCAAACAAACAAACAAACAAACTCTGTAGCTTTATAATATTAATATAGATAATGCCTCGGTGGCCGAGTGACATAGCGCTCGGCCCTATACCTAAAAGTCCCGGGTTCAATTCCCAGCTCGAGCAAAGCGTGTTTCGGATTTATTCGGTGCATAGCCCGGATTTGTGATTACCAACCCCCATTTGGCAAGCGTGGTGATTAAGCCAGTACCCATCAGTTGTAACGATGACTGGATTTCAATAATTGAGGCCTTAGCCCAGCAGTAGGACAGTTATAGGCTATTAACTTTACTGTTTTATCATTATCCTAGTAGGGTTTGCTCTAAGTCTGCATAGAAGGGTAACCATGTTTTTTGAATACATCGCAATAACAATATTTATACCATTGTCGTGCTCCCATCTGATCCGAACCTCTCCGAGAATCTAGTAGGAAACGGGACACGCTTGTGTGATGTTATTCCCTCTAGAAACCTTCTGATCGAGATTCAATCACACGGCTTGAGGAACCCTTTAATGTTCTCGCCGCCGCCAAAAAAGTCCGGTGATGGTGAAAAGGACGCGTAAAGTCATCAACAAGCACGTTTAAAAAAAATGCATTGTTGTGTTCTGGCAGGTAGAATAAATTAAGATAGCTAATGCCTCAGTAGTGAAAGATTCTGTCTAAAGTGCGCGTCCACTTTCCTATGAACGCACAACGCGCGATGGACTAGACATTCGCTTGCCGCACAAGTGACAGCCATAATATACAAGTGGCATAAGAATCAAGCAGAATAGAATAAACTAGAATAAACGTATGGATTAGAATAGGAAAGTTCATCAAACGTCATTATTTTTACGTATCGTTGGTTTATATCAATTTCATACAATCTATATATATAAAAATAAATTGCTGTTCGTTAGTCTCGCTAAAACTCGAGAATGGCTGGACTGATTTCGCTAATTTTGATCTTGAAATATTTGTGGAAGTTCAGGGAAGGTTTAAACGGTGAGAAACATAAATAATAAGTAATGGAAAATACTGAAAACGACAATTTCATTTTGAAATATAATCATATTGTTTGTTTTGTTCTCATAGAAACACGAAGTCCGCCTGGTCAACAAAATGTTCCTAGCTGTGAAACATTTGATGGTTTTTGTAACTTGGTTGTCAAATATTTAAAGGTGCGTTCAGAAATTTGTCTGTTTTATAGCTGTACTGTAGTATGAGGTCAGGTTAGTAGTATATTAGCGATATGGTTCTTGTCGCGGGGTCTGAGATTCAAGATGACCAGTTCCTCAGTGGTGGTAGATTCCAGATGAAGTGCGTTTTCACCTCGGATCTTACCCTCCTTATTGTCATCGTCATTTGATTTTTGAAGTGAAAACTTCTTTAGCGGCGTTGTGCACTTTTTTTGGAATGGGTAAAAAATGTTAAACTTGCGTCAGGACACGTGACCTGATCGAAAATTCGTAAGACGGATGGAGAGTAGACAGCTGGCGCGGCGTAATATAATTTTTTAATATAACTTAATATAACTTTTTAATGTAATATAAATTGTCATGCTTGTGTACGATAGCCCAATAAATAAATATTGTATTCTACCACATAAATGAGAGTACTTTTATACTGATAATTAAAGCAATTCGTGCAAAATTATTCCCTAACCATTCCAAAATATCAAAAATGCACAACGTTAATATTCAAGTTTTCACTTCTGCCGGCACTCCCAGAGTGCAACCCGTCGTTTTTTTTTCGTTTATTTGATGGCTTTAGGCTTAGTATCTCAGTGAAGATGTGGGGCTTTACTAAGATCTCACGCGGACTTCTTGAGTCAATTTGAAAAGTGACGTTGCACTGTTTTGTTTCATTTACCAACAGTCATGCACGCTCACGAACACTTAACGTTTAATAATCCACCATTATTTTACACATAACACAAATTTTAGAAAATAAAACAAAACCGCAGACATGACTCTTCACTTTCCCGTCAAAAACCGTAATTTGTTTTAGTCACAAAATCTTGAAATTGGAGCTGACGCATCTCTCACATGATATCACTTTTACGTATATTTAGTAAAAATGTTTTCCTTATTAGCGTTAGCCACATTTTGTTGTCAACTTTCCTCATGATGGATGATGTTGCGAATCGGGAAATGAATTACGATACTGTTTGCTGACCAATATTTATACCACATGACGCTCTCCGATGTCCTGTTATGTTGCATCACGCAGCAATCACTTTTGTTTAGCAACATTCAGCAACATTTTGCAGTTAAGCAATCTTTATCATCATCATCAGCTCAATTTATGTCCCCACTGCTGAGACACGAGCCTTCCTTATGGATATATATTCCTTATGGATGGATAGGGAGAACGTGCCATAAATCACCACGTGGGTCCAGTGCAGATTGGTGGTTGTTAACGACTGCTAATGCAGTCGGGACCAACGGCTTTAAGTGCCTTCCGAAGCATGGAGGAGCTCGAGATGATACATTTTTGGTCACCGACTTGCTATCCGATGATCGGCCTTGGCGAAAGTTGCACTCGCACACTGGGCGCGTTAACCACTTACCATTATTAAAAAAGTGAGTTTGTTGGTTTGTTTGATAAACTTTCACGCGTAAACTATTTAACGATTTGTTTGTTTTGTTATCATAGATACTGTCAAAGCGGTACGAAGTCCGCCGGGTCAGTTAGTTTTAAATAAATGAATAAGAGGTGACAAGCAAGTATAATAATAGTTGAGAATTCCGAATGAAGGGACGATTCTTGCAACACAGAAGAGCTGTCAATAATAAAATTGTAGGTATCTCAGGGTGACCTGTCAACCCGTCAGTCACTGGGATCACCGTTTCCACATTACAGAAAATTACTTAACTTTTATGGACGTAACCGAAATGCGTAAGCCGTTAAGCCACTGACCTATACAGAGGACAAATATTATAAATCTTCACATTTTCTGGTTCAGTGAACTATAAAACTAGGTTTGGAGACATTTGATGGCGCAGAAATTAGTTTCGTACAGACACCTGCTTGCACTTAACCTATCAAAAAATGTCAAATTTATTCAATACATTTTCAACCATATCATAAAGTTCAAAGTCTTTTGAGGAAATTTGACAGTTTGATTGTTCATCAGACGTAACTTTGGTAAATATCCCGCTGGCTGGAGGTCGGTTAGAAAAGTATATATTTCCGTTTTTTATACGGAACAAATTCTGTTTTCAGCATAATTCAGAAGAACATATCCAGATCTGATTCTCTGCATCACTCATAAGTCTCCCAGATATGGGACCCCGCTGGGTGTAGGCACATGTTGATGTGTAGGCGTGTGTACATCTTGCAGGTATTTTTCGCAAGTCGCAATAGTTAAATTATTCCAAATGAATAATTAGAACAAAAACATTTCTGAAATTAATAAAAAATCTATATTATAAATAAAATATGAATCGCTAAATGTGTTGCAAAACTCGAGAACGGCTGAACCGATTTGGCTGATTTCCTTTTTGTTGTGTTTGATGACGTCGAGAGAAAAACGTAAAAAATACGAGGAAAATAGTAAAAACAACAATTTTCTTTACCCATACAAATCACCTCTGTCCCCAGCTGTCAAACATTTGACGTCAATCAAAACTTTTGATAGAACGAAATCTGTCCGGCCATAAAAAAAACAATGTAACTTTGTTTTAGAGAAATAGGGCAAAAAAAGGTCTGCCGAGACAGCTAGTACAAAGAATAAATTACAACACACAAAACATTGTCAAAACGTCCGCCGTCGTCGTCAAGTGTAAAGGTATGACATGACGGAGTACGTTCATATGCGGAGGCAGTAAAAGGCAGGCCCGATTAACCATCGGTGCCTTGACAGGGCACTATGCCACAAAACAAATGCTCCACAGAATGCATCTATCAACAAATAGCTTGTGTAGGGCATGTGGAGAGGAAACGGAGTCAATGCAGCACCTACTGTGCGGCTGCGACTCTCTGGCTAGGAAAAGAATGGGACTCCTGTGGTCGGCTTATTCGAAACCGGAGGACTTCAGGCGCTTGGCTCTTAAGGACGTGGCCAAACTTATGGCATCTATCTTTACAGAGAAAGAAGAGTGGAGTGAAAGGACGTGGTTGCACAAAAGATCCCGATGGGTCGAAGTGTTACTGCAAGAGAGAAACCTCAGCAGGCCCCCCCACTTAGATAAGATAAGATAAAGGTATGCCATAAATTGTACTTAAACCATTCATTCGAGACTGGATAGATTCTGAACTGGAGTAGATATCAGCGTTATGTTCCGCACCGCAACCGCCTCTGTGGTTTATTGGTTAAGACCACCAGTTTAGACCCAGAGGTCCCTAGTTCCTAGCAGGGGGTACATTGTGTGCTCGGTTTGGTTGGTGGTAGGACTTGTTTGTCCGCCTGGCTAGATACCACCATCTTATCTAAATATGTAACCATAACATCAATATTTGTAACATTGCCTTTGTTGTGTTCCGGCTAGTGGCTAGAGGCTAGAGATAAGATAGCCAGTGCCTCACTAGTTGAGGATTCCGGGTGAAGAGAGCTCTCACCAATTGGCCTTATCATCACTTAACATCAAATAATGTCTCCAATAGTGTGTCGGTAGCTTGATTTTGAGTCTATGGAATTATTGTCAAAATCAGGACACTGAGACACAATTGACATTTTAAAATGGCGCAGCTTGCCGTATTACCTGATTACTTACCCACGAAGCTGTAGATATCTACAGCTCCGTGATACTACCTATGGGCTTTTTCCCAGCTGGAAACATACAAAATGTAATATTCTTGATACTTAGTATTATATTATATTTTTATTATAATCTTTATAATGTTTTTGATAAATAAACTAAACTTTAAAATATCAGAATCGAGGTCTAGAACAATGACCTGATGGCGTATGTGTGTACTTATTTAATTTTTATACTTTTCTAAAAAAAATAAAAGGGGCATAAAGGCCCATACAAATCCGGGCACATTTCTGGTGACATTGAATTCGGTACTGAATGAGTGAGCTACACTTTACGAGGGGAATAAAAAGGCCGTAAAGGGGGAATCCTCGCGCCAGTCATTTGGCGTACGGCACGGACCGTCGGTTGTGGATTATAAATGTGTTTGCTTTATGGACACGTGGCATTCGTGAACCAAGATTTTAATTTTCCTTCGCGTAGGTACTTAGAGTTGTTAGAGTTTTGTTATTCAAGACACTTTCTTGCTGCTGAAATATGTTTTTTAGGACTTTTCATGCATGTCTGTAATATTTATAGAGGAGCTCAACGGCGCATTAATTAACGCGTTCAATCTGAGATTGGGAATGCTTGTGCCCCAACAGTGGGGACACAAAATGAGCTGATGATGATGAACAGCTTATTTAATAATATTTATATTTTATATGTACTTTTCAACGCATCGGTGGCCGCGTGTAAAACTGCTCGGCCTTATATCCGGAGACCTTAGTTCACAGTAGACCTGTGTTCCCAGGTCGGACAAAGTGTGTTTTTATTTTTCGATGCATAGCCCGGATTTGTGATCGATCACCAACCCTCATTTGGTAAGAGTGACGATAAAAGTACCTAATACCTATCAGCTGTAGCGAACGCTTGATTTCAATGATGACGGACTTTGCAGTGCAACAATATGTAGGCTTATTAATTATTATTTTTATTTCATAACGTAAACAAAGGACGAAGGACGGAAGAATAGGACAGATTTTTATGGAAATTCTCTCAGGATCAAGAGGTACAAGTGCTTACACGAACATAGTCGCAGGCAATGCCAATACAAGAAACAAATTGAACACTCCCATTTGACTCTCTATACTCCCGTATCACTCAGCCAGGCTACGCAAAGTTTTGATAAAGCTTAATTCTATAAAGTAGGAAATGATAAAGAAAGTTATTTCAATTTATATCAATAAAAAAGTTTGCAACAAAATTCGTGCCCCCGATGGCTGCTTATCTTTCTGTGGCAGCGTAGCCGTACCTCTTGGGCATAAGCTTACAGCGATTTTGAAACTTTTTAAAAGTATTTATTTTGTTTTTTTTTTATAATTTCATAAAAATTTTTTTTAGTTCTTAGCAACAATAAAATACCGACCACCTGCTACCTTTCTGTGATCCCGTAGTCATCATCAGCTCATTTTATGTCCCCACTGCAGGGGCACGAGCCTTCCCTATGGATGGATTGTGAGAACGGGCCATAAACCACCACGCGGGCTCAGTGCGGATTGATGGTTGTTAACGACTGCTCCCTGCTGCTGTATGTTATTTTTTTGTTGAAAAAAAGCTGTCAAACACGGGCCCTAAAGTGTCGAACACTGTAATGGTGCCGTTACCTTATATACATTTACCTTAGTTCAATGGTTTAGCAAAATATAGGTTTCCCTTAAGGCGAAGAGTAAGGCATTAGCGGCGCTAATGGATTTAATTTGATAACTGCTAAACTGGATTTTTTTCAAACATTGCGGACCTTCCGACACTAGGCAAACATCTATTATTTGATAATTGTGCAGTACTTTTAGGTTTGTTTTTGTATTCATTCGCTAACACCAACAGTGGCCATTGTTTGTGAATAAATGCGATAGCCCGTTTTGTGAATAACCACGCAACTTAAAGTAGTGCACATATATTAAATAAAGTACGCAATGTTTAAAAAACGATCCGGTCCATTAGTAATTGTCAAATTATCAATTGGTGGCGCTAGAGTGTCTTACCCTTAGCCTTAATATTTAATAATACATAAAAAGCTAGCAGTTTGCGTTTATACCATACCCTAAGATCTAAGTCTCACAAAGGAATTATGGGGAGTGGGTATCCAAATAAAGGTAACACTCTGAAGAGATCGTGACACAAGACTAAGGCTTGTTACACATTTGTTATATGTCTACATAATATCTCTATATATGAATATAAATTTTAATGTAAATTACATTTATCAATTACTAGCTCACCCGGCAGTTTTCGTACCGCTTTGACAGTTTCTGTGACAACAAAACAAACAAATCGTTAAATAGTTTACGCGTAAAAACGTATCAAACAAACAAACAAACAAACAAACTCACTTTTTTTAAATAATAAGAATCCTTTGTCTTTGATTATATTCTTGAGAATGAATATGCGTACAAAACTTCATGATGATCGGTTGAATAGTTTACGCGTGAAAGCGTAACAAACACCAAACAAAACAAACTCACTTTCGCATTTATAATAATTAAGTTAACATTTTATATGTATTTGTTTGAAGGCCGATTGCAGTAGGTACTTACAATTTATATTACCTACACTTTTAGTTTAGGCTAATGTAAAATGTTAGGCTAATTAAAATAAAAACATGTGATAAAAGTTATAAAACAAATGTTTTGTAACATTATACATTTGGTATGTGGCAACACCATTAGGTGTGGGCCTCGGAAGAACACAAGCCATAGATTCTGCTATTTAAAACGTCGTCAACTGTGTCTCAGTGGCGTGACTCTATCTTTTTTCCCTGTCAATATCACACTTTAACGTAAAAACAAAACGAAACGTATTGTAAAACGCCCTCAGACTTGGTCGAACGATCTTTGCAAGGTGGCTTGCAAGAGCTAGATGAGAGTAGCCGCTGATCGTGCTCAGTGGCCAGGGCCGTAGCCAAGGGGGGGCATTGTAGGGCAATGCCCTACCTTACAATACCAATGCCTTACCTTAATAAAATACCTTAATAATCAACTAATATTAAGCAAAGTACTGTAAAGCAGATTTAAAACGGAAAAAAATACTAGTGTATAGTGGCATCTAGTCTTCCACCCATCAATACTTTTACTATGGCACCAACTTCGAAATCGAAAAATTTAAAGGAATTTTGTTACATCCTGTATATCACCCCGACAATTAAATAAGTATTAACCTGACTCGCACATGTTCACAAATTAAGGACACCAAAATTCGATTGACCAGAACAGATCAAGTAACATTTTTACTTCCGCCCTACCTGTAACCACAGCTGCCCTACCTCAAATTCAAGTCTAGCTACGGCCCTGAGTGGCGTGCACTTGGAGAAGCCTATATCCAGAGGTGGACAAATATAGGCCGATAATGCTAATGTCAAAATCAAGCTACCGACACACTATTAGGACGTTTATGAATTAGTAGACTTGAGTCCATAGCCTTATGTGTGCTCAAAGTCTAGGTGAATGTTTATTTTATTCGTGTCGTGCCTGGCATGCCAAATATTTGAGGGTTATGTAAGAAACATTCCGTTTTCAAGGAGTAGGTCGATTGCGGATTTAGATTGTTCGGGTGGCAATTGTAAAAATAAGCGACATTTACTATGCTCAGTCAGTAGATGGGTGACCAAGTTTAATTTTCTCGAGGTTTTACAAGGTTTGTCCACCACCACCATATTAACATCGAGGAGCTCGATGGCGCAGTGGTTAACGCGCCCGGTCTGCGAGGTTATAATAGTATAGTATAAGTAATAAGTAACCAAATAAAAATGAGCTGATGATGATGATGATGATGATGATGATGACGATGATGATGATGATGATGATGACGACGACGACGACGACGATGATGATGATGATGATGATGATGATGATGATGATGATGATGATGACGATGATGATGATGACGACGACGACGACGACGATGATGATGATGATGATGATGATGATGATGATGATGATGACGATGATGATGATGATGATGATGACGACGACGACGACGACGATGATGATGATGATGATGATGATGATGATGATGATGATGATGATGATGATGATGACTATATCAACCTGCTTTGAGTAAGCGTGGTATGCGATCGTTATAATAACACAACATTCTTTAAAATTTAATTTTAAAAATAAATTGAGAAAACTATCAAATGAAATAAAATTATAACATAAAATCCACAACATAGTTCCGTTTAATATTATGAAACGGGAAACTTTACACTCATTCATTTTTTTCTCATTCATTTTCTTCAACATGAATACTTAACAAACGTCAAGTTAATATTAAGTCCTCGCTAAGTGCAACCCTCGTTAACGCAGAGAGGCAGCACTGCATTTTCTATTCAAACCTACAAAAAAGCGGGTAAACCCCATTTGCCTTTTCATAATGGAGGAGTTATGAATTATGGAAAAAAATATCAAAAGACAAGACACGTCGTAAAAGAGTCTGAGTTTTGTTTCGCTAATGTCGAAATGTTGTTCTAGTATCGACATGAAACCTTTTTTACCCGACTGCGTCAGAAGGAGGGTTATGTTTTTCGAGTGTATGTATGTATGTCTGTTTCTTTGGCACGCCCTACAACCCAAACGGCATGGTGGATTTTAACATATTATGAAGTGTCGTTAGATTTGTTTTGACTGAGGGAGTGACATAGGCTATAAAAAAAACAAAAAACAAACGTAAAAACATTGGCCGGGTTAGCTATTATTAATTAGTAGTCTTGACCCCAAAAAACTGTTGGATCGACCACACGATCAACATTTTTTAAACGAACTACAACGTCTACGGAGTTTAAAGGATATGGCCAATTTTTCTATGGACGTAGATGTAGTTAATAATTTTAATTTACAGCAATGTTTTATGGTGTTTTGTTTTCGGGAATATTAGCAGATTTTACGAGTATTCTCATGTTTAAAAAACTCAAAGAACTTGTCAGTCAAAAGTACTAGACGTCAAGAGTTTCGTTTTTACGCCTTAATCGGATTTGCTATTTAAAATAGTAAGACGTTTTAATATAATTATGTTATGTAGGTTTTGAAATGCTTGGTTATTTACTTTACAAAACTAAAAATTATGAAATAAACCAAATTATTAAAATAAAACAAAAAACCCGACTGCTAAAACAACTATATAAAACACAATTATATACTCGTAAAAACCGGACTAACATAAAAAATAACTGCAAAGAGAAAAAACTCAAAAGAAAAAAACAAGCTCTACGATCCCGGAATTCAATTTGAGCAATGTTGACTGCAACGTGAAATATTTCCTAACCAAGCGGCCGCTTTGGTTGGTCCCCGCCTGCGACAAATATCAATATTCAATGTATTTATAATACTCATTTAAATACTCTGGTATCTTAGAGCTTGTTTTTTTCTTTTCAGTTTTTTACATATTAAATAACTTTTAAGACATGCTTTCTTTTTTATTTTGCGAAGATACATGAAATGTTTAACGGAGTTTAATGTAGATGATAGATATATACTTCTCCACAGCTAAAAAATGCGTCCTGAATGGGTAGTAGGTAAAAAATGTTTGGACGGTTCAAAAGCTCTTATTTTGAGTTTTTTTTAAATAAAAAAAATTGACTTTGAAAAATTCGACTTTGATAAAAAGTTTAATTGGCACTTCATCACACATAAAAAAAAATGAAAATGAACAATTGTTTATTGTGTCTAAAGGGTACATCAAGTTTTAACCGTATCTGGAGCACCCGTTTAAGCAAATATGTGCTTGTTTTGGGATACTCCGCTCTTCCATAACAATAACAAATAGTACCTAGTAAAATTATTTCCATTACTTATAAAACTCCGTGCTTCGGAAGGCACGTTAAGAGGGGGTATAAAGGTAAATCACCAATCGTAGATTTGATTTTAACACTAGAAGATAAACCACGATTTACCCGAAAAAAATATCATAGATACTACAGCATACTTGAAAGGGACTGGCTTAAGCGAAAACATAATATATTAAAATTTTATCGATAAAATAAAATCACAAACTTACGTCTACTTTTCAACTAGAATCAATTTATTTTCAATTTGACGCATATTACTGAGCCAATATTTTAACACATAATATCAAATTATATTACCGAGCGACTGTATTAGCGATTTGAAAAAAAAATGTACATTTTACGAGTAAATAAACTAAAACTAATTCGGCGCTTACGACATTCTTATTCCGTGCAGAACGCTCCAGTCTGTCGCACCTGACCCGAGGTAACAGGCATGTTTTGTTTCATCGATTAGTCGCGATCACTCTGTTGAGACGAGAGGACTGTGTTTCTGTGCTCAGGGCGCCGAGAAAATATTTCGTTAAAATAAGATATTATTATCATAATATTGTTATTATTTCTTTTCATTGGTGATGAGTAGTCTCACCTTGAAATATCGACCCTTACGCATTAACTTTAGAGCTCACTATACAATGTATTAGAAGCGCTGAAGCAATGACGGCGACGCGGGTACCGGGTATAGTATATGCAAAACAGAACGATGCTTTTGACCACTCGTATTGGTGGCAGTATGTATAGTAATTTTTTTTCACAGTACATACATAATTAAGTTGAATTAGCTATTCTGGAAGTATTGTATCATACTTCGTATATTACCGTACAAACTTGTGATTTACAATTATTTTGTATTTCAGAACTGCTGCAGCTCGTAAATGTCGTAATATCTCACAAGCCGATGAATGCTATCCGGTCAAACTCGTACGCAAAAATCTCTCATCAACTCTGTTAGTTCGTTACAGTTGTTTAATTTAAAGCTATTCGTATATTTATTTTTATAAAAACCATAGAATGTAAACATAATATTGATTTTTTTATATGTTAACACATGAAAAGTCTGTCGTTGCTGACTGTACAATCCAGCTCGAAGATCTCGTAGATCTCGAAGAGCTCGCAGCTGAAATGCCTCGCGATACCTGAAAAATGAATGTAAAAGATTATTTCTATAAAAATGAACTTGAATTTGGTCCAGAATTATCTTTTCAAATATTTTACTAAATGTGGGTAGCACAGAAATTGGTCTAAAGTTAGTGGGGTCAGATGTGCTACCTGATTTGTATAATGGAATTACTTTACTTTGCTTCATTAGGTCAGGAAAAACACCACAGTCAATACATTCGTTAAATATGCAAGCTAAAACTGGAGCTATTGTCTCAATAACGGATTTAGTGACGTCAACGGAATTACCCCACAAATCAGCAGTCTTTTTTTTTATTAAGAGTGTTAAAAGTTTTAATTATATCTCTAAAATCAATTTTTTGAAAACTAAAATGGTTTTCACTAGGTTTGACATTTTCCTTTAGAACCGCTTCAGCTACAGTGGGGGACGAGTCCAAAGTCTTTGTAGTTGAAACTGGAATATCAGTAAAAAACTTCTCAAATGCCGCAGCAACATCAGCATCAGAAGTTAAGATTTGATTTTCGAAGCTCAATTTGTACTCATTGTTACGACTTTTGACATTTTCAGTTTCACTATTTATAATATTCCATGTCATTTTTATTTTGTTATCACTTAGCTTAATCTTTGAACTCAGGAATTTTGCCTTTGCTAATCGACATACTGTTTTAAATAACTTAGAATATTTTTTGACATACAATTTGAAATCTTCACTGGTGTTATAGTTGCGTTCATCATAAAGCTCATAAAGTCGCTTTCTACTTTTGTGGATACCAATTGTAACCCATTCACTAAAAGTAACAGTACCACTAACCGAGATCATCTTTGGAATAAAAGTTTTATTAAATTCTAAACAATATTTATAAAAGAAATCATTATAAAATGTATTTGGGTTATCATTATATTCTACATAACATATATTATCATAGAGATTGTTTTGAAGCGTTCCAGACGACCTGCAGTTTTTGGTACAACAGTGATAATCTGTTTCTTCACTTGCTGACACTGATGTGGAAGGCTGACCATTTGGCCACAATGATCAGAGTCTAGTTTATTAATAATGAGTTTAGACAGAGGTACTAGATCAGTGTATATATTATCGATACAAGTGGCCGAAGTGGCAGTTATTCTAGTCGGCTCCAAAAATAAATTATTCAAATTATATGATTGAAATAAATTTTTAATTTTGATAGAACCTGTAGACTTTTCTAACAAATTAATATTAAAATCACCGCAAACAACTATCTTTTTACCTACATTGCGGATTTTATATAATGCTTCATCCATTACTTTTTCAAAATAATCATACAATGCTGACGGAGGCCTGTATAACTTAATACAACAAGTCGCTCCAGCTCCACACAAGCTATTTCTATTGTTTGCTCAACCGAGAGGCTCATTATGTCTTTTCTTTCCTTTAATTTTAACTTCTTATCAACTATAATTAAGGAGCCACCATGAATTGAATTTACTCAACTGAACGAACTACCTACCAAATGATTATTAAAATTGAACATGAACTGATGATCTTTAAGCCAGTGTTCAGTAATACACAGAATATCAACTTTATTATCGTTCATGAACAATTCAATCTCTGGATCTTTGCCCATCATTCCTTGAATGTTCTGGTGAACCATACTGATTGACTGAACATTTTTAATAATTGTAGGTTGAGACGGGCTTTTCTTAGAATTAATTACACATTTATTTAAAATATTACCAAACATTTTGCAAGAGAATTCCTCTTTTGTCTTATGATTTAATTTAAAATCGTCATTAAAGAAAAGCTTTGTAAAAAAGCTTATTATAAAGTGTCTGATTACATTCAAGACAAAACAACATGGGTTAAAAATGCTTCAATCACCCCAACAGGTATTTATAATTTAAAATATTTTTAAGTAATTTTAAACTTGTATAAGTTGATAGCGGCATATAATTTTGTAAATGTCGTTACTTATATTAAAACTGTGGAGTTTCTTGCGCCCATTCTTCTCCACAACTAAAAAATAGACGTCCTAAATGGGTAGTAGGTAAAAAAAATGTTTGGACGATTCAAAAGTTCTTTTCTAAAGTTTATTTGAATACAAAATATTTGACACTTTGACTTTGACTTTGATTACAGAAAGTCTGTTTATCTTAAGTGTAAACAATATTTTAGTTTTTTTTACCATTAAAAAAACAATAAAATTTTTCATTAAATTTCAATAGTAAGTCCTATAAAGATTGTTACATTTTAAGACAAGTTAGAATGAACAGACCTTAAATACATAATTTAATGCAAAAATGTTTTTAACTTACCTTCTTTCTGTCTGTTCTTTGCAGTACAGGTACAAGCCTGGGAACGAATTCTGAAAAAAAAATGTAAACCTATGAATCTATGTAAATAAAGCGATATTTTTGTAATAAAATTAGACTTCTTTTTTTTACATTGTCGACACTCTTTGAAGAAGAGATATAACAGTAAGAGCACTTACACACGAGCAGCACTTTGGTATCAATAGAGGTAACTGTAGCGTCGGATGGTAGGCCTTTGACCTTTAACGTGTCGACAGCAACCGCTGACTGTTGCAGTTACTTCTGTCGATAGCAAAGTGCGACTGAAAGGGATAATATAATCTACATGATACAAAAAATAATCTACATAATACAAAAATGCTTAAAGATTTCATGGCACCTACGCCTTTATAAAATAAAACAATATTAAATATTTAAAGTAGCAATATATAATAAAAATATATTATATCATTAGTAATGATTCATTACTTACCTTTGCGTATTATTTACCACCAGCAAAGAGTATTTTAGTGTTTCGAAGTACAGCTAGGTGATCCGACTCGCACTTAGCCGGTTTTTATCTGATTATTTTAGGTATACTGTGCGCGATCGCACTAAACACGAGTACACACGAGGGAGCGACCTGCCAATATGTTGCGTTGGCCGCCACGCCGTACGCACGGACGAAAGCGGGGCGTGAAAGGGGCGCGGGTGGAATCTGTTTTTTTTCTAGGTTTATACGCCCTCTTAAGCCGTTGGTCCCGGTTGTTGTCGTAAGATGGCAGTCGTTAAAACCCACCAACCCGCATTGGGCCAGCGTGGTGGGTTATGGCCCAATATCCCCACGTGCTATTGTTCACGTGGGAGGCCTGTTCTCAGCAGTGGGACGTTTATAGGCTGATGATGATGATGATGATGACTTATAAAATATTTTACATTAATATTTTACAAAAATAATCATAATATTTTAAGCCAAGAGAAATATATGCCCATGTTAAGTACGTATATAAATATGTGTTAGTGTGTGTCTGTGTACCATTATACAATAATATTATAATATATATGTATATATATATTATAATATATATATATATATATATACCTATATTTTATACTTACGTTTTGAGTCAATTAATATCTAGATTAATATCTAGTGTATGACACACTTGTCATAATTATGATTTGTGTAAGCTATTTAGTCATGAACCAAGCACTCAATTTCATTATAATTTTTGGTCTTAAGCCAGTCGGTGAGAACCTTCTTGCATTCATGGTATGTGAGCGGATAGATATTTAAGTGTTTGTTAACCAGATTGTATAAGTGTGCTGATTGTCTGGGGTACTGCCTCTTAGCAAATGATGTATGTACTTTAATAGCCTTAGCAACACTGTAACTCCTTCTTTTATTGCAGAGACAAAGGTCGTAAGGCAGTGACTTGTGCTTATTAAGTACGATCTCAGATCATTGATCTGAGAGTACGATGCTTAATATATATAGTTTTCTTACAGTTAGAAGGTCAGTACTTATATACAAACACTCAGTCGGGAATCTGTAAGGTTTAAAGTCCATAACCTTTAATAGGGATCTTTGAGCTCTTTCCAAATTAATAAATTTAGTTTTTGTGGCGCCACCCCATACTGGTAGGCAGTAGGCAACCACCGATTGGGCCAGTGATACGTAAATTTGTCGCAAGAGATTTTTATTAGCAATATGTCTTAAGGTCTTAAAGGTCCATATTAGTTTGCGGATTCTATTCATAATGAGCTCAGAATGTGCATACCAAGAGAGTCGTTGGTCCAACATTATGCCGAGGTATTTTGTGGATTCAACTTTGCTTATGGGAGTGCAAGAGCAGTTTGACAAAGATGGGTTTGCACATTTGTGGATTTTTATACGAAAGTCCTCCGAAGGTTGAGTGCGTTTATACATCGAGAAGCACATTAGTTAGTCTTTTGAGTGTTCAGAGTTAGCAAATTAGAGTCAAGCCAGGCAGCTGTTTGAGCCAAACCCTTTTCGGCGAATATACGAACACTGTCCCAGGTTTTGCCAGCAAATACTATTGCAGTATCGTCTGCGTAAGAAAAAATATGTCCTTCGTCAATCGGTATTCGTAAGAGGCTGTTAATGTAAACGAGGAACAGTGTTGGACCCAGGACACTCCCCTGTGGGACTCCATAGGACACATTTGCGTCAGAGCTAACAATTTCGCCAATTTTTACTCTTTGTTTCCGGTCACGAAGATAGTCGCTAAATATATCAAGGGCTTGACCTCTTAAGCCTATGTTCTCTAGCCTATGTATAAGAATGGAGACTGGAACTGTATCAAACGCCTTTTTTAAATCGAGGAAAACCGCATACATTTTTCTCTTTTGTCTACTTTGTCGATGATAATAGATGTGAGGGCCTGTATGGCATCTTCAGTTGACATTCCTTTGCGAAAGCCGAATTGTGAAGGTGACAGAATTTTGAATTTAGTTAAATAATTAACAAGTCGAATATTCATAAGCTTTTCCAGGATTTTCGATATAGCGGTTAGAACAGAAATTGGTCTGTAATTTGAAGGGTCTGATTTGTCTCCACTCTTATACACAGGGGTAATTATGGCTTGTTTTAAAGCTACGGAGAAAACTCCCTGTTGAAAACATAGGTTAAATAAGTGGGTAAGTACAGGAATAGTAAACTCATGTGCAGTCTTTAGAAAACTAGTAGGGATATTATCGTATCCAGGAGCACTATCTGATTTTAAGCTCATTAAAACATCACGAACCTCACACAGATCCGTATCCAGAAGTACAAATGTTGTCTTACTGGATTAGAAGCCTCGGTAAAAACTCGTGTAGAGGACGTTGCAGTTATTTCATTAGCCAAAAGCTTTCCACGTTTGCAAAGTAATTATTTACCCTATCAGCCGATTCTTGGGGGTTTGATGCCGCAGTCAGTAGTTCAGTGTTTTGTAATCTTGGTGGTTTACGGTTAGTAACATTATTTATAGCCTTCCATAAAAGTTTTGGGTTTTTTGTAGCTTCAGCTAATTGATCTCGATCATATTTGCGTTTCAGTTTTTTAATAAGGCAATTACAATAGTTTCGATATCTTTTAAAGGTTATCTTAAGTATATCATTGTTTAGATCAAGTTTTAGCTTATACTGCATCTTGTTGCGAGTCCTTATACATCTTAACAATCCTAACGTCATCCATGGTTTAAGCATTTGGTTTTTTTGGGGTATCAGTGTCCTTATAGTGTTTATTTTTAGACATTGCTGAAGATTAGTGATTAAGTAATCTATTACAGTATTTGGGTTGTGTTGTATTTGATTGCTTTTTCTAAATCGATTGTTATTTTAGTTTTCGTTATCTTTCTTTTGGCTTGAATATTAGTTATTTTTATTACTGTCATGAGGTGATCTGTAATTGTAGTGTTAGCTATGGCTATAGAAGCAGATTTGTGACTATGTTGTAGCTTTAGTATGGTATGATCAAGGCAGTTAGAGCCTCGCGTAGGCAAACAGTGACCTGGAAGAAGGCCATGCATCGCCAACATATTGAGGTAATTTAACCTATTCGAGCACTCGCGTGCCTTTTCATCAGGTTTGTGTATCAGGTTTATGTTAATATCACCAGTTATTATAATGTCATACCATCATAACATAAAAGCAGTATATACGTAAGTGAACAATTTTTTTTTCTATAGGAATTTTAGGCATACTTTTTGATATTACATACTTTTCATTTTAATTTTTATTATAATTAATAATTAATTTGTCATAGTTGGGCTGCGTCCGTTCCGCTAGTGGAAGTCAATCTATTTATTTAAAACATAAAAGATTTTTAATATTGATATGGTCACTATAAGATGTTGTTAGGTTAGCTAATTACGAAGTAACTTAAGGTCCCATAAGTAGGGACTTAATAAATTAACCGGTATTATATGGATCTCACAACTTTTGACGGCAGAAGAACTGAGTTGCTAGACGTGGTTTTTTACAAGTTATGTTTTTGATGACATTTTCATTTTCTCGCAGGAAATGTTTTGTGATACAGAAATATAATGACAAACCGATAATGTAGGTACGAAGCGTCAAACTGAACGCAAAATTAATGAGCAAGATAAATACTGGAGGGAATAGATTCGCATCAGGAGTCGATCGAAGTTGGGACAGACAATGCGACAACGACGACCTAAACCAAATAAATTATTGTTTCTTATTTTTATTCTTATTCTTATAAACCAAAAATGTACGTTTTCTTTGCAGCATGTACCTACCACCAAAACCAGTAATTACTTATCTTAAAATTACTATAATTAAACATCTATAATGTGATTATAAAAGTATGGGTATCGCCATTACATCTATTTTATTAGCATTGTTGTGTTCCGATAGTTACAGATAAAGCCAGTGCCTTATACACCGTGACTGGCTAGACGACGGACGCGTTAAAGGAGGTGTATAAGAAGCCGATAACTGTTTCATTAAAAATGAAAAAACACCACCTTAATTTTTAACTTTTTTCCTAACTGAAATGGTTTTTCTGCTTATTTACAATTTACTACACGGGCGAGAGAAGCGAGTAGCGAGGCGTTGTCCGCGCGTGCGGTTGACCTTACTCGTGCGCGTAGTACATGCGAAATGCCGATAGTTCACTTTTTTTTAAACGCGTAATAACTCGCGTATTTTAAAATTTGCTATAACCTTTTTTAACTAAAAGGGATTACTAGATTACCTCCTTAAACACGTCCGTCTAACCGGTGTATAGTGTTTGATCAAGGTATCACGTAGAGTTTTTGCTGTTTATTCCTTAAAGCTTCATCTCAAGATTCCGCCATAAGGAATAAATAGCAAAAAAATCTACGTGATATCTACCTACCTACCAAAAAGGGATAAAAATGAGAATTTCGTATAGGCTTTAGCGCTACTCGTATGCGTATGTTATTCACAAATCAAACCAAGATATCGGTCGGTTGCGCAAGCTATTTACATACTAAATCTTGTATTTGAGGTAGTGGTGTACACACTGATTTATATGATAACTAGAGTTGTGACCCCGATATGATATGCCCACCATAAATATGTACATAGCAATGCGGGTAGCGCTAGGTCTATTCCTGAAACCTTCCAAGCGATATGCATTGTTAATGAAATCCCAGAAAAGTTTTGGTATCTTGGTAAAAATAAAAATATAGACGGATGAAATGTGTATAGGTACGGTCAATGTGTACGTTTTTGGAATAAAGTTTAAAATCTTTTTAAATATGAGATCTTAATCGCTTCTATGGTCCGCGAATGCTGAGTTAAAGCAACTTTTGCAAAGGCCGGTCATCGAATTGGTGACCAAAAATTTAATATCTCGGGCTCCTCCGTACTTCGGAAGGCACTTAAAGCCGTTGGTCCCGGCTGCTAATGCATTCGTTAACAACCACCAATCCGCACTGGGCCCGCGTGGTGGTTCATGGCCCGTTCTCCCTATCCATTCATAGGAAATGCTTGTGCCCCAGCAGTGGGGACATTAAATAAGCTGATGATGATGATGATGATGATGAATAATCCACCATTATTTCACATTAGTATTCGACATAACACAAATTTTAGAAAATAAAACAAAATTGTAAAAAGTTGAATGGCTTATTGATTTGCAAAATATTTAACTTTGAAGTTATTAAATGATACTGAAGTATAATAAAGGTCCTTAAAACCAGTAATTATCCCGCATAAATTACAGTGTAATTAATTTGAGTTGGGTAAAGATTTTGTAATTAAAAATATTGTTTAATATGATTTATCTCACCTTATTAAAAAGTATCTGTCCCTTGGGTATTCCCAAGCATTATGAAACATTCTAAGAAGGGCAATAACACGTGGCGTTACATATTTTCCCCATTATTCATAAAAACTTTTTAAGCATTATTTAGTTAATCATTGTTTTGTCTTTGCCACATTTTCGCAACAACACATAGCGTTACATATTTAATGTACGAGTATAAGGAATGGAAACTTATAAATCTATAGCTTCTAACATCGGAGTACGTGAATGTGACATATAAAGTCTATCACATTAGTACCTATGTGACTTTTTTGTCTGATAGATTGATTTTAGTTAAACCTAGTTATGATTACGAGTATAAGCATCTTTATAAGGTTATAAAATTAAGTGTATTCGTTTTACTACGAAAAAATTGATCACTCTAAACAGTCTCTTATATACTCGAGGAAACGATTTAACAAGTGAACGGAGCCACTCCATCAACGGCCCCAACTCGCGTTGTACCGGCCCGGCGCCAGCGACTCACTGGCACAATTACAAAAAAAAAAATAAAAAAATAAAAAATAAAAACAACAGCCAATAAAATAGTTACGTTTAGCAAGGAGGTATTAATTTCTTTTTACGACGAAAAAAGTTCACTTTAAACAGTCACTTACCTCGAGGAAACGCTTTAAAGTGAACGGGGCCACTCCATCAATGGCCCCAACCCGCTGTTCCGGCCCGGCGCCCGCGACTCACCAGCCCAATTACACTTAATGAACGCACCTTCCCCTCAAGGATGTAGGTCAAATTACCACCAAGTGCTCTTAAAGAGGCTTAGTCTAAATAAATTGTAAAGTTAAAACTGTTTTATTAAAAATAAAATTATTTAAAAATTATCGTTGAATTTATTTTATATTTATTAAATATGAGAAAAGTATTTATTGTGAGTCCTTGAGAACCTTGTGTTTTGACAGGAATTTAAAATTACTTTCGAGCCTTTCTCATGTCTATATCTGTGTAAAAAGTCGTATGGAGTTACTATATATGATATATGATGGATGATATAAAGTATTGCTACGTTGTGTCGTGAAGAAAGAACAAAAACACTTTTGCATTTATAATACTTATTAGCATCATGATTAGCATAAATGAACTTATTTTACTTTCTCCTTGACAATGAGTCAAATTATTTAAAAAAAATCACAGATTTCGCAGTCCCCGCAAGAATCGGAGCATTGAAAATGAATACAACAATTTACGAAAAAAACATTTTATTTTAAATAACACAATTCCAACTTGAATGCACTTCTCGCCTGCATCCGCATCTTTTAACAGCATTACCATGACGATCGGTCAATAATCAAAGAAGCTACATCACTTTTTATATACGGAAATACCCGTTTTTGTACAATACCAAATCTAAAGGGACCACCTACAGGTCACAATTATTAACCGACTTTCAAAAATTTTTCCGCCATTTTGTAGCTAAACTAATACCCTAGGACCCTTTTTTTAATTTTTTCTTAAGTCGTATTTTTTTTAATATTTACAATTTTGTATAAACACCCCCTAAAAACCCGATTTTCTTTTAATTTTTTAAAATTCCAGAAGAATTTCCAGAACTTTCAGTTTATTTTCAAAATTCAAATGTTCACACGTGTCTTGATAAATTCCTCAACTCATTTCCATCTCGATTCTCCCAAAATCCTCGGAGCTATGGCCAAAAATACGTCTCCGGCGATTTGCATCTGATAACCATTTTCAATGGTAAAAAGTTTCTAATTTATATTCCTTTGGCGAATATTACGAAGAGTAGGTACGATATAGTTTTTATACCACATAAAACGAATGGTTCCCATGAGACTTTCAGTTTTCATTCGAGCGGATGTGGAGATAAAGTTCGTTTTTATTTCTGAAAAAAATTTAAATACTTGTTTTACTTTTCAACTTTGTCATAATGTCTGTTATAATGTGCTCTGTGCTCAATTTATTGATATCTTTACATAGTTTTGCTAATGGGCCTATTGACCGAATACATTATGTTTACACATTACACATTACACAATGAAAGTGCTTCTTTTTAAAAATTATTAATCTATCTGTATATCTATATACTATTAATAAAGAGGTAAAGTTTGTTTGTTAGTTTGTTTGCGGAGAGTAATCCTTAAAACTACTGGTCCAATTCCAAAAAATCTTTCACAGGTAAAATGGTACATTCCTTGCGGGTAACTTAGGATATATTTTATTTTGAAAAAGAAGATTTATTTTTCAAAACTCAATAAAGACGATTTTTGGCTGCTTTAAATTCGAAATCGACGTCGCGAGAAAGGGCTGGTAGTTATATAAAATATCGTTACAAAACTAACCCTTAGTAAACCTTGGCATAATACTTTGTCTCGGTGGAGAGCTGAGTAGCTGACGTGGAAACGCAAGGAAGCCAGTAAAACGTTTTTTAATCAAGTCCTGCCTGACTTACGGAGCATTTTTCTAATATAAGAGTCTTAGTGTAGTCTTTCATTGATGACCGGCGAACATTGACAATTTCCAAGCTATGGCTAATAGAATATCCTTTATAGTACACTACAAAGGATATTTTACAAAGGCAAATGGTTATTTAAATACTGTAATATTTTTTGATATTTAATTGTATTATTTTTTAATAATACTTTTTTATGAAATAGAAAGGCCGCCATCATAAGCTGTAATAAGTAAGTAAAAACAACAAATCATCTTATAATATTGCTTATCATGAAAAAAAGAGTAAAACACTTACTATGCTAACTCGAACATGATCAATATTCTTATAATTCGTATCACTGATTAGTTATTTAGCAGAGATTAACCCCCATTTTCATAAAAAAATATTTAAGCATAATTTAGCTAATCATTGTTTTGTCTCTTTTTCTCAAATTCAAAATGACGTTTGTGTGACGTTGACAAAACAATATTTAACTAAATAATGCTTAAATAGTTTTTATGAATAAGGGGTAGAAAAAATGTTTTCACGAAATATTTCGCTGTGAAATAATAATAAAGTCTAGTTGGTCACTTAAAGTTTTCTCTTCACGTAATTAATATATACTTACATACAAATAAAAAAGAAAACACATTTCACACTCGATCGCTATCGAGAAAGCAATTAAGCGATCGTGAACAGGAAAACATTTCATTTTATTGGGGAATTTAATTAACAGACCCGCCGTCGTCGCGGGGCGAAGACAAGAATTTTTCCTTACATCGTTTTACCACAAAATAAAGAGATCCAGAAGGTAAGCTTAATACATACCGCGCTCGAGCAACGCACACTTAAGCCGAGTACTCACCTAGCCGTGTAGCATGTAACGTATCTGATACTGTAACAAGTGAGTACGTAAGCGCGAGCCTGCTGCGAGCCGCTCGCGTGTGGAGCGCAGAGATCTCGCAGCGACCCGCTGAGTGGTGGTATCACTGCGAACACAAAGGCGGCTCGCAGTATGCGCGTGGACGGCGACACAGTCGCTTGTGTAGTGGGTACGTAAGCGCGAGCTTCTCGAAGGTACTCATCATGGAATGGACAGATGAAAAGTGTTAAATTTAATCGAGCTTTACCAAAATGCTCCGATATTATGGGACCCTAAAAATAGTAATTATTATTAATCAAGTCCACTGATCTCTTGAGACTTCATATCCAATATTATATCGATTTCAGTTTTTGAATATTTCACTTTGCCAAAATCGACGTGGGCTTTTATATTTTTCAAGGATATTGTAAATCAATATGAACGCACCATTTGAGACATGTTGTCGGTGTGATATCGTTCCGAGCACTTCCGGGTGCTCATAGCTGTATACGCTATGACTGTGGACGAGCCGTACCCACTTGTAGGTTGATACAGTATCAGATACGTTACATACTACACGGCTAAGTGAGTACCCTCCTTTAGATCCTCGCATTGACACGGATTTCGGAACAAATAATAACAGTCTGACCGACAGCTATTGCACAAAATAAGCAAACCCAGAAGGTACACTTAATGAATATCGCGCAAGGCACACATAAAAATTAATAAAAAAAAAATTAAAAATATAAGACAACATCACGTACGTTGTTTTAATCCCAAGGTAAGTAGCAAAAGCACTCGTTTTATGGAAATCAGAAACAACGACGGTACCACAATCACCCAGACAAAACACAATATTGAAAAGTTCGTTTTCGACATTGAACCGACCGGGAATAGAACCCGAGCGCAGCTGTTGCGAGATTCCGAGTCCGTGAGAAGTTGTCTACCTGCGCGTTAATCAAGCTCGTTTGTATGAACCTTACCTTCTGCAGTCTCATTATTTTGTGGTTTTACCGCACAAATTCCTCCCATAACAAACTCCCAATTATCTTAAAGTATTGACTTGAAAATGCCCTACAAATAGAACATAACATTGTTTTAACTTTTAAAGTATCATGGTCACTGTCAGATTTACGGTTTTATTATTAAGTATTTTGTAGGAGTGAAACATTTTTTAAGAATTTAACTTAATCATGTAACATGAAATTATTTATTTTCCCGAGAACAAGGCAAATTTTATCGTGACGTTTTTACAAGAAACGAAATTATTCACTTTGACGACCTGCTTGGTCGAGTGGCTTGCACACCGGTTTTCATGGTGTCGCGTTCTCTGAGGTCCCGGGTTCGATCCCCGGTCGGATCAATTTAGAAATGTTGACCTGTTTTTGTTTTTGAATGACCTGTTTTTCTATTGTCTAATTGTTTCGGGTCTGGGTGTTTCCTCTGTATAATAAGTATGTATTTAAGTATATTAAGTATGTTTATCCGTTGTCTAGTTAACCATTTAACGAGTTTCTTAAGGAAGCTTTTCTTGGGGCTAGATAATTGGTGTGAGTGTGGGAAACATTTATTTATTTAATTTATTTACTTCATTATTAACTAAAGAGTTTCAGCCGATACATTAAATTAGTTAATAAAAAGTACCCAACTACAGTACAAAATGATGACTAAATAATTTCAATGTCGATTAATGTTGCTGAATAAACGTTTACAAAGGCTGCGGTCGCTGATTAGTAGCAGAGCTGTAATTAGCCTGCGTGACTAGCGTTTATAGGCGTTGATCGATTGCCAGCCTAATTTCAAAGCCACATATTTGTATTAAGAAGTTATCGAAATAGAGAACTGAATTTTACGCTAAGGGCCACGCCAAGAAAAACTTCTAAGCGCTAACTATTTTTAACGAATAAGCCAAATTTATGCCAATTTTGTCGGTTAACAGAAAACGTATTAAAACGTTTCTTCAACAGATTCTTAGTTATAGCAAACTTAGTTGGAAAAACTTGGATAATACTAGTCAGAGATAGGAAAAGATGGAAAGGGTTGGAGGAGGCCCATCCCAAAGGGCACACAGAAAACAAAGAGAATGGTTGAGCATCTTCTTTTTTATTGTTAACAATGATAAATGACAATTATTATGGAAAGTTTAATATCGAATAAAAACAGTTCTACAAACGTATTTTAATGCTTTCTATAAGATAAGATAAGATAAGATAATTTATTGCTGTATAAAACTTAGCCTAGATACAAAACTTAAACTATGTAATTAATGTTAGGGTATACAATAAAATAAATTATGTATGTAATACCTAAGCTAAGGAAAACGATTGCGTGCGTCTTAGGTACCTATCCAGAACAGTCAGGTTAGCGCTTACTTAACAATAAAACATTTACACAAAAAAAACGACATACATAGTAATATTAAATAAGGCAATAGAAATTATAAACATTTGTTGCTCTTAGCTGCCAAGATCTCTGTATTCCCCATTGAGCATCGAAAGACGCAGTGTAGGCTAGCCACCAACAAGGTGGACCGACGATCTGGTAAAGGTCGCGGGAAGCCGCTGGATGCGTCACACAACCGGGCGTTGTGGAGATCCTGGGGGGAGGCCTTTGTCCATCAGTGTACGTCTTTTGGCTGAGGTGATGATGACGATGATGATGATGATGATGATGTTAGAAAGATTCCTTTAAATTGACTTATTGGTTTGAAAGAAGCTTTGGAATTTATATGAGATACAATAATATAAGACGGCTCTTAAAGTACTTTCTGCTTTCACATTCAAATTCTGTGCCTAAACTTTTTACTCTAATATTATCGTCTTTTAAAGTAATATTGAAAATGCGTTATCGTTTTCTTTCTTTTCATATGTCGAGAGTGGCATTTTTATTGCTACCCAGAATTGGAATTTTATGAACATAATGTAAATGTAATATTGTATTATTACGAATTTCATTTAATATGATAGTATTGTATTGTGAATGGGCTTTGATATCGCATTAGGATTTACATGTAAAGAAAGTTTTCTTTTTAATTTCTTTGTTCAAAACACTTACAAAATTGTTGAATACAACATACATTACCTTACGAGGAAACCTTATAGATTAACTGTGCTGGTATGGGATATTAAAAGATGTATCGGCTGCCTTATTCCCGTACATGTCATAAGGGCCGACTAAGGGATATGTTGAGCTGTTGAGTGTTGAGGTCACTAACAACGAAATATAATATTGGTGATTTTGATGCTCTCCTCAAGGAGAGCCACACCACACACACACCACCACACCGCCATCGAGCTTGAGCTCGATGGCGCTGTGGTTAACGCGCCTGGTCTGCGAGAGCTGAGGTTAAGCAACTTTCGCAAAGGCCGGTCACCGGATAGGTGACCAAAAATGTATCATATCGAGCTCCTCCGTGCTTCGGAAGGCACGTAAAGCTGTTGGTCCCGGCTGCATTAGCAGTCGTTAACAACCACCAACCCGCATTGGGCCTGCGTGGTCCGTTCTCCCTGTCCATCCATGGGGAAGTTTCGTGCCCCAGCAGTGGGGATATAAAATGAGCTGATGATGATGATGATGATGATGATGATGATGATGATGATGATGATGATGATGATGATGATGATGATGGTGATGATGATTCTGTCTTCCCGTTCTGGGAAAAGGACGATGAGTATGTATGCATGCATTTACAACGCTTGCAACAATTTCCAAAAAATAAATTTAATTTGACATTTTTTTTTAATTCTTAATTTGCCTTCATCGCTTATCTTATCACGTCTGTAGCGCTTCGTGTTGTTGATTTTAACTTTTTGCTAGCAAGCTTCGTTCGCGTCGACCATTGAGTTTGCAATATCGGGGCGAAATCTTTTAACGAGGGATTATTCTGGCTTTAAAACAACACTTAATTTAATTTCACTTATCAGGAAGGGCTCGATGGTGCAGTTAACGCGCTCGGTCTACGATTGCCGAAGTAAGGCAACTTACGCAAAAGCCGGTCATCGGATGAGTGAACAAAAATGTATCATGTCGAGCTTCTCCGTGCAGCTGGTCCCGGCTGCATTAGCAGTCGTTCACAACCACCGCACCGAACTGGGCCCACGTGCTGGTTTATACGAAAAGACATTAAAATAAAATTTTAACACTAGGCATACAGTAAAAGCAGTGGGTTCGTGGGTTAGGCACCCGATTTCGTTTGAGTGCGATAAAATTTATTAGTTAAATATTTTTATCAAAAGTACAGTCAGATAGCAAAGTGTAACTTATTATAAAAGTGTTTATAAGTGTCTACATGAAATTATTTGAAAATGACGGTACCTTCATATAAGCCGAAAAGCCTGGCTTGCCCTAGCAAAAACTCATTTCTACAATTGGTTAATTGTACTGAATAACAATCACGTAATATTTTTTACGAATGTTAATTTTCCTTGTCAACATTAAAATAATCAATTTTAAATTATAGGCAACACTCTCACGTAACAAACGTTTTTCAAAAATTCGTGAAGTAGTGATGATACAAAATGAGTTAAAGTGCAATTCTAAGCTTGATATTGGACTTTAAGGTGAAGGGTAAGGCACACTAGCGCCGCTAATGGATTTAATTTGATAACTGCTAAACTGGATTTTTTTTTCAAACATTGCGGACCTTCCGACACTAGGCAAACATCTATTATTTAATAAATGTGCAGTACTTTTAGGTTTGTTTTTGTATTCATTCGCTAACACCAAAAGTGGCCATTGTTTGTGAATAAATGCGATAGCCCGTTTTGTGAATAAACCACGCAACAAAAAGTAGTGCACAATTATTAAATAAATACTATGGTATTTCCTGTTATCGGACGGTACACAATGTTTAAAAAAAGATCCGGTCCGTTAGTAATTGTCAAATTATCAATTGGTGGCGCTAGTGTGCCTTACCTTTCGCCTTAAAGTGCAATTCTACGCTTGATATTGGACTTTAATGTGTGCTAGTGTTGATCGGCGAGCGAAAGGTAAATTGTTTGGTTTTTTCACATTAACCTACTCCAGATTTGTGTATTTGCATACTAGTAAAACTCATTAAAGCTATTTTAATTATAGGTCTATGTATATAAGTCGTTAAATTGTTGACCCATTTTAAGAGATTATATGTTGTTGGTATATGTGTTGCATACTTTTTTCGAACGATAAGAATCTTTAGAATAACCACTGATTATGACGATTTAAATAATTTCACTTTGTTTGAGCTATTATTTTAGTTATCAGGTTTTTATGATTGAGACGAGTATTTATATTTTGATCGTGGGTGCTGAAAAAAATACATAAAAGCATTTATATGTCATACAGCAAGATTTAATCACGCCGCAATAGCAAACGAGTCAATTTCTGCAACGTTTATTATTGTTAGCAAGATTTTGAGCTTCGGGCTTGCCCTAGTCTCAAGCCCTAGGCACGCCACTGAGTAGAAATGTTACTTTTCTATTTAAGGCTTGTGTTTAAACGCCTACCAAAAATGTATCAATTCTACTACCAATCAAATTCAAAACGCTTACCAAAACGGGTAAATGTTTACCAAATTGTGTTTCCTAAAATATTATAAAAAAGATACAATTTATATTTTTATTAAATGCCTTAAAAATATATGAATACCTTTTAACTGCATTTCAGATCAAATATTATGTTATTTTATAACACCAATATTTTATGCCTCGAGTTTCAATTTGGTAATTTTTGCTTTCTGTTGTCTAATAAAAAAATAATAAATTTCTAACCTATCACGTGACCTACAGGAGTAGGGCAGCTAGTATCCTCAATCATTTGAATAATAGTGTAAAAATTTGGTGAGCATTTATCCGTTTTAAGAAGCAAAAATAATATTTGTACAGTCATTTAATTTATTTAGTACTTAGGCTTAGGGTCTAAAAAATATTTCTGGTGAGCGTTTAAATTATATCCTTATTAAAATAGTAGGTTACACATCAAACATAATTATATGTAGAAAAAATTCAGTCAACCATTTATAAAACATAAAATACGTTAATAAATACAAATACCAGTTATTGTGTTAGTTAGTTCATAGTTATTTTATAGGTAGGTAACAGCTTATTACTAAAATAGGTTTTGTGTATAAATTGCTTAGAATCAATTGATAGATTGCCATTTTCTCTAAAACATTTGGAATTCTTATTTTGCAAAACATGATTTCAACAGACCATTATTGCAGCGCTTACTCTTACTGGTGCAGTAAGTGTAACCTTATTAAAAATCTGACTTGACCAACTCTGTCAAAGATTCAATCAACCTTAAAAACTGAAGAAGGTCACTGAAACATCATTATCGTTTTTATGTTCACAGCTGGGGCAAAGGGGCTGTTTAAATTCACATTATGACAACCATTATCTGTCTGGCTTGTACCGTTTTTATACCTATTTATTTCAGTAATGTTTTTCTGGCTACAGACTTTGATAAAATGGTAGTAGCTGGCCAGGTAAGCATGAGAATAAGTCCTAACCGAACAGAGTACAATAATATGTATCTTCTGCTGGAAATCACTACTGGACTAGGCCAATAAGACAGTAAAAACACATAATAATTCGGCGCCTAGAGCATGACAAAATGTAAATATTTATTGAATTTTTTAGATAACATAAAATAATCAGTAGCAATGACGGTACCACATCACCCAGACCCTGTCACAATATCGAAAAGTTCGTTTTCGACATTGACCCGACCGGAGCCCAAAAAAATAAAAATAAAAAAAACAAAATGTTTATTTCTTATCCCGCCTCGCTTTATCATTAAATCGTCCAACAGAATATTCCTACTTTTAAACCATGTTCGTACCTACATTTTGTTTGCTTTGCAAAATCGGAGACTTCGTGTTTGCCTTATTACTCGGTTCAGGCGAACACCTGGCAGAAGCTTACATCCATAGACTTGAAGAAATTAACTGTTAAGATAAAATATATTTCTATTTTATAGATAAAGAGTTTTAAAAATAATTAATCTTCACGCTTTACACGTATTTTTTTAAGTAATAAAACTTTCCTAATTAAACTTTTTATGCTTAAAGAAATTACAGAGATCTAAGGACTTATAAACAACATAAAAATTAAGCTAAACTCAACTGAACTTTAAGCCATACATATAAAAATACATTAAATAAAATGTACATCGTTTAAATGTATTATCTATGACGTTTGTATGAGATACCGAAATGAAAGACACTTTTTTTTATTAAAAGAACCATTTTTTTAAAGACGCTACCTACTCCTACGGTTTCAGAAAAATGATCGTGTAAATGTTTGTGCTAACAATAGTGAGGTATAGTCAGCATCAAATTGACAGATGTAAAAAAGTAAAAAATATAAAAAAAAAAATTTTAACACTCGAAATTTCCTTGTTGATTCTACTTCTTCCTAAGCCTTATATTTTATATTAGAAGGAGGCAAATGAGCAGGCGGGTTACTTGATGGGAAGCAATCACCTAACCTGTTTTACTTTATATTGCTAAGATATTTTGAACCATTCCGTATTCTTCGATTATTTTTTTATTTTCTATTTAAGTGGTTTTTTATTTGTATTGATTTCCATAATATAATATTAATGTATAATTCAATATAATAACCAGTATAATAATGTATAATTTTAACAATTTAATTTAAATTTACATGTTTTTTTTAATGATTTGATTTAAAGTTTAAGCATATTGTTTACACATTTCTGTGGAGTTGCAGTCCACCTATTTAACTAAATCCATGTAAGAACTGAACGTCTATTACTGCAAATCTGTTTTGTGTAATAAAAAAAAATATATATAATATATAATATATATATAATAATTTGACGCTGACTGTACCGACAATTGGCGGCCAAATCGCATCATCTTTCCAATTTAACTTTCGGCTTTGCTAACTAACTTTTATTGTGATAATTTGGTGCGAAGGGACCAAATCACAAATTCTAAAACAAGTTTTATTATGACGACTGCCGACCGAGGATGTTCCAACCACAAAACAACGCACACATAGACCCTTTTTTAGGGTTCCGTAGTCAACAAGGAACCCTTTTAGTTTCGCCATGTGTGTCCGTCTGTCCGTCTCCAGCCTAGCTCATAGACTCGTAGTACTAGAAAGTTGTAATTTGGCATGAATATACATATTAATCACGCCGACAAAGTAGTGAAGTAAAATTTTTTAAATTTTTTTTTAGATTACCTCCTCTTCACATGAAGTGGGGATGTAAATTTTTTTCTTGTCTACCCCATAGTGTGGGGTATCATTGGATAGCAATTTTAATAATATTGCGGGTTGTGAAAACAGTTTTTGATAGAGGCATCCATTTGTGAACTATTAAGCTTTAAAGTGCAAAATTTTGTTAGAGTCAAGTGTCCCCCCCCCCTGCCAGCCAAATGTTTGTTTTTGGATACGTGAAGAAACTCACGGAATAATGACAAAGTAAAGAGGAAAACTATCACAGCTAAGTAGGCTTTACAAGTTTATGAGTAACAGTCGACCAACTTATAAAATGTACTTGGCGCAGTACAAATTCCTCATTGGGAACTACTTAAATAACGTTGACAGGTGCGTGAACCCGGTAGTATTTACATTTAAGTATATGAGCTATCGTTAAATAAATGTTCATAAAAGCCCTCTTCTCAGAGTCCGCATTACTGAGATGGGCTACGGAACCCTACACTGCGCGTGGCCCGACACGCACTTGGCCGGTTTTTTTACTTTTTACGGGTAATTTTTTTTCAAAAGTCAATATGGGTACTTATCGTATTCTATGTTTTCGTAGGTGCCGATTACGAATATGTCATTTGTTATACAATCCAAGATGGCGGACGTGTTTTTTTAAAGTCGATATTTTATCCATGAAACTGATGGAATTTTGTTGTATTTAATTAGTAGAATAAACTAGAACCATCTGTTAAAAGAATCAGGACTTAGAGAACTCTACATAATATTTAAATTCGTTGGTTGGAAAGATCTGCTTTAAGCAACACAGACATTTTAGTTTAATCGAATGATAAAAATCGAATATCACTTCACAAATTCATGAATAAACCTATTTATAACAAAATTAATGCTTTCTTTTCAGTACCGCAAATCCCGCGGATCGATAACCCCAAAGGCTTGCGGGATTGAGATTTTGATGCGGGATGTTGGATTCCGTAATTGGAACAATTTCATGGTCTGAACAACACTCATATTTGCAGTTTGCATTTTGAAGGACGAAAAGAACGCGCTGTACGCATTATCGGCAGAAATCACAAATACTATTAAATCTCTGCTATTGCGTAGAGATATTGCGTCACTCAGCGTGTTTTACCGCTTATACCATGGCAAGTGCTCTGAAGAACTCTTTGACCTCATCCCACCTTCTCCCTTTCTCCATAGGAGTACACGTGCTGCTCTCCGGAGTCACCGCTTCACTGTCTCAAATCCATCGCACACTAAGAAATTTGGTGACTCGTTTCTCTGTCGCACCTCCAAAACATGGAATAGTTTGCCAGCACACGTTTTCCCTCCTTCCTATGATATGGGGTCCTTCAAACGAGGCATGAAGAGGCACCTTGTGGGCCGGCAGAGTGAGCGTAACTGATGCTGCGTTGTTTTCTCGCTGCACCAGTTGTCGTCGCATCTGGATTCAATATTCACTTGACATCAGGTGAAATGGAGTCATTTGCCGTGCTACATATAAATAAAAAGAAGTCACTAAATAAAACAGGACTCTGTTTACAATATTAAGATTTTAAAAACTTGCTTAAATTTAAAATTATGTTATTGGGTCCTTACATGCACGTAAATAAAAAATAAAAACGTTAAAATAATGAGAGTCTAAAAATATGATAACCCTGCGGAAATGTCAAATGTCTAAATAAAAGCGGCATTTCCCGAGACTTCAAAGGCGGTGTCCCACTGTAAGTAAAGACTTACAGCGTAAAGACGCTGTGCTATAATTAGGTATATTAAACGACACTTGTTTTTTTCAACACTGCTGTTGTGTAGCGGAGGCGGTATCATCGGCTACGGGGCGGCGGGTGAGTTTCAAATCTGGAGCTTCCGAAAGAAATATTGTTTCAAACATTTTACGGACGATTTTTTTTTTGTTTTTAACCATTTATTAATGAAAAAAAAAATTTAAAAAAATCTATTTATTAAGACATTATTTATTTTGTATTTTGTTTTTAATTTTATTTGATTGTTGATTGTAATGCAATATTAGTTATGGATTGTTTATTTGCAATAAACTATTATTATACTCTTTATTTTTAATCTTAGATCTAGGTTTTATAAAAATTGTATAAAAAGTAAAATATAACAAAATATCATACTAAAATACAACTTTTATAAAAACCTAAACCTAGAACGCCGCCAGCAGCGGAGCAGGACTCAAGCTACCGGCGATTAAGACTGCAGAGAAAGAAACCTCCTGACAATGCGTCAAATATTATTATTATATGTATATAAATTTTCTTTTTGTTCCAATTTAGTTTATTTAGCCATTGTCTTAAGTATTTTTTACAAGTAATTAGATATTACATAGGGTAAAGGACCTAATTAATGACACTATAAGATTTATATGAAGTTTGTCGCCTTACGAAAACGTGAACGTCCCGGTGCCTATACCTATATATTAAACGACACTTGTTTTTCCCAACACTGTTGTGTAGATGCGGTATCGTCGTCTGCGGCGGTGAGATAGCTCGCACAATGGTGTATTATGCCGGCGCACTCCTTTGTCATGCCGAACCACTTTTATTACTCACTCCAATCGAGTGTTGAGCGATAATGAACTATATTATTATGTTATTAAATACTGTAATGAAATGAAAGTATGTGAGTGCCTAGTGCGAATTTTATTTGGCATTCGATTAAGTTAACGAAAACTTGATTTTATTTGAATCAACGTCATTTTTATTCTCCTGTTTTGTCACCAAGAGACTTGAATCAAAAAACGGACACAGATCTCGGAAATTTTTGAAATTTTTCAAATTGTAACTTGTTCGCAACAATATTTGTGTAAAGTTACATGTAAATAATCAGCAATTTTGTGCTTGAATATTGCCAAAGGATGCCAAAGGCTTGTGATATAATAATAATCGAATTGATTCGAATTTAATCGAGTAAATAAATTGTACGAATTGAGGAACCGAGGAGGACGGTAAACGTTGATTATGATTTATTAGTATTACTTACTTAATAATGTTTTTATTCACTTTGTATAAAAAAATACAATTTTAATTTTTTTTACACTTTTTGAGAACGATAGAATATGAGGCATTCATAAGTGTTTAAGATCTTATTTACCATTATCTTAAAAATAAATTTATTCGAATTTGAACGTCATTTCTCTTCAAGGTTTAAAGCATCGTAAACTCATTATAATAACAATTTGGAACAAAAAAGTGAATCAAGTGTTAAAGAGTAATATGAAAAAGATTATATATCTTTTTCATATTACCCTTTGACATTCAACAAAAATCCGTAAAGAATGTTATTAGAAAAAAAACCTTAAAAGTTCTTCCATTCTCCTTCCCTCCATCAAAAGATTGATACCTATATTCATTTAGTAACTAAACAAGATGGCAGCCACTGTTTATTATTTGTCAATACCAACACCAATTTAGACGAACGAAATGGTATTACCTGCAAGCCACCTCAAAGGCCCTAATGGTTCAACAACTTCGGATACAAGTTGCCAACTAAATATACTGATGAAACCCTAAAAGGCTATCATGGTGAGATAAGTTCGAAATTAATTTTGTTAGCACGATTTTGAGGTTTCATATACAATGAGGTTTAAAACTAGGACTTTCTTTTGTCTATGGTACTGATGATAGTCTTTACTTTAAGAAACATTTATGGTTAAGTTTAATTGATCGTCAATTGTTTGCGAGAATGTTCCTTTCGTATGCTCGAAATTTAAAACAGAAAAAAAAGAATAACGCTGTCCTTTTTTTTCTTTTTCGGCAAAAGAATCCTAAAAGGTTCAGAGTGGACATACCTCCGTAGGGTTCTACCTATTTCTATTCTACCTAATCTTAATTGTCTAAGGAACTCGCTATTTTAATTTTTAAACGGTTTTATTTGGCTTGCCCTGTTTATTTTTTTATTTTTTTTACATTTACGGGTAAGCACTGTGCCTTGATCTCACTTGATGTTAAGTGATGATAAGGCCAATGATAGAAGGCACTGGCTATCTTATCTCTAGCTGCCGGAACATAACAATGCTACAAACATTGATGTTATGGCGACATATTTAGATAAGATGGTAGTAGCTAGCGAGGCGGACAAACAAGCCCTACCACCAACCAAACCGAGTACACAAACATAGTTCTTTATGAAAATAAAATGAAAATCCAATATGGCCGCCAACAAAATGGCATGTTCATTTTTTTCTTTTCACAACTCCTTCAATATGGGTATCAAATAAAAGGTCTTGACCAGTAGAATAGATTACACTATGAAAAAAACTAAAAACTTGAAAATAAAAAAATGAGTACAATTTTTTTTAAGTTAAAGGGTTATTTTAAATAAAATATGTGGACAATGTAGTACTAAAAGCTAAAACTCTCTCCTCATCAACCTAGGGCATTGATCAGACAAAAAAATTAAATTGTTGGGCGTGTGAAATTTCTATCAAGTCAACCGCTATGCTTATCATAATAAAAATGCTATTTACATATTTGCGCAGGTTACGGTCGCCCAACGAATTTATTTTTGTGTGTATGAGAGTAGTGTGATGACTGGTACCTAGGACCTACCGACTTATTTTTTAACTTTTAGTACATTGTCTACATCATTTAAAAAAAAATATATTTTCGATAAAACCGTTTAACTTAAAACATTTTTTTACTTATTTTTTACCTCTTCAATTACCAAACTGTTACATGTACACGGACAATGGAAACGTAATCGATCCAAAAAACAAAGCAAAACAAGACATAAGGCAATTTAACATAAATATTATACGAGTAGTATAAAGAGTAAACAATAAAAAAGAACATCACATGCTATTAATCAAAAAGTTTGCTCACTTTTACTGGCTGTTATGCATTTTAAAACGTTGGTAATTTTTACTGCGTCAAAACAAAAGCGTCGCGCTATGACGGATTAAAAAAAATATAACATTCGTCAATCAAGGGATATTCATCTCTATTTACTGAGACGTTAGAAACGATTTCCTTTACTTAATATTTGGTTGGACTTCAAAGCGTGAGTTTCTAGATACGATTTAGCTTTCAAAAATCGAACGACGGCTTTTATGTGATAACGGCATCGATGATTCAATTGTGCCGGGGTCATACAAAGCAGCTTACTTTATTATTTGTTTGAATTTTGCAGTGGTTATTCGTTTAGAAGTCGATCTATAATAGTATTTTATAAAATACTAGCTGACCCGGCGGATTTCGTACCACTTTGACAGTTTCATCATTGAGTGAAATATAATCAATGGTTTCCATGCCAACAAAACAAACAATCATTTTGTATTGGAAAATTAAATTGTCGTTTTTAGTATTTAAAATATATATATATCTTTTTTAATATAGCCTATGTTACTCAGCCTTAATGTAGCATTCTAATGTGAAATAATTTTTTAAATCGGTCCAGTAGTTTTTGAGTTTATTCGTTGCAAACATACAAACATACAAAAATACAAAGGTTTCCTCTTTATAATATTAGTATAGATTAAGTAACATTTAGCCGCTGTGGTAAGCGGGAGCTCGGCGCAGGTGGCAAAACACTGTATAACTATCCGAAGCTTATTCTAGGCACATAAAGTTCAAAGTCTTTTAACACGTTAACTGCCGCCGCAAAACCAGACACAATAGAAAATTTATTATTTGTCAGTCACCGGTAGGGTTGCCAACTCTTATTAGAAGAAATAGAGTATCCGATTGCAAAGGAGGTAAATAAAAAGTACGGACTTACAAAAAAGAGTATCATTTATTTTATATTTTTAGAAAGGTATTTTTTTGGTCAAGAATTGCATGAGTCCAAACATTCTAACTCTAAATTTATATAGATCAAGAGCTCTTTTGGACTTATTTAGTTCTAATAATGGGTTTGCATAATATTACATGACTGGCACTAGTATAGTAAACATTGTGTAAAAAAGAGTATTTTAGCATACTCTATTAGTGTTATAGATTATAGAGTACGCCTACATGATATAGAGTACAATACTCTATTTTAGAGTACGGTTGGCAACCCTAGTCACCGGTGACCACCACGTCGATTAAAGACGTAGTGCCTTACAAATAAACAAAGAATAAGCTCCGAATAGTTATTGCGTGTTTTGTCTCTTTTACTCTAACATGAAATGACGTTTACATGACAGGAACAAAACACGAAATATTCGGAGCTTATTCTTTGTTTTTTTTGTAAGGGGGTTAAGGTTTGATAGTTTGTGGTCAGTCTGTCAGTCACTGTACAGTGCTAGACAGACCAAATACTTCGGCTTCATAAAATCATGTTGGATCAAAGGTTTCGCCATTCACTCTTTGTGTTTTGACGTCACGAGTACAGCATTGCGATTTCCGAATCTTAACAGTGATCTAGAAATGATGGAAATACACTATGGTATATAAACTTCTATTATTTATTTTATAGACCGTTCGAGAATATTCATTTTCATTCATTTATTTAAATTGGAAATCACACGTACAAAAACTAAAATTACAATTAATATAATTTTTTCTTTCCCTTAGTTGATGGTTTCGTGCGGGTAGCACATTTAGCCAGTGGCAAAGTAAATTTCTTCCAAGTTATGTAAATATACAATATTTATTTTGTTAATATTTTGATGATGATTAATAATAGAAATGAGAAGTGAGAAAAGATATACCACGAACCCCTTGAGTATCTCAGTAAAGACGTGGGGCTTTACTACGATCTCACGCGGACTCTTGAAAAAACTTGAAAAGTGACGTTGCGCTTTTTCATTTGATAACCCTCAATCCACCATAAACTCAAATTTTAGAAAATCAAACAAACCGCAGTCTTGACTCTTAACTTTCCCGCCAAAAAGTCCCTCCATCTTGTTATTACAGTTACAATGAAAAGTTAACGGCAGACTAGGCAGTACGGACTAAATCCGTTGGCGTTCCCCTCCGAAGAGGAGAGGAGCTTAATTTAACCATCCTTTGTTGTTACAAAATAAATGTATCTGTTCGTCGTGTACTCGTTAAAAGTTTCCGCCAGACCCAATCGAAACGTGACGAGATACCTACGTCCCAAAAAACGGATAAAAAACTAGTGAAACGTAACAAAGCCCGGCGCGATCTCGACTACGGCTTTAGCGAGCATTGCAATTTGCAACTTGCGAGCTGTTTGAATGAATGCGTTTTGTGATAAGTTTTGCGAGTACGAAATTGTTAACTAGCTAAATGCGTTTGTCTTTTTTTGTGTTGCATGAATGTTTTGTGTAGGTAGTCGTCGTTTGTTTTTTTTTTGAGAGAATTTGCTGATTGCCTCAGACTTTTTTAAGGGCGGGCGGCGAGAAACTTAAAGGCCTTTCTCAAGCCGTGTGATTACCTACTGTGTGACTGCCACTCCCTGGCTAGGAAAAGAATGGGACTCCTGGGGTCGGCCTATCCGAAACCGGAGGACTTCAGGCTCTTCGCTCTTAAAGACGTTGCCAAGCTTATGGCATCTATCTTTACAGATGAAGAAGAGTGAAAGGATGGGGTTGTTCAAAAGATCCCGATGGGTCGAAGTGTTGCTGTGAGAGGGTAACCTCGGCAAGCCCCATTAAGATAAGATAAGATAAGATAAGTCGTCGTTTGGTTTTTTTGAGAGAATTCGCTGATTGCCTCAGACGGCATATTCAGCGTCATCGGACGCGGGCGGCGAGAAACTTAAAGGTTCCTCAAGCCGTGTGATTGAAATACCTTAAGAGGTTTTTTAGAGGGAATAGCATCAGTCACTAGGCCCCATCCCTTAATAGATTATCCGAGGGGTTTGGATCGGATTGGGTGCAATCGTTGTACTTTTCAAGTATTTTGTATAACCAAACTCTGTACTTCTCTTAAATTATATATTTTTTTACTTTTCATTTTTTGTTAATTGCTACACTTAAGCTGAATTAAATATTTATATAAAATACAGTGAAAAAATTAAACGCCCACCCGACCCAGCCAGGAATCGAACCTGGGTCTTCCGCAATCCGGGCGGCTGCACTGACAGTTATGCTACCGGGAAGGCTGACGTAAGCGCTGAATTTTGTCACTGCTTTTTGATTTTTGAAATGCTTTAGAGCGACATTAGTGCCATCTATCCAAAGGTGATTGCAACCGATGGACATGCAGATTTGTCTTTGCAGTTGAATACCAAAAATTGATAACACAACGCTATAGTAAACATTTTGTTTTTTACTTTTTATTTTTTAAGTGTTAATTCTCTTCTCTTAAATGTTAAAATGTCGTCATTGTAAACCATACCTACTTATACTTTAACCAACGTACAAAGAAATAGGCTCCGAATAGTTATTCCATGTTTAGTCTCTTTTTTTGCGTAAAATATATAAAACAAGGAATAACTATACGAAGCTTAGAATCTGTTTAGAACGGACGTAAGAAATAAGTATTTGCAATATAATAAGTTTTGTAATATTTTTTTCTTATTTGATAACAAAGACGAGCGTATATTTATAAGCTCCATTGATTGATTGATTGATTGATTGATTGAAAGACCACGGATTCCAATCAACAGCTGACGTAATAGTCTACCCTATCTCAGACTGCGGGCTTCCTATATTTGTGCAGCTAACTACAACATCCCATTAAAGCTGATTACTTTAGCCGTGCCTCGTCGATTAAGATAACTTGTTTTAGAATGTGTGATTGTCTTAGAATGTGTTTGTGAATAAATCAATATAATAAAACCAACAGGCAAACATCCCGAAATGGCCACTCATATTTTAAAGAGATAGATAGGTAGAGAGCATAGCACATGGGTACTACTCTGTGGTAATAGTGTAGTTGACAGTTGTTGAGTCAATAGAGAAGCTTTTTAGCAATTGTCGAAACGATATATTTCAATAAAAATTAAAACGGAATGGAAACAATAACGTTACTATTCTGTTCCGTCAATTGAGTGTTTATTAATAACTTTTTAGGTTATAAAATTCGTGCTTATGTCAAATTAATAATTGGTTAATATTTAAAGAACTGTTACTTGATATCACTTATACGTTTTTTTTTTTCATTTTGTTGATGGCTTCGTGCGATTAGCACATTTAGCCAGTGTCAAAGTAATTTTTCTAACAAGTAATACATAAATAAATAATATTTCCTACCTGTACGATGATGGTAAATGATAATAGAAATGAGAAGTGAGAAATGATATATCCCCCAACCCCTCGAGTATCTCAGTAAAGATGTGGGGCTTTACTAAGTCCTCGGGCGGACTTCTTGAGAGAATTTGAAAAGTGACGTTGCGCTGTTTTGTTTCATTTGCCAACACTCATGCACACTCACGAACACTTAACGGTTAATAATCCACCATTATTTCACATTATTATTCGACATAAGACAAATCTTAGAAAATAAAACAAAACCGCAGACATGACTCTTCACTTTCCCGCCAAGAAGTCCCAATTATTGTTGTTGTCAACATTGCTTTTTGTTTTTTTTATGTTAGAGGTGATGACTATCTCTATCAACGGAGATCATATAAAAAACAAGCCTTACAGTAGTCGCATATGATGTGTAACATTTGACATCTAACCTTTTGAAATCAATATTACAATAGGAAATAGAATAAAGAATAAACAATTACGTATATTTTTTTACAAATCATAAAGATAATATGTATAAGTATTTACTGCAATACTCATTATTTTTTTGTAAATGTCGTTTCTTCTGCTAAAGCTGTGTAGTTTCTTGTGCCTATTCTTCTCCACAGCTAAAAAAATAGACGTCCTGAAAGGTAAAAAAAATATTGGATGATTTAAAAGTACTTATTCCTAAGTTTATTGGAATAAAAAAAATTTCGGGCAACTCGTTGGCGCAGTGGTCAATGAACCCGGTCTGCGATTGCTAAGGTTAAATAACATTTGCAAAGACCGGTCATCGGATGGGTGACCAAAAATTTATCGATTTAGTCGAAATTTATTCAAGCTCTTCCTTTGGAAGGCAAGTAAAGCCGTTGGTCCCGGCTACACAGTCATTAGAAGGCTCGTGCCCCAGCAGTGGGGACGTTGATGAGCTGGTGAAGGCGATGGGTGAAAATATGTCTATACGATTCAAAAGCACTTATTCATAAGTTTATTTAAATAAAAAAAATGACTTTGAATTTGAATGCAATAAAAATGCACCAGCGGAATATCCCTTTATAAGGCAGGACTATTGCAAAAAGCTTTTGCGCTCCACTCGTCTGCCAATTATTCTCCTTAGAATTGAATTTGTAGCAATCTTCATTTGACATAAGCTTGTAAAGCTTTTACTTCAATAGAAAGTTGGATGAATATATAAAAATGAGGAAATAATTCACATCTCATATTTAAACTTGTCAACCTAATCACGTTTCCAAAGTATACTGAAATTAATTGAAATAACGTTGCCCATAGGTCAAGTTGTAACTTACCGATGAGTAATTTACGGATTTCTCGACGGGAAAGTAAAGAGCCACTTTGCAAGTTTGTTTTAATAATCTGTTAGATTTTTTAATAAAATTGAATAATTTGAATATAATTATAATTATTTAAAATACAAAATTAAAAAATACAAAATAATTTATTCAGTTTACACTACAAATAGCTCTTATGAATGACACTACGCCATCGGTTTGTAAGTCTACTCTGGACGTTGACTTATTAAACAAACCTTTTTACCGTGTATTTGTCCAACAATGTAGGAATATTACTCGTTCAGTAAAAAGACTGAAAGAGACCCTTTAAAATTTTTTTTACACAATCAACTCAAGGATTATGTGAAATATTAGGTATGTATTGCTCATAATTTATCATCATCATTCTATTTACTTTATTACTCATCATTAATCAATCATCAGTCTTCAAAACATATACAGACAATTTTACTGAACGCAAGGCTGTATGAGCTAAATCCCTTTGCCATCCCTAAGCAAAAGATTTACTTTATTCATAATCATATTGCACCGTGTTTTATCCACTTTGTCCTAAGTGAAAATAAACATTGACTTAAACCGATTATAATAATTTGACAGCATTTCGCCGTGGTCAAATCGTATTATCTCTTTCATTATTTAGTACGCGACTGAAGTAATTTTATTTCACTTTGAGAAAATGGTGTTTATCAAGACGATTTAGGCTTTAAACATTTCAAAATAGGTTTGAACACTTTGGTAGCGTTATTAAAGCACGATTTCTGCATAAATTATTCCAATGAATGTCAACTTTTAGCCTTAGAATAATAACGCCTAGAACGATAGTGTCAAACAAAGTTCGTCAAAATATTGAGGCACAAAATTTTCCGTCGTGTGCGTCAGCAGCTTGTCATTACACACACAACCGTACGAATAAATGTTACAAGTAAAATGGTAATTTCCCCAAACTCGGGGTAAATGGGTAAGTTACTAAACTCTTATCTTGTTTCATAGTTTAAAAATTGTATTGTTGTTACATATGATTTTTTTTAATTACTTCAATTTTTTTATGTGAAAATAGCCACAAAGTCAATAGTCACAAAAAGAAAATTGTCTTCTATAATTATTACATATTATTTTATTATATTAACGACATACATTAATAATATTAACTGTTATATACATTAAGATGTTTTCATATATCATCATCATCATCATCATCATCTCAGCCAAAAAGACGTCCACTGCTGGACAAAGGCCTCCCTCAAAGATAGTTAATTTTGAGGGGAATTTGCCGTAATCGCCACGCTTGGCAGGCGGGTTGGCGATCGCAGTAAGGTGAGAATAATCACAGAGAGACGCTGCTGCCCATCCTCTGGAATGCTTTCATAGTCGCCTTCTACGACACCCACGGGAAGAGATGGGGTGGTGCAATTCTTTACCCCCGGCACCACACGGGGTTTTCATATAAGTTTGTGATTATTATTTAAAAAAGTAAAAATTGTAAGGTTCATAGGTACATACATAAATAGTCACGCCTCAATCCCTCGGAGGGGTAGGCAGAGACAATGGACCGCCACTTCTCTTTTAAACTATTTGGAAGCATAATTTTATCTCATTCATTATGCATTGAATATTATTTCGAGCCTTTAGTTAGATGGCGATGAAGCTACGACTACCACAATTTTCATATCATTAGCTACTTATTTAAAGATACTTACATATAACACGAAAACATGTACATGTAATTTTATGTAAATGTAACAATGTTTGGTGATAAATAAGAATGCCAATATTTATTCATTTACTTTATTGCACAAAAATCAGTCTTATCAGAAAAAAATACTATTATAACATTGTTTCAGCATGTCAGTTTAGAATCGTTGTAGCTGTAACTATTTTCTAAATAACTGACGCTTTAATAACAGCAATCGTGATAAATTGTCTTTCTTGGACTCTAGACTTGGATAAAAACAACTCTAAATAAAAAAAACTCGGAACACAAAATGGGGTAAAAGTTTTCCTACATCTAGCAAAACATACATGAAATGACATATTACAAATTTACGAACATTAATATCGTGTTTTACGAAAAAATAGACATTGATTAGCTGTTCTTACAGGTGAAATGTAATCTTAGAATCCTTTTTGCTAGATTCTGACTTGTGAAAGCATCCTTTGATGGCACAAATCGTCATTATAAACAAAAATTGCGGAGCTGCTTACGACACGACGTGACCTTGGATACTAGCGAGCCGTTCGGCCAACCAAGCCACATATGGCTTGGTTAAACTTGCCTCAATCACCGTGCGCGTTCTCGGCTTCTAGGCGTTATTATTCTAAGCTTTTAGCTAAATTTGCCTGAATTGATGGCCAAAATAGCACATAGAGATTAAACCTTTACCCACCATGCTAACCCAATGATGGGTTTGTGGGTTTTAGAGATTGCCATCATACAATAACGACCGGGACTAACGATTTAAGGTATCTAGTTAAGCACAGAGGAGCTCTAAATAAGGATATAATAAGCGTAAGTACTTGTTTATACTTTGCGACCCCTATTGTGAAGACTAGAAAAAATATACCTGTATATTTAACTGTAAAACGCTGTTTGTCTAATAAATAAATAAATAAATAAATAAATAATAAATAAATAAGGTAGTAACTATGTTGACTAAAAATATAAACTCCACCATATTTTTTTTCATTTTGCCATTCTCCACATTTACTACAGTTCCCTTAAATAAAACCAACAGTACTAATGCCTATGCTATGTACAACAATAATAGCCAGCCATACAATAGTCTGTTTCGAATCCCGCCCTTGGATATGTTTCCCACAAATTTTCAAATTACATCATAAATTTCATGAGATGCTATTTAAAATTGACTACCGTTTTTTTTTTACCGGGATGTGGATTGTACCGGTAGTCGTTTCGGCAAACGGTCTGATAGCGAAGAGCCTCGATCAACACCTAGAGAGGCTCTCGCTGAAAGGTTGGGTCAAGGGTCAGATGCAAAAGGCAGTACTCCTTGACACGGCACGTATTGTCAGGAGGTTCCTCACTCTGCAGCCCTGACCACCGGTAGCTTGGGCCCTGCCCCGCTGCTGGTGGTACTCTAGGATTAGTCATATATCTTATGATTAAGTGTTAACTACATAGTATAGAAATGTTAATAATTTAGGAAAACTGGTGAAGAAAATTCCACGAGCGAGATTCAGATCCGTACTCTCTGACAATCCGTATTATCATAGTTGTCGTGTCTTGTCTGAATATTCTCATACAACAGGTACACTTTAACTCGCGATCTCAGCACAATGAGCTTTTGAAATGCTTCCGAAGCCCATTAGTTCGACTAACAATACCTAGATTTTTGCTTTGTCACAGGCTCAAGGCCCCTTTGAGGACGGCAATTAGTGCTGTGATTTGAAATGCATTCTTTTCATTGTTAAAGTATTGAATGTTTTAAACGTCTTGGGTAAGTGCGATCGCTTTGTGCGAACGACATTTTGTCGTATGTTTTTTTTGTATTCATTAACTATTTATTATTAGTACCTAGTTAAAGTCCATTCGTCGTATAGATAGTTAGTAGTAAGGCTAGTTCTTATAACGGTGCTGGTTTCGAATAATCTATGTAACACATAGGTACACATGTATATTTGTTGTAATATTGTAATGTATCTTATATTATCTTAAATATGAATACTCGCTATTAATAGAACATAGTTAAATAAAAGAAGCTCAAAGTACAACCATGGTCTGCTTGGTTTAGAGCGTAAAAAAATTTGCTTAAATTATTGACAAAATAAATTACGGTTATTATGTCAATAAAAATTTCAATACTGAAACTTGTTTGTTACTTTTTGGAACTTTTTTCATAGAAAAATAACGAAAATTTACCAAGAGCTTGTTTATTTAATTGTGTTAAAGCAGATCTTTTGTTTAAGGCAAAGGGTAATGCACACTAGCGCCGCTAATGGATTTAATTTGATAACTGCAAAACTGAATTTATTTTTAAACATTGCGGACCTTCCGACACTAGGCAAACATCTATTGTTTAATAATTGTGCACTACTTTTAGGTTTGTTTTTGTATTCATTCGCTAACATCAAAAGTGGCCATTGTTTGTGAATAAATGCGATAGCCCGTTTTGTGAATAAACCACGCAACAACTTTCTTTCACTACTACTTTCCACAATTATTAAATAAATACTATGGATGCTTTCCTGTTATCGGTCGGTACGCAATGTTTAAAAAAAGATCCGGTCCGTTAGTAATTGTCAAATTATCAAGTGGTGGCGCTAGTGTGCCTTACCCGTCGCCTTAAATAAACTGCTCTTACCCGTTCTCGCACGCTCACAACACATTGTTTTTTATAAAGTTTACGCGAACACTACATATTGAAATGAACAATTTTACTCGTGTTTATTTTACACTATGATTTTATCCTGACATTTCAAATCGTTTGCATAGGGTCACATGGAGACTGAGGTGTTTGATACGACCAACAATTTTACTGTAGCATTAGTTCAAATTCAAAGCAAAAACAAACACAAATTCTGATTATATTAACGTAATTAAATTGCAAATAAAACTTGTACTGGGCACTTTCATGATGATGAATACTTTACAGCTATTAATTTCTCTAATTTAATTAATGTAAGTAATAACTTAACGTACTGAGATTAAACAATAACACGCATGAGTAGAATAGTATTTCCTTAAAATAACATCTTGCTAGCTTCGAATACATTCGAATTTGTATTCTGTGTATTATGCGGAAGATAAAGCACTCGCTACACAGTACGCGTTTATGGTATCAATTTTTTCTGTTAAGTAAGAAAAAAATCTTTCAGCGTAATCGTTATTACGGACGTACCTACTGAGTAGAAAATGAGATAATTAAAAGCAATATACTTTTGTTTCATATATGTAGATGTGGTTGACAAGATATATTCCAAAACTCTGCAAAGACAATGAAACATTGCGATCTTTAAAATTAAATTACAATTACGACCATATAAAATAAAACAAGATATTAAATAAAAGATAATTTTCTAGTCTTCACAATAGGGGTCGCAAGGTATAAACAAGTACCTACGCTTATTATATGCTTCGCCAAAGTCATAGCATTCCTTGCGCAACTTGCAACGCGCTCCAGCACATCCCTAGAGTTTACGATTATTTTGACATTGACGAATTAAGAAAGTGATCAGTTGGAGTCACTGTTAAAACAGGGAAACTAACGAATGATGATCCGACTCCCTGTAACGCTTCGCTTCCACGTTCTGTGTAATGTTACATTAACATTTTAACATCTAGGGGCGGTAGCTACAGTGGCAATAACTGGCAGACTGCCTTGCATGACCCTGTAAAAACACTGCTACATTTATTTTAACATCATAACTAAACAGTAACTTCAATAACAATAAAAATAAAATCTATTTTAGTCTTTACAAAATGACATACGTTGCGTTATGAAAAGTTGAGCCTGTCATATAATTAGCCTATGACTTCAAGCTCGTCGTTAACGCCTCGCTCCCGCGTTTTGTGACGTATTACCTTTATACTTTAACATCTTGGGGCGGTAGCTACAGTGGCAATAACTGGCAGGCTGCCATTCGGTTTGTTTAAATTGCCAGGCTTAGGGTGAGGGAAGCGAAAATGTTGAACTAAAATATTCGTATGTACAGTTGGCTAACGAAAGTGTAAAGCTATTTTAGGCACTGCCACATTCAACTTGTAACTTGTAGAATGCGGCGTTAACATGACTTCTATGATGCCCAGCATGGGATGTTATACAGGCTAATTACTTTACTTAACTTATCGAATAGGTTTGTGTTGAATCATAAATGGAAAGCTTTGTAAACGCCCTTCTTACAATATGTCAAAGTTGCGTATCCCCTTCGAATCCTGCGTAATAAGAGAGACGACTAATAATAATTTCAAAAAAATATATTTTGACCCTCGAGCTGGCGCGTATTTTGGCCAACGTTTAAGTTTGGTCATTCAAAGAGGCAACGCCGCCAGCGTCCTGAGCGTCCATAAAATGTTCAATTAATTAAAAAAAAAAAACTTTTATTTATATTAATTAAAAATATATATTAAAAATACATATTATAATTATCAAAAATATAACTATGATAATGTACAAGAAAAATCTTTTTTTTTGTTGCCTTTCTGTCCTCCGGGAAATTTCCAAAAGCGGTATTGGTACCAGCACCCCCAGATTAAAAAAGAAGCCTTAATTCTATGTCAAGGACTACGTCATCAACATCCGATCTTAATATTTTTACAAATATCAATGATCAGTTAAGAACATGTTTATTACATTAGAATAAATATTATTTACCGGATTATTACCAAGTTTTTTGTTGTGTTTGAGTATCTATAGTAGTATTTGTTTGAGTTGTAATGTTCTCCTAATCCAAGTGATTTGATCAAGACATTTAAAGGCTGATGACAATAAAAAGGTCTTTTGTTTGAATCCCTCCCAACCAATGTGGCCCAATTAAATCCCGACCTAATTTAATTACATCGCAATTAATTATGAAAATATTTTGTGAATACTTCCGATGATGTAATTAAGCAGTTAATTAAAACTGATGTCCGGAACGCTATAAATACATTCATGAAGTGGTTTAAAAATAATTAAGCTTACAACAGCCTCAAAATCTATATACATCTAATGACTTGTCCTGACTGACGGATTCATCATCGCCGAGCTTAAAGCCCGAAGCTTATTAGATAAAATTTGGACTGTAGGTTAATTAAGTGACGTAACCTACCACTAAGAAAGGATTTTACGGAAATCATACCTAAGGGGGTCAAATAGGAGATGAAAATTTGTATGAAAGTCCGTCAGTTTTGAAGTAAAACACTTGAAATTTGGTATTTGACTTTTTAAAAAGAAATAAAAAATGACGTGTCTCAGGAAAGGTTTTTTTGAGGAAGTCGTTATTTTTAAAGTAAGAATTTAAAAAAATATAATATATTAATCTTTTGATTTTTTAATAAAAATTAAGAATGACTTGTTTTAGCATTTGTCGAAGAACCTCCTCTAGAATGGTGGAAAAGGGGTGGAAAGTTTATATGGGAATCTGTAATTTTAAAAGTTGAATCCTTCGGTATTTGGACTGGTTAGAAATTATGAAGTGTTTCAGGATTATCCTTACAGATACTTATCTTTAATATGTTTGGCTTTTTAATTAAAACAATTACAAGTTGTGTAGCCTATGTGAGCAAAGCCGCGAGCAAAAGCTAGTTTAAAATAATATTATGTTTTTGGTTTTTGTCATGTAAGCTGATAATACACTTTCCAGCAAAAATAAAGCTCTCGTTCCATTCCTAGAATGGAATTGAATATTATAGGTCACACAATATTTTGTTATATATCACATCACACAGGATGTTAATGACGGTAGTTGTTGACATTGAATGGGCGCCTTTGGCTTACAAAGTAAAAAGTGTTGAATAATTTCGGCGGGCAGGTTAGAACCACGATAGCTCAATTGGAAGAGCACCTGACCCGGAATGTCAGAAGGGTGCAGGTTCAAATCCTGCTCGTGGAAATTTTTTCAACATTTGTGATTTTGTAATTTGTTCGCAACAAAATTTGCTTTAAAAATCATTTTGAACATTTTATATATCACATTTCTAAAATTAAACTTTTTTGCAATAAATGGAAATAAAAATAATAATAAGTACAAGATCATTGATAATAACAAGTAGTAAGTAACAGGCTAGGCTTTGTTGTAAAGACAATCAGTCTTAACATATTATTATGTATAGATAACATCCACTCACGGAAAACATGGAAACAAAATATTGAGGAGCTAATTATTGATGCTCTTAGTTGTATTGTATTATGTAGCAGCTACGTATATTGTCGATCTAATGATTTTTGGACATCGTGGGATATAAGGATAATGACATTATATAAGGTCACTTTTTATCAACTGCAAATATTTATTATATCAGAGCAATAAGGCCCTAGCATTGAAAAAAAAATCAGGCTAGTTATTTTTTTTACTTTTCCTGACACAAAAATTGGGTCTCTCTGTCGGCTCTTTTGAATGAAACTAGGTGCACGTGTAAGCGGTGAAGGTTTTGCGGCCTCTCTGTTTTGGCTCCTTTGAATTGAAACTACCGAAAGTGCTTTATTTTTCTTTTTAATCGAAATGTCTTTTGACGTTTTTCTTGAAAACTAGCGTATAAAAACTTATGGGTTTCTCATGAAAATAGTTTACATATGTTGTTGAATTTATCCCCAAAATATTTGCAGTTGATAAAATGTGACGTTATATAGGACTCTCAGCCAAAAGACGTCCACTGCTGTACAAAGGCTTCCCCCAAGGATCTCCACAACGACCGGTTTTGTGCAGCCCGCATCCAGCGGCTTCCCGCGACCTTTACCTGATCGTCGGTCCACCTGGTTGAAGGCCTGCCCACACTGCGCTTTCCGGTACGTGGTCGCCACTCGAGGACTGTTCCGCCCCAGCGGCCATCAGTCCTGCGAGCGATGTGCCCTGCCCTGAAAAGTAAAAAACCTTTTAAAAAACAAGCTTTTATTTAAATGCGCTAAAAAGAAAAAAATTAACTTTTACTATTAACTTATAACATCGTTACACAATTTATATGATATAAAAGTTTGTCGCGAGATTAAAGTACTTACTCGTATTTACTTAGATTGAAAATTTTAATAGTTAAAATCAATCACATCAAGTTATTTAATTTACTGGTTTATCTACACAAGTAAATCTCGCGACAAATTTTTATAATCATATAAATTGTGTAATGACGTTATAATTTGATAGTAAAAGTTTTAAAGTAAGAGTTTATTTTTTACTTTTTTTATATTGTCCTTTCATTTGACACCCATATTGTAGGCAAGCATTAAAAACTTAGTCCGCCATATTGGATTTAGAGTGACGTCACTTGAGTTATTCTCAGCAAGCTCTTTTATTTGATACCCATATTGTAGCAATGCATTAAAAATAATTTGTCCGCCATCTTGGATGTGCCGCCATGTTGGATTTAGAATGACGTCATACAGTTAACCATGCATTGCCATCCAAACTGAACGTGTATACAAAATTTCAGCTCAATGGTTGAAGATATCTGCTTCAAAATTGAGTTTCAAGCCCTTGAAGTCCGTCATATTGGATTTAGAGTAACGTCACGTTATTTTTCTAGTTATTCTTAGCAAGCCCTTTCATTTTATACCCATATTGTAGGAATGCATTAAAAAGAATTAGTCCGCTATCTTGGGTGTGCTGCCATGTTGGATTTAGAATGACGTCACACAAATTAACTATGCATTGTCATCCAAACTGAACATGTATACAAATTTTCATCTCAATCGGTTGAAGATATCTGCTTCAAAATTGAGTTGCAAGATTCCACCCGAACAAACATAGAAACATTGCAAGTTAAATAAAAGCTAGTAATAAAATGAAAACAAACATATGCCTAGCTTTGTACGTTTATACAAACGGGTGCAGGCGTAGCGTTCCGCAAATACCAGTAGACAATATATTTTCCTATTGGCCGTCCAATATTTGCTCGTTTTTATTTAGAAAAACACGTTCTAAAACACAGATGTAGGACGTTAAGGCTTTGGTCCAGTATCCGGTCCCCTATATAGTTCTACTGTCCCACCGCTGGGAAAAGGTCTCCATTATTGAATTAAAATTATCGCTACAATTTCAGAGTATTTGCTTCTGCGCTATTTATTTATTTATAAAAAGATTTACAAACAAATAACATCTAACCTCAATAAGAAAACATAATAATACCTAATGCTAACAACATAATTAAAAAGTTATAATAATAAAAAGATCATTTTCATTTTCTAAAATTTTATTTTGGTTTTTTTTTATTTTCATCATTCATACAGAACCTGTTTGAATATTGTGGCACACAATTTAATCAACACAATAAAAAAATCTTACGATCCTTTTTTTATGGCGTTGTAGAAGCATTTAGCCAATGGAAAAGTTTATTTTACAAGTAATACTTACTTACACAATATTTCTTTCCTGTAAGATGATGATGAATGATAATAGAAATGAGAAGTGAGAAATGATATACCCCCCAACCCCTCGAGTATCTATATATTAATACTTGATCCAAAAACTTTGTACCCGTGTTTACGAAAATTGTGCGGACGGAGGAGTATGAAATTTCGCACACTTATTAAAGTTTATATAGAAAAGGTTATCCGGATGAAATTTTTTTTTAATTATGCTTAAAAAATACATTAAATCAACAAAAACAACATTACACACACTACTATATATTTGACACACACGTATTGTCTGTCTTTAATGCGGCCGACATCTGTCAATGCCAATCCAAACCTATCACATTCTATCTTTTTTAATTTTTCATATCTTAGGATACAATCCGTTCAGCCTTAATAAAATTACAGTCGAATTTCAACCACTGGGCGACCACTAGTCTCAGTAAAGATGTAAGGCTTTACTAAGTCCTCGGGCGGACTTCTTGAGGGAATTTGAAAAGTGACGTTGCACTGTTTTGTTTCATTTGCCAACACTCATGCACACTCTCGAACACTTAACGGTTAATAATCCACCATTGTTTCAAAATAACACACATTTTAGAAAATAAAACAAAACCGCAGACATGACTCTTCACTTTCCCGCCAAGAAGTCTCCCTACCAACCCTTAACTTTGATCATGAAGGTTAGAGAGCGCTTAATTCTTTTTAAATTCAGTTTACGGTGCGTAGCTCAAGAGCTGCAGACTTGTAAACATTTCGAATACATTGAAGGGGAAGGAACTTTGCAGGAAATATATGTTAAGCTCTTATCTTACTGGGCCCCACATCACAGATACTATGTTGCAGGCTGCCCGTGCCGACTGAATTAACAAACTTTTAATTTTATGCACTCGTTCCTTTGAACGATGCCGGTGTACAGTTCGTTCAATAGATTATGGTGCGACGCTGGTAGATCGTAGAAACGTTTTTTTTACTGAGGAAAAAAAATCGTCTCTACATTATCAACACCATCAGCAAATTTTTTTCGTCTCTACTTTTTAGTTATAATTTTTTTTGTTTACTTTACTTTTTACGTTAAGTTTTACCGCACCAAGTACTAAATAGTTTAAAATAGGTTTAATAGGCACTTGTTACAAGACCTTTCTTGTGTTTTGTTGTAAATTAAAAATAAAACGAATAAAGATCCAAGGAAATCGCATACACGTAACAAATAGAATGCACTATTAAAAGTAGTTAAAAAAAATCGATATTTTTGCATGGACAATATATTTTTTACTTTATGCATGCACTCATGCCTTTTACTATTAATTTCAGAACGTTCCGCGTCGTTTTATTCCGAAGAAAAGAAATACTTTCCCTAAATACCACCGCTTACCAATTTTTCTGCTTAGCCCTTAGGTCGACTGGTAGAGAATGCCATTTGGTACTGAGTCCGTCTTTTGTACTTTATTTTATTTTATTGTGCAATAAAGGTTAAAATAAAAATTAATAAATATAAGCATATTGTATACTCAATGCCTCCAAAATAATACATCGATATGGTACCCTCTTTTTTTTTCTCTTTATTTATTTTAGGAACTTTTGTTTATGACAACATGTCAGTTCCATCGAACCTTATTAACTAAAATAACAAGAACCTTACTATTAGAATAATAACTATGTTTACCTTAATCTTAATTATATTTAGAGGCGAGATCATAGAGCATCATAGCGGAACTCGAAGAAGAAGAAGAAAAATGGTACCCTCTTCGACCGTGAAGGAATTTCTTTAAGACAGAATAGAGTAACAAATTAAAATCTTTATTTGTATGTCCATACAAACAAATAAAACAATACACACTCACGCTTATTATATTACCAGACGACATATCTTATTCTCGCCCATTTGTTTGTTGCGTCGCTTTTCAAGCACATCAAAGCGCGCTAGAACGTCGCATGTCATTCCATTCGTTTTGTAGGAAAGCTTTAAGCGTTTTATACTCTTACGACTAAATTACAAATTCGAATGTTTACGTCCTACGTCCTACTGTTTGTAGTAAACGTCAAATATTTGAATAGCTCTTCAAAGCGGGTGTTTAATGTATGAAACTGTTGGTAACGTTTTAGAATTAAGTGACACTGGTTTTTTGATATTTTGTGTTCTTTTGTTTTTACGTCACCATGATTTGACCTATAAATTATTGCAACACGATTGAAAATCAATAAAAATATATATTACCTAAGCTGTACCAGTTACAAAGCTTTTATGTAAGACTAATAATTGTTTGTTAACTATTCGTATTCATTCGATTACGTTTACGAAAACTAAAATTTGTATGGCAAAATTTTAAATCGTGTCGTACATATGTCGCTATGAGGCGCCGCTTCAATATCATTCTAATTTTCGTTTTCGTTAACGTAATCGAATGTCAAACGAAACTCACACTAGGCACGCTGTTCTATATTCATAAGCGTCTATGTATCTAAGCACTGATATAGCACTGATAATGGCCCTTAGACATGGCTAATATGCAGTGATCGGAATAGGTAGAGCTATTTTGGTTCATTACCCGTAAACGTTGATGTTAATATGGACATTCCGCGAGATTCTCACTGAAACTTTTTTTTAAAACATGATAAAAGAAGGCTTGTCTTACGTATTGGCAGTGGGCGCCACGACGTTGTCAAACTTACATTAGCGAGGCGTTGCCAATTTCCATTGCGCACACGCGCGGTTTTGCCGCGCAACACTGCTTTTGGAAACAAAAAGCCGCTAGAAGAACACACCTGTTTTTGTCTCTTTCTACAGCATTCCAATTGTTTATCGACAATATTTCGGGAATGTCCATATTAATACATCATATCGCAAGTACATAAAATTGCTTTACCTATTCCGATCACTGCTAATATGCTTGTGTCAGTAGTCTAACGGAGCTATGGAGATCGAACCATAAGAATAAACAATAACACAGTAGAACGGAATCTTCTTTGACCGAGTCCCAAACGCCGCCATTCATATACCTACTTCCCCCTTCACGTCGTTACGCCCCTCTGTCATCCAGGCGCGTTGCCAGGGTTGCTTACTGTTGAATATTGCTTACGTCTAAAAATAATATCGCTAAAATATAAGTTTCCTTTACTTTGAAATCATTATTTCATTATAGTTTTACAAAATATGAGGGAGGAGCTCGATGGCGTAGTGATTAACGCGCCCGGTCTGCGAGTGCTGAGGTTAAGCAACTTTCGCAAAGGCCGGTCATCGGATGGGTGACCAAAAATTTATCATCCCGAGCTCCTCCGTGCTTCGGAAGGCACGTTAAGCAGTTGGTCTCGGCTGCATTAGCAGTCGTTAACAACCACTGGTTAACAACCAATCCGCACTGGGCCCGCGTGATGGTTCATGGCCCGTTCTCCCTATCCATCCATAGGGAAGGCTCGTGCCCCAGCAGTGGGGACATAAATGAGCTGATGATGATGAAGAAAAATTACTTTGACACTGGCTAAATATGCTTATCGCACGAAGACACTTAGGAACCACCACATACTGTACAGAAAATCAGTACTCGTACCAAAAAATTTGGCAAGTCGTTCCTTTGAAATACCATTCGGCTTTGGAATTCTTAGCCGGCGCATGTGTTTCCCAGCTCCTATAGTCCCGGGTCTTTTAAGCGGGGCGTGAAACGGCATTTATGCAGGCCGTCATGAATGGGTGCGCTTGTTACCGTGCTTGTTCCACGGTGAGGAGCGCTCTCATTATTTTGGCTGCTTACCATCAGGCGGGATGTGGTTACTATGACGTGTCAATATTTAAAAAAAAAGAAAAAAAGCCATCAACTCAAAAAAAGGTCGTTTCCTACCCGAAATGTATGCACGCTTTAACATCAGGTGAAGTCAAAGCACTGTGCTTACCCGTAAGATATTTAAAACAAGAGACTTTCCAATACTCGTCAGGATGGAAAACGAGTTTATTTATCATCAAGACCGAAAAGGAACAAGCAGTATAAATCAAATGTGTCTTGACGCCACAAATCTTGAGAGCATTATTACTTTCGTATCCCGAGGGCTTTATAAATTACTCTCTTCGCGATACCTCATTTTGACACAACAATAAGATAACTACGTACGTTATAAAGTCGCACGATATGTACAGTCAGCAACGAAAGTACAGACGCTTGCATATCAACTTATCCAAAACTCAAAAATCAAATGTCTTCAATACATTTTCAAACATATGCTTTAGGCATAAAGTTTAAAGTCTATTGAAGAAATTTGACAGATTGTCGTAGGATGTGCAGACTTGACCACATCGTGTCGTGATGACACTGCACATACTTAAGTTGGCACCAGTAATCGAGAGGAAACAGTGATCAACATTTTAGTCCTTTAATCATTTAAAATAGGGGCCACCGAGTCTTTAGCAACATTTGAATACATACCACCTGCTTCCTAACCTGACATCACGCAAAATTTCAATGACAGTCTATGGTTGAGTTCTTGGCGGGAAAGTGAAGAGTCATGTCAGCGGTTTTGTTTTATTTTCGAAAATTTGTGTTATGTCGAATATTAATGTGAAATAATGGTGGATTATTAACCGTTAAGTGTTCGTGAGTGTGCATGAGTGTTGGCAAATGAAACAAAACAGTGTAACGTCACTTTTCAAATTCTCTCAAGAAGTCCGCCCGAGGACCTTAGTAAAGCCCCTACATCTTTACTGAGATACTTGAGGGGTTGGGGGTATATCATTTCTCACTTCTCATTTCCATTATCATTCATCATCATCATACAGAAAAGAAATATTGTTTATTTATGTATTACTTGTTAGAAAAACTACTTTGACACTGGCTAAATGTGCTTATCGCACGAAGCCATCAACAAAAAAAAAAGTCTATGATTTTTTGGCGATGAAAACTGTGTCAAACACTACCCAACAAACATTTTGGCTCTAAGGGCAACCATTTTTAATGCTCATAATTCTATAAATGGTTTAGAAAAGCTCCGATAATAACAGTGAACTCTACTGTGGTGTTAAGGATAAATAATGAAACCTTCAAGAGGAATAACAGTAATTAAAGAAAAATTTATAACTTACGACGATAGCATGGAGTTAGTCGAAATCGTTATATAACTAACTATTATAGCTTTAAGAAGTATATAACACTAAAAGAAGTTGTAAGGTGTCTGCTAACGCTTACTTACGACTGATGTCATTAAACAGAGTTAGTTAAATGCCTTGTAAAACTTTAAGAGTTATTCTTATAGCTTATGGAAGAGTAAAACACCAACAGTTTTTGTCAGGTGTTTACTAACATTTGATATTGTTAAATAGAGTTACTTCAATGCCTTGTAACACCTTAAGGGTTACTCTTATAGCTTAAGGAAGAGTAAAACACCAAAAGATTTTGTCAATTATTTACGAACACTTTATGTTCTAAAACAGAGTTAGTTAAAGTTAGTTAAATACCTTGTACCACCTAACAAGTTCTATGGCGCTCTAAGAGGTAACAAGAATGCTATTAGTGTATTAAAAGTGTTAATTATAGACCCCATAGAGCTAAATGCTGCAAGAGTCGGAATCCACCTTTAAATCATTGCAGGTTATATACTGGGGTTAATCGGTCAACTTTAGGTAATACAGTGGTTTTTAGAAATACTTTTATATGGCGGCAAACATTACTTGCAAACTTTATAACTTTTAAATATCACTTTAAGTTGAATTACTGAATTAAAATTACTTAAATACATTTAATAGGTTATATTATCTGAATTATAATATTTTACGTTGTTTACACTGTGTGACGCTGCGCAAGCAGCAAACATATAACAGGGTTCCGTACAAAAGGATAGTGATATTACTGACGATGAGTCTAATATATTGTTTCCTTTCAGTAGTTCAAGTTCAAACACCAAGGTGTTCAAACATCAAGAGCAAGAATATGAATACATGAAAAATATAAATTTAAAAAATTATTTACGTACATAGGCTCTACAATAAATATAAGCCAAACTGCTTTGAAGTATTTGCTTTTAATTTTAAACAAGAGATTTACAGATATTTTACGCTAAAAGCTAAAAGCTCAAATTATGAATTCTGGCCTATATTGGCTAACACGTTTGAATGTAAAAGTGATCCATTTATCATTGGTATTTATTATGGAAAAAGGAAACCTAAAAACCTGAATTCATTTCTAGAAGATCTTGTAAAGTCGTCAAATGAAGTTATATTTTATTCTAAAGATGTAGATGTAAATTAGTATTTAAAAAAGTGGTTTACTGTCTTCTTACCTCTTTCATATGCAGTAAGAAAATAAAACTTGTTATTTTTTTTAAAAATGTCCATTTATTCAGAATACCTTATAGCATTACTTACAACAGTATTTTCTTTATTTTCTTCAGAGTTGATCTCTTCTACAGAATCATTTGTAACTTTGTCAACATCGTGTTGTTCTTTTTCCATTTCTTTGATCGCAGCGTCATCTTTTTCTTCTTTCTCCTCCTTCTCATATTCTTCTTCCTCCTCTTCTTTTTCTTTTGAACCTGTTATAATTTTCTCTAAATTGTCTTGTTTCTTTTTCATTTGTTGGACCTTACGTTTTTTTCTGTAAGAATGTTAGATTTGTTATTTTTCAAAGAATTGTTCAAAACTATACTTTTTTTTCCGTTTTTTTATCTGTGTTTCTTCTTCTTTGTCGACGTCTTTTTTTTCTTCCACGTCTATATTTTGATAATTTTCTTCTGTGGTATTATTTATTGGATTATGAATTGGATTTTCTTTATTTTCTTTTTCAGTTTCGTAAACAGATGTATCTTCATCTTCGTCAGTAGTTTCGTCATCATTTGAAGTTTGCAGCTTTGACAATTTTGCACGTTTTCTTGAAGTGGAAGCTCTTTGATTCTTTGCCATTTTAATTCGTAAACATTGTTATCTGTTCTGATAGGGGAAGCAGCTAGTATTGTGCGTGTTTCAGCAATAATTTCACTGGATCCTGATACAGTAGTTCCTTTTGCGGGATATACCTAAACAAAATACCGAATTAGAAGTAAACTGTTTTATACCATGTCAGTTTTAAGCAAAGAAGATACAGTCGACAGAGAACTTATGGGTATTTTTTGATTCAATTTAATACTAGAGTTAACTATGAGTGTGTTGTCGGAGTCAAAAGTCCATGGACGGCATTTCAACTTTTTATCCTTATTTATTTACGATTCATTGCATATATCTATTGGACATATCTATGGGCTTTTGATCCCAACTACGTATATATTGAGACCTTGATTATAATGAAAGTGGTAATGTAGTTTAAATGTGTGTTCAAACAATAACTGAACCCTAAAAAATTCAGCTTATTGCTCCACATAGGACCTTTATGCAAGCTAAACTTATCGTTTGTTCTGTTTTAAAACCATATTGTAAAACTACAAGTGGCATAGAAGTGCTAACTATCATTCTTTAAACACTATTGTAAGAAATAACAGAGTTAACCGGAACCATAAGTGATTGCAAATTGACGCCATTAAAATAAAGATAACCTATAAAAAAATACAGGAAGAAAACTTGTTTCAAACATTATTGATTTACTTATTAAATCAAACTATTGTTACTTTTCTTTTAAAAACCTGTAGACGCTGCCAGAAGCTGTTATTTTCCATACTTGAAGCAAAACATAACTGAGACAATATTTACTTTTCTAGAAAATATCATCAAAATAGTTTATTTTAGTGGCGCATTAAAATTTGAATGAAAACTAATATATATTCTTACAGAAAACTAAACACCGCAGTAAGATTTCACATCAGTACTACAACAGTAGTAATCCAAAATACATATTATTAACTTACTTTCCATTTGCTGTTTTCACCAAACACTCGTATTTACTGCACTTAATGAAAATGACGCTGTTGGCGGTGACAAAACACAAAAATTATGATATTAAACAACTAATTAGCGCTTTGTGTAATATGCACTGCTACCTTAATCATTAATGTATTACCAAAAGAGTTATCAGAGTTGTTTTTACAACTTATGTACTACTTTAGCTTGCGGTTGTGACCTATTAATACCTCACAAAACACTTAAAGTGGTAATAACTGCTCCAATAGCACTATTGTAACTATGTATTATCACTCAAATATCACTATTCTTTAACCCTTATATCACTTTAAGCTATAAAATCGTGGGCCCAAATAAGGTTTATAAGAAAGTTAGAGCACGCTATATCACCCATTGTTATTGCCTTTATGGCAACTTAGGTTTTTAAAATTCTACTTTAACACTCATGTAGCACTTATTCTTATCACCAAAATGTTAGTTGGGTAGACTTAAAGTGACAAACACTGGCGCCACTACCATGAAACTGTTATATTTACAACTTCATGGCCACTGCTACTTGATTTGCAACTTTATTATGCAAAGTTCAAAATTCAAATCCAAAAAAAACAAAATTAACCCTTATTATCACACTAATATCATAAATGCGAAAGCGAAAGTTTATGTGTATGTGTGTATATTTGTTGCTTCTTCACGCTGCAACGGATAGATGGATTTGGATGAAATTCGGCATACAGATAGTTTATAACCTGGATTAACATAAATAATACTTTTTATTCCGATATTCCCACGGTAACGGGAACCACGCGGGTGAAACTGCGGGCGGCCGCTAATTATTAATATTGTTGTTGTTGCTGTTAATATTGTTGTATGTTGATTTGTAATGGAAAGTGTTTTTCTATGACAAGGGGGGAGAGGAAGAAAACATCGTTTGAGACGTGACGCTGTTAAAGCGAGGGAGAAAGGAATGCCTTTGCTTAGTTTCTTGTCGGGTTTTTATGCAGTATCTCTTATAGACCACCTTTCTTTTAAAACTTAAATTTTGTACTTAATATTTACACTCGGTTTGATTGCTGAAGGAAAGGGCTTGTCTTAAGTTCGACTGGCTATCTACCACCGTCTTTTCTATATCGCCTTAATATAAATGTTAGTAGATATCAATTGTAGTGTTTCTACAGCTAAGAGCCAAATAGACAGTTAATCTGTGGTTGAGAATTCGTTGCAATACGCTTCTACCTCATCATTATCATCACTTAATATCAGGTGAGATAAAGGCGAAGTGCTAACCCGTAACAATTCTGAATAACACCAACCTAACATAGGTTCGGTTGGTGTTTTTTTATACAAAGGTATTGGGCTCATAAGGGCATAAAAAACAATGATCACAAATAGAATAGAATAGAAAACATTTATTTGCCTGAAAACACGGTATTTAAGTTATTATAATATTTAAAACGGTACGTAGCGTGTTTTGTCATTAATCAAAATTAAAAATTACAAATTTCATTCTATTTAAAATACATTAACTATTATATTGCTTTACATGTCAAGAAACTCTTTCATACTATAGAAATTACATTCATTTAGCCATTTATATAATTTTGCTTTAAATAATTTTAAATTAAGTACTTTAATGTCATTCGGTAATTTATTAAATATTCTTGCACACATACACAGGACCACTCCTGTTGTATTTTTCTGTTTTAGGTACTTCATCTAATACAAGTCTACCGATATTCCGAACAGTTCGTGGGTATAAATCAATTGCTTTAACAAAGAGAAACAGCTACAAAAAATTACATTGTGATAATTATTCAGCGTAGGTACACTCATCAATATTAAACGCATACCAATCGCCTTCGCATCGAGCTGATTAATCGTGTCGAAGCCGATGATCCTGGCAGTTGGACTAATTGGTTGAAAATTGGATCGTTTGTCGATTAAATTGGTGTTGAGGAGTAAAAATTGGACTCCGATTTTTTTTAATGCAACTTTATCGCTTTTTGTTGTTTCCGTTTTGTTGGGAGTAGTATTTTTAATATTATTGAAGTACGTAGATACATATTACACTTTAAAATTATTTTTCAACATTCAAAATCATTTATTCAGTTTAGGCTAAAAATAGCTTTTTCATTTTTGATATGACTAGACTTTTTGGGTGATGGTTTTTTCTTTCTTTGTCGAGATACCCTTACTTACTTATAAATAATTCATCTGACGTATCTTCCCAATAATAGTTCGTTTCAAGGAAATTTCAAAGAGGTCTGAAGTTATATCCAATGATACTTATTCCCTTCGTCGCACGCGAAACAAATATAAAAGTTCCTCTGTCATGAATGTCACAACTCAAAGAATAAGTTAGGGAAGTTTCATAGACGGGGAAAAGTTTGTACCTACATGTCTCCCGTCGATACTCCACTGTCTTTTTAGTAAAGAAAAAAGGGTTAACTTTTATTTCACTATTGGGAAGCGCTTAATTTCAGCATTCCCATTACCAAAATTAAATGATCATAAGATGGTCCATTTCTACTTTTTATTTTTAAGTGTTAATTGCTACACTTAAGCTGAATTAAATATTTATATAAAAACAATTAACACTAAAAAATAAAAAGTAAAAATGTACTATAGCGTTGTGTTATCATTTTGTGGTATTCATCTGCAAAGATGAATCTGCATGTCCATCGGTTGCAAATACCTTTGGATAGATGGCACTAATGCCGCTCTAAAGCAATTAAAAAAATCAAAAAGCAGTGACAAAATTCATCGCTTACGTCAGCCTTCCCGGTAGCATAATGGTCAGTGCAGCCGCCCGGATTGCGGAAGACCCAGGTTCGATTCTTGGCTGGGTCGGGTATTTTTTGTATCAATATTTTTTATATAAATATAAGATGGTCCACAAAAGTAATAATAGCTAGGCTTCAACGTAGTAAAGTAAATAGCCTAAAACTGTCCCACTGCTGGGCAAAGGCCTCCATCATTAAAATCAAGTCATCACTACAATCGATGAGTAATGGCCTTATCACCACGCTTGCCAAGTGCGGCGTGGTGATCAGAAACCCGGGCTATGTATCGATAAATCCAAAACACACTTTGACCGACATGGGAATCGAACCAGGGACCTTCGGTTTCAGGCAAGCGCTTCGCCATATGGCCATTGAGGCGTACAACGTAGATACAATTAAGTGACGATGATACCAATAATGGTAGCGCTTTTCAGCCGGAATCCTATATAAAGCACAAAAGAAGTGGCTTAAATGATTTTTTTTCAAACTAGTGGACCCGGCGGTCTTCGTACCGCTTTGACAGTTTCCATTCATGCCCGTGGGAATATCGGGATAAATACTATCCAATGTTTAATCCAGGTTATAAACTATCTGTATGCCGAATTTCATCCAAATCCATCCATCCGTTGCAGCGTGAAGAAGCAACAAATATACACACATACACACAAACTTTCGCATTTGTAATATTAGTGTTATAAGAAAATTAATAAAAAAAGTTTACGCTAAAAAAATACTTAAAACCAGAAGCTGGAGTCTCCTGTTAAGCATGATATGCCTGTGCCAGGAGACCCGCTCTACTGTAACATCAATATTCTCACGATAGCTCAATTGGAGGAGCACCTGACCCGGAATGTCAGAAGGGTACAGGTTCAAATCCTGCTCGTGGAAATTTTTTCAACATTTGTGTTTTTATAATTTGTTCGCAACAAAATTTGCGTTAAAAAATTATTTGAACATTTAAGAATTTGTATGTTAATTCTTCTCGTATGTCGCCAGGAAGCGCTCGTTCAATGCCATACTAATTTCCGTTTTCGAGAACGTAATCGAATGAATACGGATAGTAACCAAACCTACATACGGATAGTAAACACCTGTGTGGTGCCGGGGATAAGGAATTGCACCACCCCATATCTTCCCGTGGGTGTCGTAAAAGCCGACTAAGAGACCATTCCAGGGGATGGGCAGCAGCATCTCTCTGAGGTTATTCTTAACCAACTGCGATCGCCAACCCAGCTTCCAAGCGTGACGATTACGGCAAATACTCCTCATGGAGATCCGTGGGGGAGGCCTTTGTCCAGCAGTGGACGTCTTTTGGCTGTGATGATAGTAACCAAATCTCACACTAGGCACTCTGTTTATTACCAATGTTTCTTTGTAGAAAATGAGGATAGCTCGAAGTAAGTATTGTGTCTTCAAGTTTATAATTGAACTACAGGAGTAGTCGTGCTAGTGCGCCATAGACAATTAAAGTGAAGTGTGGTGATTGGCGCGGCGGTCCTTTGTTGTCGCTGATTTGAACCGAGGGGAACTGCAGACGATGTCTCTTGACAATTCGCGTTTAGTTCGCAACGTCAGCAAAAACAATGAAAGTTTCCGATGCTATTGTTTACTGCTTCTCATGATTTTAAATAGATTTATAGAGGTATAATTAATTTGTTTGCATGTGTTTTTTGTTTAAAGTAAGTTAAGGAGAAGTGGCTTGCGCGTCCGGCCAATCGAAAATTTTGAGCTCCTCCGTCCTTTAGAAGCCAAGACTAATTGCAGAGTGCAATAAATTAAATACTCAAGAGTAATAATACTTCTTAACTGATCTTTAATATTTGTAAAAATATTATGATCAGTAGTTGTTGACATTGAATGAGCGCCTTTGGCTTTCAAAGTAAAAAGTGCTGAATAATTTCGGCGGGCTGGTTGGAACCACGATAGCTCAATTGGAAGAGCACCTGACCCGGAATGTCAAAAGGGTGCAGGTTCAAATCCTGCTCGTGGAATTTTTTCAACATTTGTGTTCTTGTAATTTGTTTGCAACAAAATTTGCGTTAAAAATTATTTGAACATTTTATAATAATAGCATTTGTTTTCTTGGGTATAATGTTTCATTGCTGACTCTACATTTTGATCTTCCGATGGCAAGTGCCGAGTTATTACCATTTGCATGTATATTTACATAGAATAACAAGTACAGTGCTTCTATTTTCTTAATGTCTCTCGTCAAACTTCGTGTTTCGGCTGGCGTCGGATTTCTAACAGTTATAGATTAATAGAGATGCCACAACTCCTTTTATCTACTTATTATTAATTTATTTTAGAATAGAGGGACACACTATTGAATACCACGCTGTGCAACGACCCTCTGGTGATGCTGCGGCACACACACATTTTGTATTTTGTCATTAAATTATGTTTGTTTTTAGTGTCATCGTTGTAATTTTATGATTGTATATTTGGTGTATGTGTGTGTGTCTATAGTGTCCATATAAAGAGTTAACCTATCTATCATCTATCTATCTACATATATATTGTTTCACATTTAAGATTTATAGTTATACAGCTCTTTATCGTTTTGTTCTCTTATTTTTTTTAGATTCAACAACATTTTTGGTTCGTTGATGAATAATAAAAATAGAAAAAATATATGTAACAATGTGTACCTATGTATTAATGTGTATCTATTGCTTGTTCTGTTCAAAATTTAATTCAAAATTCAGATGTATATGGCGTGGCTACCTTTAATTGCAGTACTGAACCTTAAGACGAACTTGTAACAAAATAAAGATATATCAGGTTGTCAAAATCACCAACCGACACTCCATTCCATTGAGACGTTATTGAACTAACAAACTTGGTCCCTGGTTAAATGTTGATGACGTTATAAGTACATATTCAAAAATAACAGTTGTCGACTCCGCCGGCGCGTGGGAGTCTTATCAATTTCAGCCCGTAGACATTTATTGTATCAGGATTAAATTCGAAACAGGCTCTCCGGGGGTAGGTAATATTGTTTTGACAGTTGCCTCTCTAAAGGCCGAACAGGGATATCTTCGCCTCTCCATTCCACTCGAGTCTGGCAAAAGTTTCAGCTTTCGTAACAGGCTGACTGTTTTCGAATTTTAGATTAGGCGTTTGTTTTTTGGTTTTTTTTCGTGTATTTCGCTTACATGGGTTTCTTTATTGCCACATCGCGTTGTGGCCGAATAGAATGATAGTCACGCATGACACAAACGCTATGTCGTCATTCTGTTTGCAACAACGCGTCATGGCTGTTTTTATAAGAGCCATAACACGAACTTGTTATGGCTGTTTTACAGTAACCACGACGCGTTGTGAACTGTTTCTTGGCTTAAGGCGAAGGGTAAGGCTCACTAGCGCCACCAATTGATAATTTGACAATTACTAACGGACCGGATATTTTTTTAAACATTGCGTACCGTCCGACAACAAGAAAGCATCCACAGTATTTATTTAATATTTGTGCACTACTTTTTGTTGCGTGGTTTATTCACAAAAAGGGCTATCGCATTAATTCACAAATAATGGCCACTGTTGGTGTTAGCGAATGAATATAAAAACAAACCTAAAAGTAGTGCACAATTATTAAATAATAGATGTTTGCCTAGTGTCGGAAGGTCCGCAATGTTTGAAAAAAAATCCAGTTTAGCAGTTATCAAATTAAATCCATTAGCGGCGCTACTGTGCCTGTGTACTGTGCTGTGTGCCTTACCCTTCGCCTTAATGAGTAACTTCGTTCTTTGAACTTAACATTAACATATTATATTAACTATTTTTTAAATATTTTATAGACATTTTTTATAGTTGTGTTGTTGCAATAAATTAAATCTATATCAATACAGCTTAACAATTCTAATTAACAAGTTCAACAAATAGGGTGGTTCATTCATCCCGTTTTCTACACAGGTACGAACAATAGCTAAGTTAAATCCTTTACAACACAACCTCACCTCAATCCATTGTTAGTTGCCAATATTGCTGCCAAATACGGCTTTAACTTCGCTGTACCACAAAATAAGGAGACCACAGAAGATAATTTTAAGGCGACACACTGAAATAATGCACCAACTTTCGTCGAATAGTTAAAGACTATAATATGACTAACGAATCTGAAATGTTGAAATAAAATGAAAAAAATACGTAAGTTCATGTCTTCATCTTGAACTTGCTAGCTCAAATCACGATTAAATAATTTTGACAGGATCCTAATTATTTTCGAAAACACCACTAAAAAATCATCACTATTGTTGAAATTACATCAAATTTACTTAATCTATATCCTTGGAAACCACTCAAATACATTGATAACATCAATATTCGTAATTTAGTTGCTGCATATTTTGATAGCTGAAACCAATAAATTAAAAAAAAATACATTTTGTGTATTTGCAGTCTCAATTGTCGCAGGCGCTACGTATTTTCGACCTTATGACAGTCCCGGTAAAGTTCAGCCTTTTTGAATGTTCATAAAGCGAGGTGTCGTCTTAATGCATACGCACACATGACTCTCTCAGGGACACGGTATCTAAGACCATCATCGAACCAGTCAGAGCGCAGCTGTTGCGAGATTTCGTGTCCGTGTGAGGTTGTATATGCGTGTGATAAAAAGGAGTAGTAAAAGAAACGTCAAGACTTTAGGGCTGTCTCAATAGGACTGGTTTACTCGTACTCATTACAATATTCCTTACATACAAACTATAGTTATGTTATATATAATATCGTATAGTGTTTACATTAACGGACCGCGGCTATCACGGCCTTCCTGCACATGATTCGTTCTCGAAGCATCAGTTTTTGTTTACCTGAAATGTTGAAAGACATATCAGTACTTACAAAAATAAGATTATATAATATATACGAAGTCCCCTTTTTATATATATTTTTTTTAATTATTATTATTTTCAACGACAAGCACACTATGCTTTGTCTCATTTGTTTACATTTTTGGGACTACTTAATTGTCTCGGTTCTAGCGCGGTCATTGACCCGCTACCGCTATACACATTTTTTGTTGTTGTTTGTCTGTGCGGTCCAGGCACACTTATGATAACACAAGTTGCTCGCGCTAAGTAGTTATCCCTTTTTTTGTTTTGACACCCACTTTCAGGGTTTCGTATTTTTTATTTTGTTTGAATTGCGGGTCCTAGCGCACTTTATTTATTTTAAAAGTCGCTCACGCTATTATTTTATTTTTGTAATTGCGGTGCTAGCACACTTTATTTAAAGCTGCTTACGCTATATACTTTGTTTATATATTATAGTATATTACCATACATACTATATGTATACTTAGGCTATCATGGCCTCGGCATTTTCTCCTGCCTCCCGATTCCACAATCTTATTCGGTCTTTGGCTACAATTTGTATAGTTTTCTTCTCCACATTTTTGACCTTGTATCGATCTTTTGGCAAACATTTTTCGATTGTAAATGGTCCATTGTAACGTGGGTCTAGCTTATATAGTCTCGTTCTTTGTTGTTGAATGTAAACAATATCACCTTCATTGAGTTGCATATTATTTCTTCGCATTTTATCAAATCTTTGCTTCGTTTTTAGGGCATTATTTCTAAGCCGTTCCTCTGCAGTTACTCGCAATTGATGTATATCTACAGGTGACTCAATTTCTGGGAGTTCTGCATTTATGCGACGTATGGCAGGTATTTCTGAGCGAATTCCGGTAAGTAATTCGATAGGCGTACAGCCTATACTTTTTTGTATCGTGGTATTTAAGGATAGTTGTACTTTCCATAGTACGCTCGACCATTCTGACCCACGACCTACTTCACATGCCAATAAATTTAAAACTGTTGCCACGTATCTCTCAGCTTGCCCATTAGCTCTACTTGTCCCTGTAGCGATATAATGTACTTCTATATCCATTTTTTTGAGAAGTTCTTTAGTTTCTCTACTTGAAAAATTTGTTCCTTTGTCTGTTATTAATCTTTTTGTGGTACCAAATAAACTGAGTGGTGGTTCCAGAGCCTTCACTAGTACAGAACTTGTAAGATTTTCAATAGGTATCAACAAGACAAACTTTGTATAACCGTCTACCAATATTAGTATATACCGATAATGATCATTCACTGTGCCAAATGGTCCCGTGCAATCAGCATGGATGGTGTGAAATGGTATTGGTAGTTTTTCAATAGGATGAAGTAAGCCTTGTTTTGGTCCACTAGGGCGCTTTGCTGATAGACAGACGATACAGTGTCCGATATACTTTCGTACAAATGATGTCATTTTAGGGAACCAGTACTTAGCCTTCAATGCTTCAATGGTTTTGTCTACGCCGATGTGACAGTGCTCATCATGATATAGTCTTATCAAATTAAATCGAACTGATGAAGGAACATAATAAAGAATTTTGTTTTCTTTTTCGAAAACTCTCATCAATATTCCATTTTTCAAGCAGTATTCTTTTAAGCCGTCAGGGTTTTCTTGAATTCTTCTTATGAATTCTTTTACTTCTGGATCTTGTTTTTGTGTTGCTTCAAGCCAGGTTATTTGGTCATTCACTTCCACCTCCTCAACAACATTTTGAGGTGGATTTCTGCTAAGGAAATCAACGTGCTGGATGTTACTACCCTTTCGGTATTCAATCTTGAAATCAAAATCTTGTATATAAGACCACCATCTAGCAACTCTAGGTAATAAATCTCTTTTTGTAGATGTTGCTTTCACAGCATTACAATCTGTGACTAATTTAAATTTTATTCCTAAGAGGTACACTCGAAAGTATTTCAATGCATTTATTGTAGCGAGTGTCTCTAACTCGTAACTATGATATTTAGATTCTTCAGGAGAGGCTCGTTTGCTGTAATAAGACACTACGCGGAGATCTTTATTATGTCTTTGAAATAATATAGCACCAAACCCTATACTACTTGCGTCAGTATGCAGTTCTGTTTCGCGATTTGGATCAAATACTACAAGTAATGGTCGAGTTGACAAATGTTCAATTAAATATCTTCGAGCTTTTTCACATTCCGCAGACCATTGAAATTGTGTATCTTTACGTAAGAGGTTTGTTATACACGCCGTTTTTGTAGCAAATTCTGGTATGTACTTGCGAAAATACCCAGCGAGTCCCATCAACTGTCTCACTTGTCTTATGTTGTTTGGAACTGGAGAATGCTTCAGGGCGTGTACTTTGGCTTCTCCTGGACGAATTCCTTCTTCAGAGATTATTCTCCCTAGATATTCAATTTCTGTTCTTAAAAACTTACATTTCTTTAAATTAAGTGTAAATCCAGCATCATCTAACGCTTTCAACACCAGGTCCAGTCTTGCTAAGCCTTCTTCTATGCTGATTGATGATATTATGACGTCATCGATATATACCTGAGCTATGGTATGTTTAAGGTTTCCTAATGCCTTATTTACTGCCCTTTGAAATGTGCTAGGTCCATTGCTTAGTCCAAAGGGAACTCGTAACCACTCATAATGTCCATCTGGAGTCACAAAACCCGTTTTCTCGACAGAACCATTTTCTTGTTCTATTGTGATCCCGTAAAATCCAGAAGCCATATCCAGGGAACTATAGTATCGAGCATTTCCCAATCTATCCAACTGATCATCAATCAGGGGTAAGGGATACCTATCTTTCACAGTTACTTTATTTAAGGCACGAAAGTCTACGCATAATCTATCGCTGGAATCCTTTTTTTTTACTAATATAGTCGGTGACGCATACGGTGAGCTTGATTCTCTTATTATGTTATTCTTTAACAGTTCCTCTATTATTGCTCGCACCTTGTCCCGCTCAATTGCCGACATGCGATAAGGATTATAAACAACGGGATCGTTTGTCGTTGTGCGTATATTCATGACGGCTGTTTTTATCTCACGAATGTTATTCTCCACAGTTATTAGGCTAGGATATTTATACAATAAATGTCGCAGCTTCGCTTGAGCTTTGTTCGGTACTTGCTTCACAGAGTCATTTATTAAGTCGTCATAAGTACAAACATTCTCTAATGTCGACGCCGGATTCTTGGTATCGGAATACATACTTGTTGTTCGACGTCTTGTTATTATAGTTCCATTCAGAGAAGTGATAAACATAATATCTGGAGAAGTAATTGCGTCACGGCCCACGATGGCATCATACCGAATCTCTTTGTCTAAAACGATTCGAAAATCGACTTCCAGTGCAATATTTTCAAATTCAATAATTACACTGGTCATTTCGTAACAAATCAATGTTTCATTTGAAATTCCTCGTAAATACGTCATTAAAGGATGGCATTGAGCTCCAATAGTTCTTGCAATACTTTCTTTCATTAGAGAACATGACGCACCGCTATCAATTAATACATAAATCAATTTGCCATTAATTATTACAGCAGTTGTACATACCTGTCCACTAGCATTAATATCCTTGACCCTTTTGTCTTTGTTTTGATTCAGTCTTTGTTTCGTCCAACAGTGGTCGGAAGTATGGCCTTTCTTCCGGCAAAAAGTACATGACGAGTCGGAAACGTTCTCGTGAGTGTATTTGCTTGTTGAAGGTATATCAGTTGTATTCACTTTCATAGGCAACTTATGAACACTAGTACGACACTCCTTTTGTAAGTGTCCCAGCCTATTACAGCGATGGCAACGCTTGAATTCTTTTGTGTATCTTGGTCTTTTGAAAGGCACTGTCGTATCAGAAGAATCATTAAAATTTCCAACACTGAGCGAAACTGGCATATAGCGAGCAAGCCTTTCATACAATATAGATAATGACTCTGCACTGCTAGCTATGGACTTCGCATGAGGATCTGTGATGCCCCCTGTTATGAGTTCCAATATCTCACTTTCACTAAAGTTTAGTCTCAGCTGTTTCAAAATACGATGTTTTTTAGCTGCATATATTGAAACTGTATCAAATTGATCGCTGCTCATGTTAGCGGCAATTTTGAAGTCTCGATGTAAATCTCGACATTTTGGAAAGGTAATTTTCAGATCTTCTCTCAGAATAGGCCAAGTCCTCTCTAAGGGTGTCCACTCCTTATATAATTCTAGTGCTGGGCCCGCCAAAAATGGTACACACCTTGCAATTGTTTCGACATCATCCCATTTATTTTTAGTGGCTAAAGCCTCTACTTCAGCACACCATTCCTGAGCTTCGATAGCTCCAATACTTGGGTTGAACGTTGGTAATGCAATTGCTTTGCTAGTCGATCCACCATACCCCGGCACTAAAGTCACGGATACATCACTCGTATTTGTACCACTGCTTTGGTTTTGATTTTTTTTATTTTTACGATTCATTTTTACAAAATATTTTTAAACTTTATACACGGTTTTCACAGTCAGTATTATTCAAAGTCTATTGTTTTTTTAATAATAACACTAATGTAAATGTTCACTTATTATTCAAAGTACTTTTATTCTTAACTATTAATAGTTATTTAATAATATAAAGTTTATCACGAATTGTGGACGTGTTTTAAACCGATATCAATATCCCACTTCTGATGATAAAAAGGAGTAGTAAAAGAAACGTCAAGACTTTAGGGCTGTCTCAATAGGACTGGTTTACTCGTACTCATTACAATATTCCTTACATACAAACTATAGTTATGTTATATATAATATCGTATAGTGTTTACATTAACGGACCGCGGCTATCACGTGCGTTGCTCAAGCACGTGTATTTTTACCCTGCCCGATCCTCTAAATGTCACCACACATTTACAAAATACACTAAACATGCACACTAGTTTAGGTCCAAGACACCGTACTCGTAGAACAAAGGGACGAAGAACCGGTTCACACGCGCTCTATACCAGGTACAGACATGTACCTGGGCGCTTCTCTCCTCCTCCACGGCCCGGTCTACCCGAGCCGATGTCCGAGCCTTTAGAGGCGCCCTCGGGTGGTTCCGCTCCCCGATCCGGTCGGACCCTTCGGAGAATCTAGTAGGGCACGGGGACGCGCTCTAGTGCGCGATGCCGTTCCCTCAAGAAAACCTCCGAAGGTGATTCGTTTCACACGGCTTGAGGGACGCTTTACGTTCCTCTCTGCCCCCAAAAAAACCCGGTGATACTGAAAATGCCGCCTGAGGCAATCAGCAAACTCTCTCCAAAAAAAAACGTGTTTTTTTTTTCATTTATTCTAGCAACAAAAAGTCATTTCACAAACGGTAAATATTGTATCTTAAGAATAAAGACCTACATTGCCAAATAGTTTATATAAGAAGTTATATAGGATGAGTAATGTGGTTAAACAAAGGTTCTCATAGAAACATTATAAAAATAATTAAGAAAAGCATGCATAAACATTTAATTATATAGACTACCTTTTTATAAAGCTTGCCTTCTGCAGTCTCTTTATTTTGTTGCTGTACCTTAATTGGGATTTGGGATACATCTACGTTTAGAATCGCCCTTCTGAAAGTTTTCATTTGTAGGTAGGTATCTGATTTACGTGCGGCCAGGCCGATTTAGTTTAGTTTAAAATGAAGTCTTGAAGTTATAATCCCATGGAATCCTTGGACAGTGTAGCCATTGTACTGTCTTGTTTAACTAAATCCACCTTGTCACTAATTTGTTCCACTCTCGATGTTTTTATTGATTGTTTGAGATTTATATCGTTTACCTAAGACCTTTGAACTTCGTACCAAATTTGAAAGATCCTTCCTCCATAGGAGTACACGTGCTGCTCTCCGGAGTCACCGCTTCACTGTCTCAAATATTCCATCGCGCACTAAGAAATTTGGTGACTCGTATTTTTGTCGCACCTCCAAAATATGGAATAGTTTGCCAGCACACGTTTTCCCTCCTTCCTATGATTTGGGGTCCTTCAAACGAGGCGTGAAGAGGCACCTTGTGGGCCGGCAGAGTGAGGGCAACTGATGCTGCGTTGTTTTCACGCTGCACCAGTTGTCATCGCATCTGGGTTCCACATTCCTTAACATCAGGTGAAATGAAGTCATTTGCCGTGCTACGTATAAAAAAAAAGATTGACTGGATGAGATTGCTTGTTAGCAATAAGGCCGCCTTTTTTACTTTGTCTCTGTGTGAATCTGTCTTTTTTGTGCAAATAAAAGTTTACACTATCATATTAATTACTAAGTGGAACGGATAGAAGCTCGGGTTGGATACGGGTAATCGTGGTTCAATCCCAATATCTCCGTTAGATTACAGGCGTGAACCCATACATAACACAACATTTTCCCGTTTTTGCAACATTTTTCATTGCTGCTCCACTCCTATTAGTCATAGCGTGATGTAATATAGGCTATAGCCTTCCTCAATAAATGGACTATTCAACACAAAAATATTTTTTCAATTCGATCCAGTAGTTCCTGAGGTTAGCGTGTTCAACTAAACAAACAAACAAACAAACTTTTCAGTTTTATAATATTAGTTTAGATTAACGCCTCGGTGCCCGAGTGGCAAAGCGATCCGTCCTATAGCCAAAGGTCCCGGGTTCAATTGCCAGTCAGGGGAGGGCGTTTCGGATTTTTTCGATGCATAGCGCGGGCAACCAACCAATACCAACCCGCATTGGACAAGCGTGGTGATTCCCATCGATTGTAGTAATGACATAAGGAGGTCAATCAGGAGGTGATCAATGATGGAGGCCTTTGCCCAGCAGTGGGACAGTTATAGGCTATTTACTTTTTTTTTATTAAGCACACACAATTATGACAATAAGTTAATAATATGTCCGGCAAAACCGCCTAGGCAGTTTGACTGCAGCATTTGATAAAAAAAAGCCAAAAATGCAGTCACGGTTAAGTTGATATAATTGAAAATACTATCGTATTAAATAAACAAAATATATACAATTTAGTATCAAAGGGAACGTGTTTACAATCATTCCGATCCATAAATTAATAACACACTATAGTTTTTTTCTACAATATCATTAAAAGTTGGGCAAAAATCATGAAAACATTTTTCATTAAGCACCTTAAATTCCCCATACAAAATTAGTATGACCGCGTGGCATCAAATAAATATGGACGAAGACATTTCAAATAAAATATATGACACTTGTCACTTACGGACGGCGCACCCTTAATGAAAGAAACAAATAACTTTCCTACCATTTCCATGGTTTGTTAACTATTCTTAAAGAAGCTAAAGCAATCCTCCTGAGCTATGACTGAGTTAATTCCTTCATAAAGTACGGAGTCGACACTAGATTTTGCTCGCCCTCCAATAACGGGCAGTGGGGATCCATTAACACAAATCTCCGTACCAATCTAGGCACTGGTGAGTAGACTTTAATGCCTTTTGACTTGTTACTATAAGCTTAGAATGATACTATTGGGTAGCGGTCAAGTGGATGGCGTTGCAGTTCAAATTGTTTGAAATTGATTTGACTGGAAACTGGGCTAGAAATCCGGATTATGGAAAGTCGTTTGTGCTATTTTCGTTTTCAGATAAATAACAATAATTTTGAATATTAACTATAAAGAAAAAAGAGTGCAAGATCTTTTACAAAAAAGGCATAAGTAATCTTAGAAAAAAAAAACAATATCTATATTTCATCCATTACCATAATTTATCCAAGATAGTGTAATTGTGGGCAAGCAATAAAGAATTGAATATAACTATTTATTAATTTGAAAGATAACAATTTCAATGAATTATACGCAAATCACCTAAGATGTCATCATAAGGTTTCAGCAAATCGAAATAAAAAACGTCTGAGTAAAAATGGAATACGGTGCTATTATATTCTTATAATCTTCAGCCACTAAAAAAACCATCGCTTGTAAAATAAATTCCAAGAATTTCCGTTTTAAAAATACAATTTATTTGACATGCGAAAAGTTAGTAATACGATTAAATTGCTTTTCAATTTCATTGCCAACGTGGACAAAAATGTAGATAAGTATTAAAGTTATTATGCTATTATTGAAACTATGAATATATAATATATGTAGAAATACTATAATATCTTTGGTAAAACATTTTTATACCGAGTCGAGGGTGTGTATGTTATTGAACTCCTTCTGGACCGATTTGGATGAAATTTTCTGTGTGTGTTCAAGTGGATTCGAGATTGGTTTAGATTTACAATTGGACCCGGTAGGTGGCGCTGCTATAGGGGTCCATCATAGGATACGGGTGTTCTTAAGCGGACGAATGATTTGTCTGTTTTGTTGTCATGAAAACTGTCAAAGCGGTACAAAGTCCACTGGCCAGCTAGTTACAATGTAAAATTTAAAAAACATCCTAACGGTGGGCCAGGGTAACTACCGAATGGGTCCCACAAAACCGAAAACGACGTCGCGGCAGACTAAAAAGAAGATGGCGGAACGACCTTTACTCTAATCTGAAAGATTGGTCACTTGTTGCTCCTGATAGAACAAGATGGAATAAGGGTAGGGAGGCCTTTGCCCTGCAAAAGGCAGTACTCCTTGACACGGCACGTATTGTCAGGAGGTTCCTCACTCTGCAGCCCTAACCACCGATAGCTTGGGTCTATCTCCGCTGCCGGTGCACAGTGTCCGGCGTAGAACAAGCCAGGTGGACAAAAGTCATTATCAAATTACCGGAAATAGGTACTTTCTACCTGTAAACAACACCCCTAAATTCCTGATTCCAAGAATTGTTTACGTCTAACATTCCATACTGATGAGTCATCGCTTATCAAAGTAAGCTATAAAGGTAAGTGCAATTAAAGAAATGGGTCAGTTGCATTTTAGCGACACTTGCACTAACATCTCATGGTGGCAGTTCCTAATTTTGTGGAAAGTTTAGTGATGGATTTTACTTCTGAAGGTATGTATAATATATTTTTCTTATTACAATCTTTTAATGTGTCATAAATATTCATTAAGTAGACTATCTATGAATACACAAAAAAATACAATGTTTTTCTTTGTTTTCGAACTTATCGAGCTTGGAAAAGCCATGTATCCTCTTGTATCCAGGCTAAATTTTTGATATGCTTTAGCTGCATGGCTATTAATGATTATGACATATATTTTATGTAGCACACTTGAGTACAACCATTTTTTTTTTTTTGCAGAAAAGTGTTACTCGGTTAACAAAATAGAGTTTTTCGAAGAGTGGCTTAAGCACGAAAAAGACGTAAGAAATGAACGTCTATTTGAGTTTCTTTCGTCTAAATTTGATTTCTCTGACATCACTGAAGACTGTCAAAGGGAAATTAAGGTGAAATTGGCCAGCATTTCATCGAAAATTGCTACCAAATGGGTGTCCTCGGGAAAGTCGAAAGAGCGTTTCCTTGATAAGAATAAGTTGTGGCTGGAAGGCGAAGATATACAATTCTGCATACGATCGACTCAACCGCAACCTTCTACCTCATCCGCTGACTTTTCTCGACCCGGAAGACCTAAAAAAGTCTTCGAAGAATCGTCTTTTAAAACTAAGAAACGTAGAGTTGAAGATCTAGTTCAATCGCGGAGTGTTGGGGAATTAATGACTGCTGCAGAGGTAGCTGCACGGTCAACTGGGCATAAGAACGTTGCCAGAGTTATAAAAGACATTGCCGAAAATCCAGCTTCTGCAAATGCATGCATTAGCTTCCAACAAGCAAGTGCTGTGCAAAGTGATAGACCGCTAAGTAGTGACGAGGCATTAGCGTATTATATAGATTCAAAATCAACAACTCACACATACAAACAGACTAGGAAGTGGACTATGAAAGTTGGACATCACGTGTTTCCATCATATGAATGCGTTGTAAAATCAAAAAAAGCATGTTATCCATCCGAGGAGCATATTGTTGTGACACAATCTCGAGTAGAAATTGAGCTACAAGCTATTTTAAATAAAACAACAGAACGTTTAGTGGAAGCTCAGAGAGATGTTGTCACAAGTGTGCTACCCAATTCATCGTTTACTCTTGTAAGTAAATGGGGGTGTGATGGAAGTTCCGGCCATAGCACTTACAAACAGAGATTTGAGAATAGCGAAGACACTGATGAGTTCCTTTTTGTTTATTCGTTTGTTCCTCTTAGGTTAATCGACGAAGGTAATAACATTATCTGGCAAAATCCTCGACCATCATCGACGATGTTTTGCCGTCCAATTAAATTCATTTTTGCCAAAGAAACTACGGAGTTGACAAAAATCGAGACGAATAAGGTTTTGGAACAAATAAACAACTTGGAGCCTACATCTTGTGATCTTGGTGGTTCTGAAATTTCTGTTAAGCACAAGTTACTACTGACAATGACCGATGGAAAAGTATGCAATGCTTTGACAGAGACACATTCATCGCAGAAATGCTATATTTGTGGGGCTACTCCCAGAATGATGAATGATGAAGGAAGGCATGTTGATAGCAACCAGGATAATTTTGGCTTTGGTTTGTCAACATTACATGCTTGGATTCGTTCGTTTGAGTGCTTTTTACACATTAGTTATAAGTTAGATATTAAGAAATGGCAAGCTAGGTCTTCAGAGGAAAAAGAAAGTGTAAAACAACGATCAGACGAAATCAAACAACGATTCAAGAATCAAATGGGATTAATTGTGGACAAGCCAAAGCCAGGATTTGGTTCCACAAATGATGGAAACACAGCTCGACGTTTTTTCGGGAACCCCGAAGTGAGTGCTCAGATCACAGGATTGGATGTTACAATCATCAAAAACTTTGATACATTATTGAGGACATTGTCTTCTGGTTTCGAGATAAATCTTGTTGAATTCAACAAGCTTTGTCTCGAGACAAGAAGACTTTATTTAAGTCTTTACTCGTGGTACTACATGCCTGCTACTGTGCATAAATTGCTTGTTCATAGTACAGAGGTAATTAAGACAGCAATAGTTCCAATAGGGCAGCTTTCAGAGGAAGCGCAAGAAGCGAGAAACAAAGATTGCCGGAGGTTTAGAGAGCACAACACCAGAAAGTGCTCTCGTCTTGCCACGAATAGAGACTTGCTCAATATGTTGATTATAACTTCTGATCCTCTGATCAACAGCCTCCGGGAAGTACCAAAAAAAAAGTCGAATAAATTGAGCGCGGAGGTCTTAAAGCTCATCATAGCTCCCACTATAGAGCCTCGACTCCAACTCCAACCAAGACCTCCACAAGCTCGGGAAGACTATCTTCTATCGGAATCATCGGATTCTGCATCCGATGATTCTGATATTGAGAATTAGTTTAAATGTAAATAGATACCTACCTCTAGCGTTAGATTTATAATTTTTGTATATAATATATTAGTCTAAGGTTGTGTATATATAATTAGCGTCGATATTTGTAGCGATTAAGATAATTATTTTATTCTTATTTTTTTCCTGTACCTTTCATTTCTAATAGAAATCGTGTTTACATGAAATAAAATATTTGTATACAATTTCTTTGCATTTTATTTATAAAAATATATTATAGTACTTTATAATTAACTAATTCATAGATATAGTTCCAAAACCATGAAAATATATTTTTGTCCACCTGGCTTGTTCTACGCCGGACACTGTGCGGTGGCAACCTAGGTTAAGTTTTTTATAATATTTTATATTGTAAATATGTTTTTATATAAAATATTGTAAAAAATTTTTCTAAACATATATGTTTAATAAAGAGAATAATAATAATAATTCTTATTTCAATAGAGTACATGGTATAGGAATTTACCACCGGCCTGGGATCCCATCATACAAACTATTAAATTCCAGCCGCTACACCATACTGCCAGCCCAAAAGATACGATAAGCTCTGCGTAAAACGGAACGCACTCAATAAAAATAAAGTAAGGGTATGCATGTAACTAATTAATTATGAGATGATCAATACCTAAGTCTTCCTGTGATCACGAACTTTGCAAATCGTTCAAAATGTCAGGATAATCTAATGATTATCCTGACATTTTGAACGATTCATTAATATGAACTGATTACATACTGAATTTGTATTTTATTTTACTGTACCTATGGGCTTGTGTCTGAAAAATGTTTTGAAATGAATTCTATTCTTGTGTAAAATAAACGCGAGTAGATCTGTAAAAGTGGTTTCATTTTAACAATGTAATATTAAACGCATTGAGTGGATTCGTACAAAAAGTAAAGTATAGTATTAGATAATTCTTATGAGTTTAGTTTTGAGTAGTTTAATTTACTTTGTAAATATTCTGTAAATCAAAATGGAATGAATTTACAGTTACAAAAAAGCTTACTTCACTACAATTTATAGTTTTCGTGACTTCTGTTGAAAGCCTGAATGTTGATTGACGTTTTCATTGCTTTTTATAGAGGCTTGCATTTATCTTAAATTGAAATCCTAACTGGCTTCACAATGGAGACTGGGTGGTTTAATTCGTCGATCCTTTTTTTCTCTCAATTGGCGCAGGTGCCAGTTTTTCTTATTGGACGATTAATCTGGAATGATTTATTTATAGTCCTTTTTAGTTGTTTTTTTAAACGATAAGTCAATATATTATTATTTCGTAGTTTATTCTTTTAAGAACATAATATTTACTAAATATTTACAAAGTATATAAAACTACTTAAAACGAAACTCTTAAAAACCATCTCATACCATTTATAAATAAAAAAATCTCCAGAACATCCCCATCAGTGAGAGTACCCAGTAAGCTAGCAGTATTGCCTCGTTGGGTAGCGAGGCTTATTCGCTTTCTCAGGTAGCTGCCAGCTCTGGGGTCCCGGGTGGTCTCTGCTAATTTAATTTATATATCTTTAAAAAGTTTGTGACTACCTGGGTTCCATGGACCTTATAAATCTACCCCAAACGGCTCAATATGAGATCCTCAATCAGATTCTCATACTTTCACGGTTTGAGGTTCTATGCGTGAGTTGCCGCCGCGTCAGCGTATGACGGAGCCAGTGTATCGACACTAGTAGCATCCTAGAGCCCGTCCCACCGTCGTAGGCACAGGGTCATGTTAGTAGATTAGTTGTAATTTATGATTATACTTATATTGAATTGATAAGTAAAGCTTTGCAGTTTATTTTTTAATTGTCGCCTATTTTTAAAATTTTAAATGGCCTAGTAAACAAACTTTGTGATAAAAATTATAGATTGGTCTTGTTAACTGTTTATGTTTTTTTGGTGTGCAATAAAGAAAATGTTTATTTTATTCTCATTAAATTTCATTTAACTTTATTATATTTATTTTTATATAAATAGCTTTCGGGAGTTCTAACAGTTTCCTATTGGTAGGACGACATCACAATTCCATCCATCCATTTCTCCCTATCCTTCCATAGGAAAGCTCGTGCCTCAGCAGTGGGAACATAAAATGAGCTGATGATGGTGATGATGACGACATCACAATACATTAATTAGTACGATTAATTAATTAATAATAATTAAGTTGCTTAGCTAACACGGTCGCAGCTTAAATGTCGTTAGTTATATACAAAAAAACCCTTTATCATAAAAAAGAAAAATAAGAATTTTTTTAAAGAATGACACAAAAAAATATAGATTTTTTTTAAATAAGAATTTTTAAAGTTCTCTCCGATGAACCAAGCATCAAACTAAGATACACTTCACTACCTGCCTGTCACGGGCAGCTCATTGCCCTTAATAGGAGGACGTAATTAACGTCTGCAGATAGCAGCTATTGGATGGCAACCGATTAGTTCGAGATCAAACGCAACACGTTTCATGTTAGGGCGGATATACACGCCTGCACAGCAGACTCAAACTGTCGAATTTCCTCAAAAGACTTTGAACTACATATATATCTTAGATACTTAGGTATAACCTATAAGGTTAAAAATTTATCGAAAAAAATTTACAGTTTTAAGATTAAATATTTATAAAATATTTATAAAATACAGTGAAAAAATTAAACGCCCACCCGACCCAGCCAGGAATTGAACCTGGGTCTTCCGCAATCCGGGCGGCTGCACTGACCGCTATGCTACCGGGAAGGGTGACGTTGAATTTTGTCACTGCTTTTTAATTTTTGAGTGCTTATTGCGACACAGTGCCATCTATCCAAAGGTTATTGCAACCGATGGGTATGCAGATTCATTTTTGCAGATGAAATACCACAAATTTGATAACACAACGCTATAGTAAATTTTACTTTTTATTTTTAAATGCTAATAGCTGCACTGAAGCTGAATTAAATATTTATAAAATACAGTGAATAAATTCAGCTTCAGTTCAGCAATTAGCACTTAAAAATAAAAAGTAAAATTGAAAAAAAACACAAATGTTGAAAAAATTTCCACGAGCAGGATTTGAACCTGCACCCTACTGACATTCCGGGTCAGGTGCTCTTCCAATTGAGCTATCGTGGTTCTAACCAGCCCGCCGAAATTATTCAACACTTTTTACTTTGTAAGCCAAAGGCGCCCATTCAATGTCAACAACTACCGTCATTAACATCCGATCATAATATTTTTACAAATATTAAAGATCAGTTAAGAAATAAGCAAGCTATTTTATAAAATGTTCAAAATGATTTTTAAAGCAAATTTTGTTGCGAACAAATTACAAAAACACAAATGTTGAAAAAATTTCCACGAGCAGGATTTGAACCTGCACCCTTCTGACATTCCGGGTCAAATTTTTTCAACATTTGTGTTTTTGTAATTTGTTCGCAACAAAATTTGCTTTAAAAATCATTCAGGGCTGTCAGAAGGGTGCAGGTTCAAATCCTGCTCGTGGAAATTTTTTCAACATTTGTGTTTTTGTAATTTGTTCGCAACAAAATTTGCTTTAAAAATCATTTTGAACATTTTAAGTAAAATTGACTTTTATGATTACTTACATATAATTTTACGCAAATATTGTTGCGAACAAATTACAATTTGAAAAAACAAAAAGTGTTGAAAAAATTCCACGAGCGGGATTCGAACCCGCACCCCATGACAAGCCGAGACAGGTGCACTGCCAACTATGCTATCGTGGCTCAATCCAACTCGCCGAAATTAATCAACACTATCTACTTTATAAGCCAAAGGAGCCCTATTTCAATGTCGACAATTACGTCATCAACATCCGATCTTAATATTTTTACAAATATTGAAAGATCAGTTGTTAAGAATTAAGTGTATATAAAGTTAACATGGACAATATGCCTTACAATAATTATACGCATCCCGGAAGGGGAGTTATGGGCAGTTTCCCACATCTACCTCACCACAATCGCAAAAGTATGCCCAATGCATTACAATATTGAAAAAAAACGAGCGAGCCTTACAGTAGTCGCCACTAGTCGCATGACATTTGACATCTCACTTTAGTAACAAGCAATTTTAACATTATATTCTGAAAAAATGGGTTTGGTATTACATAATTTTATAGACATTTGACATATCAAAATGACCTTTGATAGTCAAATGACACAATATGTCACATATAATAATAATATGTCATATTCATATCGATTTTAAATTTACAAAATGGCGCTTCCCGACTTCCTGTTACACTGTTACACATACTTCCGTCCCATTTCCGGAAATCACTCCCACAAATTGCTGATATCGAAAGCGAGCGGAAAGATTTTACACATCAAAAATAAAACGTTCGTATCACTTAGGCTAGTGGCACCGGCGTTCGGCAGGAACTGTGATCGACTATTTTCTTTTAATCATTAAATGAGGTCAGCAACTGATTTTAGTCTTTAGCGACATTTGAATACAGACCATCTGCTTCTCGCTGTCATCAAGTTTCAATGAAATTCTATATTAGTTTTTGGCGTCAAAAACAAGTGTCCGACACTGGTGCCATTACGATACTTTAGATAACAGAATCCTTCACTGTAAGAGTCCCACTCGACTTCTTGGCGGGAAAGTGAAGAGTCATGTCTGCGGTTTTGTTTTATTTTCTAAAATCTGTGTTATGTCGAATATTAATAATAAAATTAATAATAATAATAAAATAAATAATAATGGTGGATTGTTAACCGTTACGTGTTCGTGACTGTGCATGAGTGTTGGCAAATGAAATAAAACAGTGCAACGGCACTATTCGAATTCTCTCAAGAAGTCCGCCCGAGGACTTACTAGTAAAGCCCCCACATTTTTGCTGAGATACTCGAGGGGTTGGGGGGTATATCATTTCTCACTTTTCATTTCTATTATCATTCAATATCATCATACAGGAAGAAAATATTGTTTACTAGCGGCCGCCCGCAGTTTCACCCGTGTGGTCCCTTTCCCTTGGGAATATCGGGATAAAAGTATCATGTGTTAATCCAGGTTATCAACTATCTTTATGCCGAATTTCATCCAAATCTATGCATCCGTTGCAGTGTGAAGAAGCAACAAATACATTACACACACATACCCACAAACTTTCGTATTCATAATATTAGTGTGATTTATGTATTACTTGTAAGAAAAATTACTTTGACACTGGCTAAATGTGCTAATCGCACGAAGCCATCAACTAAAGGAAAAAAAAGAGTCCCACTCGCACTTTACCAAGGTGCCTAGTGTGACTTTTGTTTACTATCCGTATTCATTCGATTACGTTTACGAAAACGAAAATTAGTATGGCATTGAAGCAACGCCTCCTGGCGACATACGAGAAGAGTTAATATTTTGCCATACAAATTCTTGTTTTCGTTACAGTGATCGAATAGCCAATGAAACTCTCACTTGGCACCCTGTTATTTAATTTAATTTAATTTTTAACGTAGATTCGATTTTATTTACACAAACTAACCTAGTTAGTAGTTTTTGTGTCGGTTCCATGTTTACATCCAATACCGGTGATTTTACTGTTATCCAGCAAAAATACGTTATATTTTTTAAAACAATTTTAAATCGAGTTTCAATTAAGCTTTTCTAGTGAACAAATATGGTTGCTGGCATGCAACCAACAAGCTCTTTGAGAGCTCATTAACATAACCATCTGTGAAACCTGTTTATAAATATACTAGCACTTTAACTGCGACTTCGCCCGCGTGGATTTGCGATTTAAAAAATAAATCTTTATAAAATGTTCAAACAATTTATTAACGCAAATTTTGTTGCGAATAAATTACAAAAACATAAATGTTTTTTATCAATGTTTTTTATCAATAAGTATAAAATGTACCCTATGTTACCCACAAAGCATATATTCAAATTCAAAATTCAAATTCAAAATCGTTTATTGTAGTCTATCAAGGTTACTTATCTATAAACAGTGATTGGGACCATCCTAGTAGACATTCTAAAATGCCTGTTTCAAGAGGCCCCGCTCTACCAAAACACTCTCATTTTTAACATTAGATAGACAATATTATATAAGTATTTATCTAAGCAATTTAAATTTAATTTATACAAACCTTTTGATTGGCGCCTTTGGCTTACAAAGTAAAAAGTGTTGAATAATTTCGGTGGGCTGGTTAGAACCACGATAGCTCAATTGGAAGAGCACCTGATCCGGAATGTCAGAAGGGTGCAGATTCAAATCCTGCTCGTGGAAATTTTTTCAACATTTGTGTTTTTATACAAACCTTCAAACCAATTTGTGTGAATGTGTGTGTGTATGTGTGTGTGTGTGTGTGTGTGTGTGTGTATGTGGGTGTGTAAGTGTGTGTGTGTGTGTGTGTGTGAGTGTGTGTGCGCGTGCGTGCGTGTGTGTGTGTGTGGTGTGTGTGAGTGTGTGTGTGTGTATTTGAAAAAATAAATAATAAAAGTATTACAATATCATAATAAACAATAATAAACCAATATTTCCAACCCTTACATTTTTATTATTTATCCGTCATTAGTAAGACCTATCACTTAATAATGACTCTGTGGCTTTATAATAATATATAGTAGTATAGTATCAGTAAAATAATTTTTGGAATTGGACCAGTAGTTTAAGAGATTAGCCCCGACATACAAACAAACAAAGTCACAAACGTTACCTCTTTATACGTGTGCAACTCTTTGCTGAACCAAAGAGTATGAAACCGCATACCTATGCTTGTATACAGATGCTTGCAGTATGCAGATACACGGTTCTGTAGAACTTAAAATAACTTATTCGTGTGTTAATACAAAAGCACAGCTTCCTCAATGAATTAGTGGCAATATTAAAACATCATCAGTCATAGACGTCATCCCATTGGTTGGCTCAGGTATACCCACATCTATTCTAATTCTATCGAAAAGGCTATCAAAATCAAAAACATATATTGGGTTCTTACGTATGAAATTGGCGTTTTTTTCTAATAGGTGTATTACTTCTAAAACTCAATACCGGTTGTTAATATTATCAATAATACATATACACATTTAATTAAGACTATATTAGTTAGGCTTCAGTAATAACAATGATTTTTGATTTTGTGTCTTTATTGCCCAAATATTTTTTTTAAATTGACTTCTTTTTTTGTTAGCGGAATTGACCTTTTGTTTCATTGTAGCTTTGAAGGTACTTGTTTTTTTTTCTTTTTAGGGTCTGCTATATTTAGCTAGTGAAACAAACACACTGCCCTACAATTTTTATAGTATCAACCTAAGTAGATGCTAAGAAAATTGAAAAAACGTTAGTATAAAAAATAGAATTTTATAAAAAATCTTCATACAAAACACCAATTTCATAGGCAAGGACCTAATTATTGTTTATTTTATGGAAAGATTGCTGTTAGACACGGTGGTTTATCAAGCCATGTGATCGAAACACCGTCAGAGGCTTTCTAAAAGGAATGGCATCACGCAAGCGTGTCCCCTATTTCTACTAGATTCTCCGAGGGGTTCAGATCGGATCGGGAGTGGAACCCGAGGGCCTCTCTAAAGGATAGGAACTTGACTCGGGTTGACAGGGTCGTGGGTGAGGGAAAAGGCGCCCAGGTTAGTGTTGTAAGAAACTCGAGCCTTGGAGTCTTATTTAATAAAACATGAGCTCATATTGTTTTCTAAAGTTTACGCGAACACTACACATTTAAATGAAACAAAAAGTTGTTTCGCGTTTATTATTTAAAATAAACGCAAGTAGATCCGTAAAAGGTGTTTCATTTAAATACTTGAGCTATTTGTGAAGACTCGAGTCTTATAAATAATACTTAGAGCTCAAGTCTTTGAGAATTTGGAGTCTTTTGTAAAAAGACTTGAGTTCTGCCAAAAAGAACTCAAAGACTGAGTCTTCAGGTGAATACTTTTGATTAGGTTATTTGCGTTTAATGCAATTAAATTGTTATAAATTTTTATTGTACGTTTTCTTTTCAATCAGATTAGTAAATAAATATGGATGACGATTTATAATCACCCAGTATTACCAATTATTATAATACACCAACTCAAGTTCATGACTCAGTCTAGCTCAAAGAACTTAAAACACTCGAAAGGTCTTAGAAGACTGAAAGGACTCGGACTCATGTGACTAACGAGTCCTAGTCTTGAAAATCTACTCAAGTCTCGAAATGACGACTATAAGACGTTGAGTTTTTTACAACACTAGCCCAGGTACATGTCTGTACCTCGTATAGAACGCGTGTGAACTTTTCGTACATTTGATTTTTGAGTACGGTGTCTTGGGCCTATGCGAGTGTGCATGTTTATTGTATGCTTCCTCTTCCGTTTCCCACCATCTCTCTCTCTAAACAAGATTGCCAACGCTTGTACTGCTGATGCTGATCTTATAACATTTCATAGGTATATCATCTCAGCTAAAAGACGTCCACTGCTGGACAAAGGCCTCTCCCAAGGATCTTCACAGCGACCGGTTTGGTGCTGCTCGTATTTCATACACATTTACTAAACTGAGGTTTAGTAGGTATCTCCACTATTTAAGTGTGTGTGTGGTGATGAAAGCACTACGTTACGGTAACGCAATATATTGCAGCGGACTCAAGATTTACACTCGACGTTGGAGCTGGCTGGACGTGATCGTACCATAACTCGCTTAGTTAGAACCTCCTTGAGTAGTGTTGGGAATGTGTCGATAAAACTCTACCTAGTTTATCGTAATTTTGCATGCTAGTTTCTGATAAAATTGTTAGAAACTTGAGAGGCTTCCTTCAGTAGTGTGAAGAATATAATATAATTTATTGCTTTAATATATAATTTAATTTATAATATAGTTTAATCTTACACATATACTAAATTGAGGCTTAAATACCTCCACTATTTGAGTGTGTATACTGATGCAAGCACTACGTTACGGTAACGCAATATTCTGCAGCGGACTCAAGATTTACACTCGACGTTGGAGTTGGCCGGACGTGATCGTACCATAACTCGCTTACAACCTCCTTGAGTAGTGTTGGGAATGTATCGATAAAACTCTACCTAATTTATCGTAATTTTTCATGATAGTTTCTGGTAAAAATGTTAGAAACATGAGAGGCTTCCTTCAGTAGTGTGATGAATATAATATAATTTATTGCTTTAATATAATTATAATTTAATTTATAATATAGTTTAATCATAAACATGTACTAAATTGAGGTTTAGATACCTCCGCTAAGGTAACGTAATATTCTGCAGCGGACTCAAGATATACACTCGACGTTGGAGCTGGCCGGATGTGATCGCACCATAACTCGCTTAGGACCTCCTTGAGTAGTGTTGGGAATGTATCGATAAAACTCAAATAAAGGCGTTTTTGCAATTATCGCTTTATTACCTAGTTTATCATGATTTTGCATGCTAGTTTCTGGTAAAAATGTGTGACACTTGAGGGGCCTCCGTCAGTAGTATCATGTATTAATAATATATAGTGTTAAGAATGTATCGATAAAATATTATATTTTAAAATAAAATAATCAATCAATCAATATTGTATCGATGACTTGATTTCAATTATGCAGGTTTTTGTCTAACAGTGGGACAGTATATTGGCTATTTACTTTACTTGCTACCATTTATTCAAAATTGATGTTTAGATACCTACTTCCACCATTTGATTTCGTTAACCGAGTTAAGATACATTAAACATAAAAAAATTAAAAATCGCTTGTACTGCTTAAAGAAGTACAAAGTAAGATAGCTTCTATTGAGTCTTAAAAACGCTTTATTAAAGGGGACCACACTTCCATAGGATGATATACTGCAAAAAGACCATTCCACCACTTGAATCCACAGATCCACAGTACACATACTGATGCAAGCACTCGTCCACGACGTTATAGTAACGCAGTAGCGAACTCGATATTTCCCAGACGTGTTTTTTTAGTTATTATTATTTTCTACCATTCTCGGTGACCTCGCTTAGTGGCCTAGTCCGAGTGGCTAAGCCGAAATATACCCGAAGTTGAAGCCAGGGGGCTTCAACTTCCAACTTGAGCAAAGTGTGTTTCTGATTTTTCGATGGATAAACCCAGGTTGTTTGAGATTATACCCGTACTTGGTAAGCGAGATGATTAAACCATTTCCCGACATGGATAGCGATGACTTTATTTAAATGATAGAGACCTTTGACAAATGTAAAACAGTTTTAAGTGACAAGCCAGTTATTTCTAGTATCAAGGAAAAGTATGTATATATTACAAATTTGGAAACAAGTAGTTATATCGATATATTCATTGACTCACGTTCACGTCTCTCTCAGGCTACGTCGGCACAGGTAACGACGTTCCCCCTCCCAATATTGAAGGGACCAATAATACACAGGAATCGAGATTCGATCCTGGATAAAAATTGTATATTGTTTGCTTGACTACATGTTGATTAGAAAAAACCTAATTTTGTCAATAAATCTAATGATAATACTTTTTATTCTTCGCGTTTCTCCAGTGAGCGAAGTTACCAAATATAAGGTGGTGCAAACATCATCACTCTATCGGAAGATGATGTAGTTTTTGCAAATGGCGCAAAATATCAGTTGTTCTTTTGTCATTTGTGAATTAGTAAACACATGCAGTATTCACGTCGACAAGCAATGGAACACTATACATACTCTAAACGAACGTGGAATTATTTTCTTAAGTAGGTTTTTGCTGGCTGTCTGATATTTCAGTTTTGACGATTTGAACTGACACACTTCTTTTTGTAGAGTTATTTAAAGTCACGAGTGTATATGAACCAGCCACAGACTCTAGCAACCCCCAAAGAGAACGTCAGTTAAGAATGCGAGAACCTATTGCAAGAAGTTCTGGCAAAAGTGATAGAAAATGACATAAAATGGGCCAATATCTCAGTAACTTTGGCGGCGGCCACTTGAACGATATAGACTTAATGGAGACAATTCTAAGGGTCGAAATAAACATAAACAAGAAACAGAATAAAAGTTTTTATTGAAAAAAAATACAGCCAAACAAAATTGAATGATGACTTTTGCGCCACCTTGTACAAAGTAATGTAAAGAAGACAAATTAAGTTAAAATTAATTAAATTAAACACTGCCTCTATGAATTTCTTTATAAGCTAATACCTATTGAGTATGGCTTAGGTTTGCGAATACATCTATATACCTTTCATTTTCGTCTTAAGACATCTAAATAGAATCTCTATCGAATTATTTTTAAAGTAGTAAAAGAAATCAACACAATGGAAACATATTTATCGTAAATGACTTGTCAAAAAGATATTTTATAATATTATAACTCCAGCGAAATCTTTCACCTGACACGACGTTTATTTTTAGAATACTTCAAATTGTATGTTCAAAACATGTTTTATCGACCCCGACCCTCGTCATAGTATTTTGTCCTCACTGACACGCCTTGCTTGTATCATTCTATGTACTTTCATCAATCTTAAGAAAATATTATCGAGTCAAAGAATAATCTTTGAATAGGAAGACGTAAAATGTATTGGTGTAAAAAAATCTCAATAGATGGCGTTCTGTCAATGAAAATTGACGCTAATGTATGTTGGTCATTATTGGTTAGCAGTTCAGCTTAAATAATATCTATACTAAACTAAATAGTTAACTGTTTTCTTTTTACTTGGCTAAACACTTGCAAACAAAATTTGAGTTTCAGTCCTAAGTATGGGGAACCCCCAAAATTTATTGGTTTTTTTTTTCTATTTTTGTTTGAAAATTTTAATGCGGTTCACAGAATACATCTACTTACCAAGTTTTAACAGTATAGTCCTTATAGTTTCGGAAAAAGACAGACATGACGAATCCATAAGGGTTCCGGTTTTAACATCTATCACGATAGCTTTCAAAGGACGATTAGACTTATATGCATACTTGTAATGCATAAATACTATATTATAGCGATAGCATTTACTGCAGTAATAAAGAAGATCTGGATAGCAGAGGTACAGCCTGGGTGCTTATTGTCTAATTTCAACACCTATCACGATACCTTTCAAAGGTATTTACGCTTGTCATTTTGCATAGACGATTCCAAATAAATGTTTAATTGACAATGTCGTTCATTTAACATCATTCAAAAACGCGTCGCGATCGCAATCACTGACATTTGTGAAATGGTTTGAAGTTCTTGTATAGCTTTCAAATGTCAAATTGAAAGGTGATAGAGGTTGAAATAAGAAAACAGACCCCCTGGTGTTAATTCATAGAAATAGTAAAATAAATATCTATGTATAAAATATAGTGAAAAAATTAAATGCCTACCCGACCCAGCCAGGAATTGAACCTGGTCTTCCGCAATCCGGGCGGCTGCACTGACCATTATCCCCAGATTCTGCAGCGCTTCAAGCATGTTTGCTGAAGCAGGTGTTGATGGGTTTCACAGCATCTTAAGGAAGCGAATTGCGTCAATTGTGTGCAGATTACGGGATAGCCCAAATGGCATCCTGAAGGTGATTAATGATAGGCTAGACTGTCCCATTCGCCGGCATTGGACTCGAATGCATATGGGCGGGACAGTCAAATTCCTAAATTGAGTATTTTTATTTTATTTTTATTATTATTTTTATTTTTATTTAATTTTCGTTATACAATTTAATTTAAATTCAATTTCGATTCAATTTTATTAATGTTATTTTTTGTTCAATTTTATTATGATTAATTTGTTTCAATTTTAATTTATGTCAAATATATATGTATCCTTATTAACATAGTATTAAGAAATCTACTAACATCTGTATGGATTCTATAATCTGAATTAAATGTTTTATTATTATTATTATTATTATGCTACCAGGAAGGCTTTTTTTTAAATATTTTAAGGGTAAGCACAGTGCCTTGATCTCACTTGATGTTAAGTGATGATAAGTGAGATAGAAGCGCTCTTCACCCGGGATCCTCACCTAGTGAGGCACTGGCTATCCTATCTCTAGCTGCCGGCATAACATTGATGTTATGGCGACATATTTAGATAAGATGGTGGTAGCTAGCCAGGCGAACAAACAAGCCCTAGCACCAACCAAACCGAGTACACAAACATGTACCCCCCGCTGGGGATCGAACCCGGGACCTCTGGGTCTAAACCAGTGGTCTAAGCCACTAGACCACAGAGGCGGTGAGGCTGACGTAAGCACTGAATTTTTTTACTACTAGATAGATGTCACTATGCAGTAGTGGCATCTATCCAACGGTTATTGCAACCGCAGATTCATCTTTAAAGATGAAATACTTACCACAAATTTAAAACACAACGGTATAGTATAAAATCATCATGAGCTCATTTATGTCCCCACTGCTGGGGCACGAGCCTTCCCTATGGATGGATAGGGGGGAGAACGGGCCATAAACCACCACGCGGGTGGTTAATGGCCATTTATTTTTTTATTTAATGCCAATACTGACAGGCAAAGTGTTTCGTATCATTCGTTGGTCGGGTTTGTAACCACCGTCCCACATTATTATCTATACCCAGTATACCCATCAAATCAAAAAAAAATCAAAATAAATTTATTTGGAACTAGACAAATTAAACATACAGATAATAAGTGGAAAAAAAAATTATAAGACAGTCCCAAAACGGTTCCGACTCAGCAAAATGCTAGCCTTAAGTTTAGCGCTGATCTTTCGTCGGAACCGGTTTAGGTGATGCTGCGATAGCAACACAAGCGTAACATAAAAAGTAATATAAAATAATAATATAAAAAACAAAAATGGCAGCCCTAAGTACAAAAATATTTAGAACAAGAAAAAGAAAATAATTGTAGGCTGTATGCTCTAAATTCCTAACTCTATTTTTAAAAACGGTAAAAAATTCAACAAATATAAAACGGACGGAGTGACAGTGACATCAATGGTAGCATTTTCAATGATGGATACATTTGCCCAGCAGAAGCATTTCATTACTTTAGTAAAAAAAAAGAAAAAGTTAGGTTTTTTATGATACAAGCGGGCGGAGCAAGCGTGCCGCGTCAGCAGTCAGTGAAGTGCCAAAGCCAAACTTTACCATTTGAAAGAAAAAAGGAAATAATAGTAGAAATATTGTAATAGTTTTACCTAACCAAAACTAGTTACTACTGACTGTTTATAAAGATAAAGATACTTTATTTGCTTGCACACGTTTAAAAAAAGACATTATAATTAATTTTAGATTCAACATGGTAGGTATACCATAAATGGTGTACAAATTAAGATACAAATTAAAATATAAATGCATGCTTATTAATAAAATCAAAATAAAACGTTGTATTTAATACCTCGTTAACTATTTACCCCCTTATTCCTAAAAACTATTTAAGCATTATTTAGTTAAATATTATTTTGTCAACGTCACACAAACGTCATTTTGTATTTGAGAAAAAGAGACAATACAATGATTAACTAAATAGTTTTTATGAATAAGGGGGTAAGTTATCAAAGCATATAAAGGAGTATAATCACAATTATACAATGAACTCAGCAAAAGTTTACATCAAAAGGAAAATAGAAAAAGCTCCACTGATTACCATTTTAATGGAGAGATTTCAGCCTTTATCCGAGCCAGTGGTTATCTTAGCTCTAGTTTATGGCCGTCGAGTTCAAGCCTTTTATTCTTATAAAAAAGTTGTGTTCAATTTATTTACTTAAGCGACTGAGTAGATGAAACCCAATGGCTCTTCAGAGCACTTTGAGATATCGGAGTAGGAACAAAGTGGAAGCTTCTTGGCGGGAAAGTAAGGAGACCATGTTAGCAAATATATTTTATTGAGTAAATCTTTTGTCTGATTTAGAAACTTATATATTACTAGCTAACCCGGCGGACATCGTACCGCATTTTGAGGGTTTCGTAGCTAAATGGCAAAAAACGGAACAATTATGAATTCGTCATGTCTGTCTGTCTGTCCGTCCGTATATCACAGCCACTTTTTTCCGAAACTATAAGAACTATACTGTTGAAACTTGGTAAGTAGATGTATTCTGTGAACCGCATTAAGATTTTCACACAAAAATAGAAAAAAAAATAATAAACTTTGGGGATATACCATACTTAGAACTGAAACTCAAAATTTTTTTTTCATTAACCCATACGTGTATCTATGGATAGGTCTTCAAAAATGATATTGAGGTTTTTAAAATCATTTTTTTCTAAACTGAATAATTTACGCGAGAGACACTTCCAAAGTTGTAAAATGTGTGTCCCCCCCTGTAACTTCTAAAATAAGAGAATGATAAAATTTAAAAAATATATGATAATTAATTAAACTATTTTATGACGTATAAAAAAAACTACTTAGGTACTAGATCTCGTTCAAACCAATCTTCGGTGGAAGTTTGCATGGTAATGTACATCACATATTTTTTTTAGTTTTATCATTCTCTTATTTTAGAAGTTACAGGGGGGACACACACATTTTACAACTTTGGAAGTGTCTCTCGCGTAAACTATTCAGTTTAGACAAAAATGATTTTGAAAACTTCAATATCATCTTTGAAGACCTATCCATAGATACTCGTAACCCACACGTATGGGTTTGATAAAAAAAAATTTTTTTGAGTTTCAGTTCTATTATTATTTTCTATTATATTATATTATATTCTATTATGGAGAAACCCCAAAGTTTTTTTTTTTCTATTTTTGTGTGAAAATCTTAATGCGGTTCGCAGAATACATTTATTTACCAGGTTTCAACAGTATATAGTTCTTATAGTTTCGGAAAAAAGTGGCTGTGATATACGGACGGACAGACAGACAGACAGACATGATTCCGAGAACCATTTCGTTCAGCGGATATTATTCCAAATTGTAGGTAATATCGTAATGAATAGATGAGGCATCTCCTTGATGTTTGACTAATTAATGTTTCCTAGTTAATTATATTTTACAAGCGCTGAGGAGTAACGATCATAAAGCTAAATGAAGCGAATTCCCATTCTACCATTTTGGAGGAGCTCGATGGCGCAGTGGTTAATGCGATCAGTTTGCGATTGCTGAAGTTATGCAACTTTCGCAAAGTCGGGTCATCAGATGGGTGACCAAAAATTTATCATCTCGAACTGCTCCGTTCTTCGGAAGTTACGTAAAGCCGTTGGTCCCGGCTGCATTAGCTGTCGTTAACAACCGCCATTCCGCACTGGGCCCGCGTGGTGGTTTATGGCTCTCTCTATCCATCCATAGGGAAAAAGGGAAGGCTCGTGCCCCAGCAGTGGGGACATAAATATAGTTGATGATGATGATGATACAGGTATTAATCTTACCTCGCGTTGTACTAGTTTCTTATCGAAGAATATTAAGATAGTTGAAATAAAATGGAATGAAATTAAAATTAAAATGCATTAAAGGTCCAGTTCAAAAGTTGTAAATAGTGTGTATAGTACGTTATATTATATGGCCCATTATTGTTACAGTAAACTCAAAGAAGCCAGCGTATATCTTATAGACCAAGCGAACGGGTGACTCCCGACGTTTTATCATTAAACTTTACTAAGCTTTCGCTATCTCGTTACAATATATTTAAAAATCAGTCTTGCAAATTAAAACTTAGATCTTGTTAAGAAAGAAAAGCAGAAATATCTTCAGTATTAATTTAAAAAGCAAATTACGGGATACAGGTGTGCACAACCGGCTTTTGCGTTAATTGAAGACTAAAGCTTGGATTTGTAGACGTAAAAAATGTCTGCGGCTAAAATGGTTTCCCAAGAAGACGGATCTGATGGAATTATTGCTTTAGTTATTACTTTGTTTCAGAAATTATATTGATTTCATAATTATATTTTTTTACTTTTACGTTTATAAATATTTAGCGGTGTATATCTAAACTAACCGACCTGTTGCTGAAAATGGAGCGAGTGAGCCTTGAGTTCGGATTAAAGATTAACCGCAACAAGACCAAGATGATGATCATAGACCGCGCCAACAACAACTCGCCGGAAGTGACACAAATCGCGAACTGTAGCGTGGTCCAGTCCTACATATATCTTGGAACTTTAATCACAAATAATGGTGGATGCATGGATGAGATAAAACGACGTATGGCTATCACAAGAACAGCAATGGACAAGATGAGGAAAATATGGAGGAACAGAAATATAACAAAAACTACTAAGACCAGTCTCGTACGAACACTTATTTTCCCCATATTCCTGTACGCTGCAGAGACGTGGACATTGCGAGAAGTGGAAAGGATGAAAATAGATGCTTTGGAGATGTGGTGCTGGAGAAGAATGCTTGGAGTATCGTGGACTGAGTTTTGCACTAACATCTCGATACTCCAAGAACTCGGCATTGAGCAGCGTCTATTTTCAGTAGTACAGTCTCGCATACTCACATTCTTCGGACACGTCTCTCGACGCGACCATCAGTCCATCGAACGTCTTGTCGTTCAAGGTAAAATGGAGGGCACAAGACCGCGTGGAAGGTCTCTCATGCGATGGACGGACCAAATTAAGTCAGCCGTGGGAGGTTCATTAAACGACTGTATCAGGATGACCTCCAACAGAGAAAAGTGGCGCGCTGTCGTGAGGCGAATAACATCTGCCCAAACCGCTACTACATGACGACCACGACCGCGGATTAGAAGAAGATATCTAAACTACTTAGTATAGGTCTTATCATACTTACGTAACCAACGCTTCAATTGATTGACTGGGAGTATTTAAGCTCGAAAACTCGTTGAACTCCGAGAGTCGTATCGAGTTAAGTCTTGTTTTTTGTCTAGCAAGCTCTAATAAACAGACTCAAGTCCTTTACAAAACTCATGCTAAGAAAAGAGGGTAGTAAATAGCCATTCTGGATTAGGAAAAGCCCTACAAACAAACCAAGTGTATGTACAATAAACTAAATGATCTTTTTTTTTATATTAACAAGTAAGCACAGTGCCTTGATCTCACCTGATGTTAAGTGATGATAAGGCCAATGATGGAAGCGCACTTCACCCGGGATCCTCAACTAGTGAGGCACTGGCTATCTTATCTCTAGCTGCCTGAACACAACAATGCTAATTTTAATCCGTGCGGTGACGGAGAAAGAATACAATTCACCGCCCCTCTCCTCCGGTGGGTGTCGTAAGAGGCGACTAACGGAATTTAGAGCTCCCATATGCTCCACTGCGTGGTAGGGCTTGCCCCGTCTGGTTAGTGACCACCGTACGCATGGTGTTAAACCCGTCAAGTGACCGCTTGTCGGTCGCGTTTCGGGATCAGCCAGCGTATAACCAGAGCTCGAGTGAATGGTGCTGCGATGCATTTGGTCTGTGAAGGTTTCCGTCTAACCAGTGCCAGGAAGACCTTGTTAACCCGCCGACCAGGGAGACCCGTAGAAACGGCTGTCCCGCTGGCCGCCCGTGGCACAGTACAGGGGCCCAAGCGAGCCTAACCAGCTCGTGAGGCTGCCTCACCATGCCACGCATAATCTCGGGGTGGCCCGTCGTGCCGGTTGGTGACCGGAAGGTGGGGTCCCGGCGGCCATTCCCGGGGGGGTTCGGGGGCCCTTCCGTTCGGCGGGTTAATGATACTCAACTTTAGGCAGACCCCTGGTGAAACAGGCCGCTGCACTTTGACTATTTGCATCGCGGTAGCATTTCCTCGATTCACGCCTCCCTCTTTCTCTCCACCATGACAGCGCCTAAAACAAAAACTGGTATTACAGCGGTGCACACCCCCACCACAACCATACCGTTTGAGGTCGAGTTCGCTAACATCCGCGGACTCCATGCAAACCTCAATGCCGTCCACCACCATCTTGAGACGGCACGGCCAGCAATGTTGTTTTTGACGGAGACACAAATAACCTGTCCAGCTGACACCACCTACCTGCACTATCCCGGCTTTGTGCTTGAAGAATCCTTTAAAGCCAAAGCCGGAGTTTGCTTGTTTGTCCGGACAGACGTTTGCTGTCGCCGTCTGCGCTGTCTGGAGGACCCTTCCTTTTCCCTCCTTGTGGTACACGTCGACTTGGGCTCTCATAGCCGTGTCTACGTCTGCGTCTACCGATCACATAATGGCGACATGGAGACAACTCGACTTATAGAACACCTTAGTCGGGTGGCAGATGAAGCGCAGGAGCGGTTTCCTTCGGCGGAATTGGTGTTTTTGGGGGACTTCAATGCTCACCACGAGTTGTGGTTAAGTTCCTCCAAAACTGACCATGCTGGTAGAACTGCCCACGCATTCGCTCTCACGCACGACCTGACTCAACTGGTGAACCAGCCCACCAGGATCCCAGATATAGTCGGTCACGCGCCCTCTTTGCTGGACCTTATGCTGACGAGTCGCCCAGCTGGTTACCGAGTGGAAGTTCGAGCTCCTTTAGGATCTTCGGACCACTGCTTGGTATCCAGCAAAGCGCCTCTGGCCCCGCTACCGCCTTCAGCGGTATCGAAACGCCAAATTTGGCACTACTCGTCGGCAGATTGGGATGGTATGCGGGACTATTTCGCATCCGTTCCTTGGGGGCAGCGCTGCTTCAGTGGGAAGGATCCGACAGCCAGTGCGACTGCAGTTGCTGATGAGATAGTGTTAGGTATGGAATACTATATTCCGCACTCCTATCTCGTCAGCAAAGGCCGGCGCAACCGATGGTTCAACCGTGAGTGTGCCAACGCTGTCGATAACAGGCAGGCGGCATACCGCGCTTGGATCAGAGGTAAAGCTCTTGGAGATCCCGAAACTCGCTCGCTGAAAGCAGCCTATAATAATGCCACCAAGTCTTGCAAAAGAGCCTACATTAGAGCGGATGCCCAGCGCGTTGCACGGGTCGGCCAAGAACTACTGACGCATCCTACGGGCAGCCGTAGCTACTGGCGTCTGGCCAAAGCCGTGCAATCAAATTTCTGCCAACCCTCGCTGCCACCACTGAGATGTCATGACGGGACTTTAGCTCACAAGCCGCAGGAGAAGGTCGATCTCCTGGCCAAACTCTTTGCAGCTAACTCCCGAATCGATGACTGCAATGCACAGCCACCTTCAATTCCTCACTGTGGCCACACAATGCCTGATTTTAAAATCAGGCAGTGTGATGTCCGTGCGGAGCTGCAGTCAATCGATGTCCGGAAAGCTAATGGCCCTGATGGCATCCCAGCAATAGTCCTGAAAATGTGTGCAGCGGAGTTGTCCCCCGTGTTAACGCGCCTTTACCGTCTCTCGCTCTCTTCTGGTTGTGTGCCGGAATCTTGGAGAGAAGCTAATGTGCAACCGGTCCCCAAAAAAGGAGATCGGTCAGACCCATCTAATTACCGCCCCATAGCCGTTACTTCAGTTTTGTGCAAAATCATGGAACGTATTTTAAATAAACAACTTGTACACTACCTGGAAGAACACTCCATAATTCATGATCGCCAATACGGGTTTCGGCCGAAACGATCAACGGGTGATCTTCTAGCGTACGTTGCACATCTCTGGGGTGAGGCTATTGACAAGCGTGGTGAGTCAATGGCTGTTAGCCTTGACATAGCCAAGGCTTTTGATCGGGTCTGGCACAAAGCTCTTCTCTCCAAGCTCCCGGCATACGGTCTGCCAGTTCAGTTCTGCAACTGGGTCGCTGGCTTCCTACATGAGCGGAGAATCCGTGTCCTGTCTGATGGATGCGCTTCGCGGTTCATGTCAGTGAACGCTGGTGTCCCTCAAGGTTCCGTTCTGTCCCCCACGCTGTTCCTTCTGCATATCAATGATATGCTTCCACTTGGAAATATTCATTGCTATGCAGATGATAGCACAGTGCATGGGGGATATAACGGTCACCCAGCGGCTGGGCGGGTCGAAACCGAAGTTAACCGAGTGAATCTTGTCATTGAGCTCAATCGGGTATTGGACCTCATATCTAAATGGGGCTCCAATAATCTTGTTGAGTTCAATGCCAAGAAAACACAGGTGTGTGCGTTCACGGCAAAAAAGTCACCATTCTTTCCCCTTCCAACTCTTCAGGGTACATCTCTAAGCCTGCAGAGCAGTATCAACATGCTCGGTATGACGATTCGCTGCGATCTGAACCAAAAGGACTACATCGAAGCCGTGATCAAAACAGCCTCGCGAAAACTCGGTATTCTGAACAGGGTGCGGCGATTCTTTACGCCTGACCAGTTGTGCCTTTTGTACAAGACACAGGTACGGTCTTGCGTGGAGTATTGCTCGCACATCTGGGACGGTTCCGCAAAGTACCTTCTCGATGCTTTGGACAGATTGCAGCGTCGCGCTGTACGCATTATCGGCAACGCAGACGTCACAAATACTCTTGAAACTCTGCAATTGCGAAGAGATATTGCGTCACTCAGCGTGTTTTACCGCTTATACCATGGCGAGTGCTCTGAAGAACTCTTTGACCTCATCCCACCTTCTCCCTTCTTCCATAGGAGTACACGTGCTGCTCTCCGGAGTCACCGCTTCACTGTCTCTAATATTCCATCGCGCACTAAGAAATTTGGTGACTCGTTTTTTTGTCGCACCTCCAAAACATGGAATAGTTTGCCAGCACACGTTTTCCCTCCTTCCTATGATATGGGGTCCTTCAAACGAGGCGTGAAGAGGCACCTTGTGGGCCGGCAAAGTGAGGATAACTGACGCTGCGCTGTTCTCACGCTGCACCAGTTATCGTCGCATCTGGATTCCATATTTACTTAACATCAGGTGAATTGGAGTCATTTGCCGTGCTACGTATAAAAAAAAAAAAAAAAAAAAAAAAAAATGCTACAAACATTGATGTTATGGCGACATATTTAGATAAGATGGTGGTAGCTAGCCAGGCGGACAAACAAGCCCTACCACCAACCAAACCGAGTACACAAACATGTACCCCCCGCTGGGAATCGAACAATAAGTAATACTAACACATTGAGTATTGGTCACTCGAATAAATGAATATTGTATTCTATTCTATACTATCACTGTAAAGTTTGAGCATATAATATATTTAGTATATCACAGCGGCGGCGGGCGTCGGGAACATGGAGCAACGATTTATGGCATGTTACCTATACGATTGCACTGTAATCTAGTTGTAAGATATAACTAAATGGATGTTCACCGAGATTGAAAGACAAGCCATCGGTCTTATTGATAAGTGGAGCGATATTAGAGTCTTTAGACTCCTCTTTAGACTCTTTAGCTCCAATCATTAGCGAGGTAACCATATTGTATTCGGTATTTTGGCACAGTTGCGTTGCGTCACGAAAGTACGTCTGTAACATACCTAAGATAGACAATATTTTATGCGAACTCCATAAAAATAATATACCTATTGATTAAAAATAACTTTTGACAAATATTAAGTTAAATTTGGTGATCTTATTTTTGGAGGACATTTGAATTAATATAATATAGAAGCGATATATGTATATATATATATATATATATATTATAAGCGTTTCTCACATTTTTACAACAATAAGCAAAGTTGTGAAATAAAATCGTTAAATAAAATCGGAAATATTTAACTAAATATATAAAAATATTATACTTACGACGTTTCAAGAGGTAAAACTAGCAATAAGACCAGGCACCTAAAGGTGGGTCCACATTAAGTAACATGTTACATAACTTTATATAACAATGTTACAAAACAATAAGTTTATGATTGATTTTTTTTTGACATTTATCATCGACACTAATAAATAAAACACATAACTATGCTTTATAGCATGTTTTGTTTTATAGTCTGGATGCAACTTAAGAAGTTATAACCGCTTCATCCTACTACTGCATTTCCACCTTGCGATTGTCAATTTAACTCAAGCACAGTTATTCAGTTAGTAAGGCCTCGTTAATATGGCACAGTAGTACGATACTGCCAACATAATAAGCGTTAGCCAACTAAGTTATATTGATCCAGCGCCAATGTTTGGGATCGCTTGATTGATTGGTTGTGTGGGCAAACATTTGATCAAACTGCCTATTTCTAGAACGAGATGGAGTAGAATCACCCTTTTAGGGTAAGGCAATCAAATCTAGGAGGGGATAGAAAGGACTATAAATCTGAGACAGACTCTTTAAAGCGATAGGGAGATTGGTTGGTCGGTTTTTTATTGGTAGCTCCAATAGTACGGTGAAAAATTCCGTTACCTAATTCGCTTTAGCAAATCCGCGTAGAGCGGCTAGTTAATTTACCGGTAAAAATGCCACTCAGGTAACGATACCAAGCATAACGTTATGTTATTAATAATATATTGCGACTCGTGTACCGAGATAGCGAAAGCTTAGTAAAGTTTAATGATAAAACGTCGGGAGTCACCCGTTCGCTTGGTCTAAAAGATATACGCTGGCTTCTTTGAGTTTATTGTAACAATAATCCGCCATATAATATAACGTACTATGCACACTATTTACAACTTTTGAACTGGACCTTTAATGCATTTTAATTTTAGTTTCATTCCATTTTATTTTAACTATCTTAATATTCTTCGATAAGAAACTAGTACAACGCTAGATAAGACTAATACCTGTATCATCATCATCATCAACTATATTTATGTCCCCACTGCTGGAGCACGAGCCTTCCCTTTTTCCCTATGGATGGATAGAGAGAACCATAAACCACCACGCGGGCCCAGTGCGGAATGGCGGTTGTTAACGACAGCTAATACAGCCGGGACCAACGGCTTTACGTGACTTCCGAAGAACGGAGCAGTTCGAGATGATAAATTTTTGGTCACCCATCTGATGACCGGACTTTGCGAAAGTTGCATAACTTCAGCAATCGCAAACTGATCGCATTAACCACTGCGCCATCGAGCTCCTCCAAAATGGTAGCATGGGAACTCGCTTCATTTAGCTTTATGATCGTTACTCCTCAGCGCTTGTAAAATATAATTAACTAGGAAACATTAATTAGTCAAACATCAAGGAGATGGCTCATCTATTCATTACGATATTACCCACAATTTGGAATAATATCCGCTGAACGAAATGGTTCTCGGAATAAATTCTCAACGTAAGGATCTGGGTGGAAAGCTTTTTGAATCTCACTGGTAGTGTTGAAAATGAAAAGGCCAAAACAAAAAACAATGAAATGTTTAATAATAATAAAAAATAATAATAAATAAAACCATTTATTTCGGATAAATTAATCCATATCTGTTAGTAGTACAATACATAGATAGGTGTTAGTAAACTAATTAATTTAAAACTTTATTTATATAACTCTCCCATAAATGTGAAGAGAACCTCTCAGCTACACTATAGCCTATATATGACTATCATCAGGATGCTATTGGGACTGTCCCGCACTCTACGGATCAGGGATGCCATCTTTTTGCGTAAAATGGCATTAAAGCCATCAGTGCGATAGTGTGCGAACATCCCCGATGCGCTACAGAAGCGAGGCAGCCCCAACATCATCTTAAAGATATTGTTGTATTGGACGCGAAGGGCGTCCAGCGACCTTCTGGTGTGATTGACCCACAACTTCCCGTGTAGCAACTTTGACAATAAGCTTTAAAAAGCGTTATTTTAACCTGCTCAGTGCACCGGGAGAATCTGCGAGTCAACATATTACCTCTGACCGCTAGCGCCCTCCGTTCCCTCTCAATGTCAACATCATCTTTAAGGTCATCGGCAAGATACTGTCCCAGATATTTATTTATTTATTTATTTATTTATTGATTTACCAACATTTGTTTACACCAATACATTTACAGAACAAAAAAATACATGCGCAAGTATTATTTCCAAGCGTAACAAACACTTATAGGTAAATACATCATACGCACACAACATGGACATAACATTTACAACTAGCTTAGATAATATTATGTAAAACATTTTATAATATCAGACCGAAGTCAGATAAAACATTAAGTCCAGCACTACCACTAAATTCATTTACCAGCTTGCAAAGTCTTGAAATAGGAGAATTAGACCCAAATACGGTTTAACGGAAAGGTGTTAATTAATAAAAGTACAAATAACAATAATGCCTGTAAGGCCGAGAGGTTTTTTTTAATTTAACGGGTAAGCGCAGTGCTTTGATCTCACCTGATGTTAAGTGATGATAAGGCCATTTGATGGAAGTACACTTCACCCGGAATCCTCAACTAGTGAGGCACTGGCTATCTTATTTCTAGCTGCAGGAACAAAACAATGCAACAAACATTGATGTCATGGCGATATATTTAGATAAGATGGTGGTAGCTAGCCAGGCGGACAAACAAGCCCTACCACAACCAAACCGAGTACACAAACATGTACTCCCCGCTGGGAATCGAACCCGGGACCTCTGGGTTTAAGTCAAGTTAAGTCATCGTCAAGTTAAAGTGATTGAAGATATAAATAAATTGTGTGCTCTGAAGCTAAAATTCCACAAGAATAGTAAAACTTTTATTGGTAACTCTATTCGTTTTTATAACAAAATACAAGACGATATCACTGCGTTGAATGATAGATACCAAATTAAAAACTCACATTAAACGAATAAAGTCAATGACTGTGTTGCAGACAAATTCGTATGGACATAGTCTGCTCTGCACTTGGTTGAATGTTATGTTAATGAGTACAATATTTTTTTATTTAATTATTACTACACTTTTGAAAATTGTTTTAAAGATGGAGAAAAAGAAAAATGCCTCCTGAGTTTCTCTCTCTTAAAATCCGAACTGGTGATAGATTCAGTAGTTTTGTTAAACTTTATTATTATTTAAATGTTTTAACTTGGTTTATTTATTTCATTATTTTTTAATAAAGTTTACCAACTAAATACCTAAATATTCATTTCAGAAGATAAAGTTTGAGAAACAGTTATACTATAAAAAAAAAAATAATTAAAGAGCTAAGTGCTCGCCTTATTGAGGCCTCCGGTGACAAGCAGGCTGGCAGCTACCTCTGCCAGCGTATTAGCTTGGCAATCCAGAGGGGCAATGTTGCCAGCATTCTTAGGGCCGTTCCTATGAGCCCACAGTTGGAAGACATATTTTATTTATAGGCATTTAGTTTTTAATTTTTTTTTAAGTTCAGTTAAGTTGTTTCTTTTTTTTGTTATACTTATATGTAATTCAATTATAGGTATACACAACATATCCTTTCTTATCAATAACAAATTTTAAAAAATATAAAGGAAGAAAAACTTTCATGTCATATAGTTTTGACGTCAAGTGCCTGTGAAAGCTTATATTGAATTAACGATTTGACTTTAACTTTGACTTTAAATAATACAATAAAATATTTCGAAATTTATAGAATACTAGCTGACCGGCGGACTTCGTACCGCTTGAACAGTTAACGTTTCCATGACAACAAAACAAACAAATCATTCGTCCGCTTAAGAACACCCGTATCCATGATGGAACCCTATAGTAGCACCACCTACCGGGTCCAATTGTAAATCTAAACCATTCTCAAATCCACTTGAACACACACAGAAAATTTCATCCAAATCGGTCCAGCCGTTTAGAAGGTGTTCAATGATATACACACGCACAGAAGATTTATATATTATTTTATAAAAATATTAAAATTAAATTATAAAGAAAGAGTTACAGGTTTAATTTAAAAATAATTAATTAAATACCCTATTCGGCGATTAATCTTATTTTTTTTCATTAGTACTCGTAGATGCTATAAATCTACGAAAGAGTGACGGGTGAGACGTGATTAAATTTGTAAAAAAAATGTAGATAATTAGCAGAATATTCTGAAAATACCTAAGTCGTAATTAAATTAAAAACAGTTTCGTTTTAAGAAAACTAACAATAATAATCATCATCATTATCATTATCTCAGCCAAAAGAAGTCCACTGCTGGACAAAGACTTCTCCAAAGGATCTCCACAACGACCGGCTTTGTGCAGCCTCCCGCGACCAGATGTTCGGTCCACCTTGTTGGAAAAAATTAACAATAATGCATGGAATAATTATTAAATTATTTTTTATTATTTTGAATTTTGTATTCACAATGCTATATATCATCAATTCATCATCATCATCATCTAGCCAAAAGACGTATACGTATATGCTATATATAGTTACCAGATTATATTTTACTAGAAATTTTCTGGGGCCTCGATAGCTCAGCGGTCAGAGCATTGGGCCGGCTATCCAAAGGTCGTGGGTTCGATTCCCACTCGAGCTTCCTGAGACTGGTTGATTTTTTCTAGTAAAATATCATATTACAAAAACACTAATGTTGAAAAAATTTCCACGAGCAGGATTTGAACATGCACCCTTCTGACATACCGGGTCAGGTGCTCTCCCAATTGAGCTATAGTGGTTCTAACCACGGTAGTTGTTGACATTAAATGGGCGCATTTGGCTTTCAAAGTAAAAAAGTACTTAAATAGTGTTGAATAATTTCGGCGGCCAGGTTAGAACCACGATAGCTCAATTGCGAGAGCACCTGACCCGGTACCTCAGAAGGGCGCAGGTTCAAATCCTGCTCATCCTCAATTTTTTTTTTCTTTGATTTTTTTCAACATTTGTGATTTTGTAATTTGTTTCGCAAAAAAATTTGCGAAACAAAACAAAAGCATTTTTAAAATATTATTATTTTGTGTTAGAACTTGACATTTACTTAGGTACTTTTATTATTTATTTTTGTTGCGGACAGTTGAGGTCCATGGGTTAGTAATCAGCAATATTTACGAATCAGTCGGTCGGGTCGGATTGAACCTTGATAGCCTAATTAGTAGAGCGGAGCTACTCCCTCCGTGATTCCAATCAAATCCAAAGCAAATCGTGAATTATTTTTCAACACTTTTCTGAAGTGTAGATTAACCAATCGTCTATCTTTTGCTATTTTTGATCACTACACAACAATTCAAGCTAGCAAATGTGTAGCAATCCCGGTTCTTTTGTTAAACAAATATTGGGTATACTTCAGTCTACATCACACATCTGTATGCCAAGATCTCCTTGAACACAAGATCGGATTTATTTATTAAAAAGACACGGCTACATCTTTATCTTTATATATATATCTTCTGTGTGTGTTCAAGTGGATTCGATTATCAATTAGATTTACAATTGGACCCGGTAGGTGGCGCTGCTATAGGGGTCCATCATGAGATACGGGTGTTCGCGGACGAGTGATTTGTTTGTTTTGTTGTCATGGAAACTGTCAAAGCGGTACGAAGTCTGCCGGTCAGCTAGTACAAATATAAATAGGAATAGAATAGTACATTGTTCACCGAGAGGAGAAAGTGACCGATTACCGTCGAGGGTGTCGTTTGAAGCCCGAGCCGTAGGCGAGGGCTTTAAAACACCCGAGATCGGGAATCGCAGTTTCTCTCGAGTGATTTATACTACACCTGATACTTTATCAAAGAAAACGCATCTGAGCGGGAGAGAAAAGTGTATGAAAATCCATTTCTTACGTGGTTTTTGCGTTTTCTCCCCGCATATTTGTTCGATATGCAATGACGTACTTTCTACCGTAAATTTGATAAAGTATCAAGGTACTTTCCAAGCAGGTGTAGTATAAATATCATTTAATGCCAACTGTGTACAATTTTTGCAGAAAAAAAACAAATAAGTATTAAGTTACGGCCTAATTTGGCCTTCCATCAGGTAGTGGACGGCATTGGTGCTTATCACTGCTGTCCGATCCCAAGATTAAATCGCAGGGCTACCTTGAGCCACACACGCACTTAACTCATTCTTACATATATGCACTCCACATTTGCGCATTGCACCGTCCAATAATTAATAAATCTAATATTTGTTATTGTCAGAATCATGCTGTTAAAGTCCTCGCGCGCCATATGAACGCACGGTCGTACACAAGGTGGCCCGCTAATTATACCTACAGCGCGGGACGGGTTAATCATAATTGTTTGTAATGAATAGCCACATTGTTACCCTTGCTAACCCTAGAGAATTGACCCCCACGAGCCAGGCCTAGCCTAGTGTGGGAGTCATTGTACACTCCTGTAACACGGCTTACTATTATTTTTGGTAAATAAACATTCTCATTTCATTTCATTTCAATTAATAGAAATACAAAAAAAATATTAATAATAGTAGTAATAGAACAAACCAAATACAACAATAGAAAAGACAACGGAATCTTACAGAACTAAGTCTGAGCTCCGACAACAGCTAGGCGCTTGATGATAATAAGACAAAGTCAAAGTCAAAGTCAAAGTCAAAGTCAAAGTCGAAACTAAAGCCTAAACAGGCACGTCAAAAAAAATCGTTTTGAATAAACTACTGGATCTACCACCAGTTCAGATAATAGACATGATAACCTTCTAGACATTATAACCGCCGTGGTCTAGTTGCTAAGACCACCGGTTTAGACCCAGAGGTCCCGGGTTCGATTCCCAGCGAGGGGTACATGTTTATGTACTCGGTTTGGTTGGTGGTAGGGCTTGTTTGTCCGCCACCACCATTTTATATAAAGATGTCGCCATAACATCAATGTTTGTAGCATTGTTGTGTTCCGGCAACTAGAGATAAGATAGCCAGTGCCTCAGTAGTTGAGGATCCCGGGTGAAGTGCGCTTCCATCATTGGCCTTATCGTCACTTAATATCAGTTGAGATCAAGGTACTGCGTTAATATTAAAAAAAAATATAACAAATATTTCTAATTAATGATTATGGTTATACCATAATTTTACACAAATTTTGTTACGAACCAATAACAATAAGAAAAAAAAATTGTTGAAAAAATTCCACGAGCGGGATTCGAACCTGCACTCCATGACACGCCGGGTCAGATGCACTACCAATTCTGCTAAAGTCTTTTTTTAAAAAGTTCTATTTAACTTAATACAAAACAAGTACAAATTATAAAAATAAAGGAATAAATAAAAGCAACAAATTTATAATAAAAAAGCTAATAATCACGTTATACGATAATTACTTGAGAATATGTACATATCATATTCTCAAGTAATTAGGATTATTTATTTATTTATTTACTATGGTATACGCAACAGGATACATTCAAACTAAACTAAGAACAATAATAAAAACAAAGATGTGAGCAGGAATGCATCCAAAAAGCGTGAATACACAGCATTATAAAAATTACACGTTAACACGCAATGAAGTTACAACATTAAATATTAAAAGCTATACATTTTTAGATATTATATATATTAAATAATATAATTATAAATATATATTAGTTGGACGCTCAATCGAAGAATCCAATTCTCTATATTGATTGCACAATGTCATTGTAAAGTCGGCACATTCTGACGATGGGATTGAAATAGGAGGTCAATACCTCCTCAAAATTGTTTTTTATATGTTTTGCAAACATTGTTTTTTATATGTTTTGCAAACATATAAAAAACAATTTTTTATATTTTGTTTATAATTTGTTTTTTATATGTTTTGCAAACATATATAAACAATTTTTTATATGTTTGCAAAACGAACAACCTGAGCTTGCGGTTCCGGGAGAGTAATTTGGTGTTGAAATTAAGAAGACACAACAAGTTTGTTAAATTTAAATAATTATTAAATTATAATTAGTTAAATAATTGACAAGTCGTGTACTGTTTACTCACTTAGGTACTTCGTAGGTACGTAACCTTCGAAAGTTCTCGAAACAATTTGTTCCGTCAACTTTTTATCCTTTCCAAGCTTACGCCGAGCATTTTCATTGGGATAAGCGTATATCAGGTTTTGGTTGCTTACACTGTACGGATAAAATAGGATTTAGAATGTTGTCGTTTTGATAGCCTTACGTTTTGTTTGAGGGTGGTAAACTTGTTTTTTATTGTCGAAACACAACAATGCAGTAAGCAATGTTGTTATGGTGACAGTGTTAGTGCAGAACTGATGGTGGTAGCTATGTTTATTTGTAAGACCCATAAAGAAATTGTATAATTATTGAATAGCGAACTCGCACGACGCAGATATTATCACTTTTTAGTATGGTCTATATTTTATTCTGTTATGAACATAATATTTTATTAGTGCCTTACAAATAAACAAAGATTAAGGACCGAATAGTTATTCTGTGTTTTGTTCCTGTTATTTATACGTAAGAGCCCTGTACCATCTAGATACCCTAATAAAGAGCAAATTGTTGTTATACTCTTTGAAACTATAGCGATCCATTTAAAACCAAGTTTTATAACGGTCACGGGCTAACTGAGACCACGGCCAGTGCAACTCGGACGAAACGTCGTCGGGTATAGGAATGCCTATGGCACCTACTTATACAAATACTATTCATCTCTTCTGTGCTTATACGAAGTAGTTTGCTTTAATCCAAGTTATAAAACTTTGTTCAAACTGTTTTTTTGAGAGAGTTTGCTGATCGCCTAAGATCGGCTTTTTAACGTTACTGGACTTTTTGGGGGCGGCACCGGTTTGAATAGAATGAATAGAAAAATTTTATTCATAACCACTTAAATTAATAACAACAACATGGTCAAAAGACTTAGAACTAGTGGTGTTGAATCGGTCTCCACTCAGCATAATGTCGGCACCTGGTTGGCACCCCGACGCTGATCTTCCGTAGAAACCAGAAAAAAAATAATAATAATACTCCTTGACACAGCGCGTATTGTCAGGAGGTTCCTCACTCAGCAGCCCTAACCACCGGTAGCTTGGGCCCTGCCCCGCTGCTGGTGGTACTCTAGGATTAGATTTTTATAATGTTTTATTATTATATTAAAATATTGTAAAAATCTAGTCTTAAGAAAGAAAATAAATAAAGGAGATAATAATAAATAAATAAATAAATAAAAGATAAGTGACATCACTGCACGCCAACGCCATCAACCACTACAAATTGGGTTCAAACTGTTGTTCTTTTCAACATTACTAAAGGTGGGTTAGTAGACAGATCATTATAAGTTAAGCTGAAATGATCACGGAAGCTGAACGGAGCTACACGTATGAGTAGTAGCGACAGGCAATCGTTTTGAGCACAAACCAGTGCCAGCGGCTATTCCGTTCCTATTTCCTGTGCCAAATGACCGCAGCTAGGCACGTTTTACCGATCATCCTTTTTGCATTATAAATGCACAGTGTTTTCAAGTGAAAATTAAAAAAGATGAGTAAACAACAAACAACACGAAATCTGTTCTGTACATACTACCCCATCCTCGTCGCCAATGTTCTGCAGTGCTATTCTGTAACAGCCGAAATTAATAACCTATCTCTGGTAAGAGATAGGCCTATCTTAGTTTAGTTACCAAGCAACCGCTGTTATTTTCCGATAATTAACAGAAATAACTAAGCAACAAAGCTCTAGTAGGCCTATCTCTTGCTGAGGATAGGTTATTAATTTCGGCTGTAAGCAAAACAGCGTCGACCTCGACATTGAACACGCTTATAACTTTTAAACGAATGTAGACTTTATTACTATTTGAAAGTAGGTTGAAATTCGTTAGCAAGTTATGAGCGAGTTCAACGATGAGTTCGACGTTATTTTGCTTAGAGAATAGCGCTGCTAGACGAGGAGGCGAGTGAAACAACAGGCGGTTAATAGCACACTCGTATTGCAAACAGATAAAGGGGGTTGTGGTCGCAGCCATGCACCGTGTTACACGTACATCATCATCATCATCATCAGCTCAGCCAAAAGGAGTCCATTGCTGGACAAAGGCCTCCCCCAAGGATATGAGGGGTATTTGCCGTAATCGCCACGCTTGGCAGGCGGGTTGGCGATCGCAGTAGGTTGAGGGTAACCTCAGAGAGATGCTGCTGCCCATCCTCTGGAACGGTCCCTTAGTCGGTTTTTACGACACCCACGGGAAGAGATGGGGTTACACGTACATACATAACAACATCATTTGCCTATTCTTCATTGCTTAAGACTCTATAGAACGCTTCCGGTGGCCGAGTAACGCCTCGGTGGCCCAGTGGCAAAGCGCTCGGGCAAAATGTATTTCGGATTTTTCGATGCACAACCCGGATTTGTGATCAGCAATCCGCATTTGGCGTGGTGATTAAGCCATTACCCATCAATTGTAGCGATGACTTGATTTCAATGGTGGAGGCCTTTGCCCAGCAGTGGGACAGTTTTAGACTGTTTAATTTACTTTACTTACTTACTTACTATAGAAACTCTCGGACTGAGTTTCAGGCTTGAAGAACCCTTCAAGTTTCTCGACGCTCCCAAAAAAGTCCGGTGATGCTGCCATCTGAGGCCATCAGTAAACTCTCTCCAAAATGTTTTTTTTTTGGAGATTGTTTGCTCATTCACTATCGGTTATTATCCGTACTTGATGATGTCGTCTGTACTTGGTGATGTTCGTACTGTAACACCCCACTGGGTCGTTACTTAAGGTACCGGGGGTTTATTCAATAAACAACGCTTTAAAAGCTTTAAATATTATATTGCTTTAAACATTAAAATAATAACAATCAATCGTCGTCGCGGCCCGTCACCGAGTCCGCGATGTTCTTCTTTTTTCTTCCATCTCTTTTTCTTCTACACCGTTTGAATTCAGGCCACGGCGGCTGCCAGTCAGTATGCCCGAGCAAGGAGTCTCGGTTACTACAGTACATAGTGATGTCTGCATTTTTATTGCATTGAATTTGAACGGCTAAATAAATAATCACCAGTTCATTAGGTGTGAAGATAACTTTAGTGTGGAATAAAAATGAGACAATTTTTTTTTTATGATAGGTTATTTTATTTTATGCTGGGGCACGAGCCCTCCCTATGAATAGATAGGGAGAACAGGCATTAACCAACACGCGGACTCAGTACGAATTGGTGGTTATTAACGAATGCTAATGCAGCCGGGACATACGGCTTTACGTGCCTTCTGAAGCACGGAGGAGCTCGAGATGATACATTTTGGTCACCCATCCTATAGCCGGCTTTTGCAAAAGTTACTTAACTTTAGCAATCACAGATTGAGCGCGTTAAAAACTACACCATCTAGCTTCTTAAGGTGGACTTAAAACTCTCACTAAAGATATCTTTACACCTTTAGTCCATTTTGCGAACCTACGAATCAATAAATAATAAATCGATTCTTCCAACCATAGGTATAGGTAATATTAGGTTACCTTGAGACCTGATACGCGTTTACTCGGTGAAGCGAATCCCCCAGGCACGTATCTTAAGAGGTCAACATAAAGTGGTATGTGCACTTATGTGTATTAGCAAGCGGAGGTTACCTATCTAACATACTATACAGGGTGTTTGGTAATATATGTATAATCCAGAAACATAACCATGCGACCAAATATAAACATATTTATGAAGATTTACTTTTCCGCACAAAATCTCAAATTAATTTTAATACATTATTTTTGTTCAACCCTGACATTTTCGACTTCTGTTTTGTTTGGTTCTTGAGGTTGACGGACAAGAACAGTGTATCAGCTGGACCTAGGGTTGTCACTTTACAATTTTAGTTAGTAACAAACAACCTTAATATCCGGGTCATATGGTGCTTTTCTGGTATGCTTTTAATTTTCCGGGGTACTACGACCGTGTGCCCTATCCGCCATATTAGATATTACCAAACATCATGTACATATTGTAGAGGAAGATTAAAGTTAAGCTAGTCGTTATCAATTTTAAAATTACAATACACTTTTTGGGGTTTACTAATAAACAAAGTCAAAGCTTGGAAAAGCTACTCTGTGTTTTGTTCTTGTCATGTAAACTTCATTTCAAATTTATATCTATATATTAATACGTGAAGCAAAAACTTTGTACCCGTTTTTACGAAAATTGCGCTGACGAAGGAGTATGAAATTCCGCACACTTATAGTTTATATAGAGAAGATTATCCGAATGTTAATATATTTTTTTAAATTATGCATAAAAAATACATTAAATCAACAAAAACAACATTACACACATATGTATATGACACACACGTATTGTACATATTCCTCATTGGGGACTATTAAGTAACGTTGTCAGGTCCTCTTGACGTTAAATAAATGTTCATAAAAGCCCTCTTCTCAGAGTCCGCATTATTGAGATGGGCTACGGAACCCTACACTGCGCGTGGCCCGACACGCACTTGGCCGGTTTTTTACCCGACTGCAAAGGAAGGGTATTGTTTTTCGCGCCTATCTTGTATGTAATATTTTTTATTACCTCATATCTCCAGAACCGCTGAACGGATTTACATAATTGAGGTATCGTTAGATTTGTCTTAGCTGCTTGGGCAGCTTCTTAGATAGGTGACGTTAAAAACAAAACATGGCGGCTGTGCGACGCTATTGGAGCTGGTGAAAAACAATTATTTTTTTATGAATTAATATTCACATTCATTATGGGTATCAAATTAGAGGGCTCAACACAAGGATTTCAAAAAGGTATAATCGTCTAGTTAAATTTCATCCGGCGTACTAAAACTTTATTTTACGAATTTTTATACAAGTAATAAAGTTAAGTATTTTTTAGTATTTATTTATATTTGTTGCTTCTTCACGCTGCAACGGATGAATGGATTTGGATGAAATTCGGCATACAGATATAACCTTGATTAACACATAGGATAGTTTTTATCCCGATATTCCCACAGGAATGAAACTCATAATTTGCTACTAAGGTCTTGGATTGTTTTGACAGACTTTTGAAACTGTCAAAGCGGTACGAAGTCCACCGGGTCCACTAGTGTCAAATGAAACTCAATTCGATGTGTAGGTAGTGTTCGCGTAAAACTTTAGAAAACAATAAAATTTGCATAGTAAAAAAGTGCCTAACAAAATTTGAAACTTCGCCGTTTCTACCTTTAGGGGACGGAAGTTTGGAGTAACAATCCGGGTGTTTGTTACTTTGTTGGCACACGTTCTGTTTGCGGATTTGGGTAAGGGCGTTCGAGATCCTCTGGAATTGAGGCTTTGACACGTGGCACCGTAGCTTGTACTCCACTCGTGAGAAGGTTAATTAAAATGCACAGCTTGTTTATTGTTTTCCTTGTATTCGGTACCGAAGCGAGTTGAAAATGCAAAAGTTTTCTTGAGTCTGGGATTATATAGAACTCAAACTTTGCTATGTTAGGAACTCACGAAGTTTAAGCACTTCTAATTGTTTTAAATATATTTTTCAGTTTTGTATAAAGCCTCGGCTAGGACTTTGTACACTATACCATAGGCAAGCAAAAGATAAATATTATAACTAAAAACTAATTATATCGCAATAACGCGTTTGATGGTACAAAAGCATTTTCTGGTAATGATAATGAACCCCGATTCAATACGGCGGTAAAACGTCACGAAATTCCGATCCTAGAAAGAAAAGAATTACAAAACCAACACACACAAGCCAGCGAGCTTTGACATTGACAGATTATCATCAGTTTTTTTATCGTTTTTTCGTTCAGAAACATGTTAAGGCCACTGGTAAAAAAATATACATGCGAAACGAAATAATTCTATTCTAAAGGTTGAAATGTTTTAGGCATATGTCTCGTAAGGGAACAGAAAAAAATATTCATGCACAAAAAAATACATCTAAAACCACAGTCCGAAACACAGACTAAGGTGAGAATATAGTACAAAACATTTCTAACTTATTTTTTTAATCAATGTTTCCGAACGTGATATAAATATGGTTGCCAGTGTGACCATGGTGTGACTATGGCAAAGTATTTTTATTTTAAAGTTTATTTTTGTACCATTTACTTATCCAGAAAGATAATGAGAATTTTAATATTTTATATGACATTTACTATATTTTTTGATATTTTTTTCCGAACGTGATACAAATATGGTTGCCAGTGCGACCGTCGTGGTGTGACTATGGCAAAGAATTTTTATTTTAAGCAAGAAATTAGATTGTTTAGTGCGTTTCTTTTTGTAGATAGTCCTACTTTTTTCCCTTCCGGTACCATCTAGGTACCTATGTATCTACACCAATTATTCCATTATATTATACATAAACAGGTACACTGATTCATTAACTGCAAATGTAACTTTGTAATCCTATACATTTACATGGGATTACTTATTTATGCAGTTGGTGCATCTAAAAACCGAATTTCGAAATTGCAAAATATTTTAGTTTTTCATTGATTTATACACAACACTAATTGTTTTCTAAATTTGAAGCTTCTATGTCTGCTAGAAGTGCCTTAGAGTTTTGATGATCGGTCAGTCAGTCAGTCAGTCAGTGAGTGAGTGACAAAATTAAGAAACTTTGACTAGTTATAATTCTTAAACTACTGGTTCAAATTCAATGAAATTTGAAATATACCGTGTTTATACAATGCCTGCTTGGTTACTGAAAATTCAGGCTTCTAGTTTTATCCACAACGAAGTTATAGGGGGTCGAAAATGGCCTGGACTGCTTCGAGAAAATGATGGTAAGGCCGTGCCGCTTTATTGCTCGACTTGACGGGGGGATGGCAGTGCCCCCATCAAGTCGAGCAAGTGAAATGATGTGAGCAAGTGAAATGATGTGAAATGATGACGCACTATTAACAGATAAGTATTTGTAAGCGTGAATGAATGTTGGCAAATAAAACAAAACAATGCAACTTCACTTTTTTAATTCTCTCAAGAAGTAAAGCCCCATGTCTTTACTGAGATACTCAAGGGGTTGGGGATATATTATTTCTCATTTCTCACTTCTCATTACTATTATCAATTATCATCATCATATTAACAAAAGAAATATCATCTAATTTCTAACTTGTAACAAAATTACTTTGACACTGGCTAAATGTGCTAATCGCACAAAGCCATCAACTAAAAGAAAAAAAAGTAGGACTCAAAACGGGAAATCGCAAAGGTTTTACTTAACTCTGCAGAGCAACAGGGTTACACAACTCTAGCGAACGATTAAGAAAATTGGAACAGTTTAAAAATGTTGTGCTTCAAGTAAGACTCACTCAACCTTTTGTAATTCAAGCCACTGCTCTTCTGATTGAAGTACCGAAACTCTGGTTTCCTTGTTGTATTTTTAAGTGGTTCTTACTCCAATACTCAGTTTTTTTTATATATTTCTTTATTAACATAACGATAAGGGAAGCAGTAGGACTTCTCACTTGACGGTTTGACGATGCCCACTTTACCACATAAGAGATAATAGTACTTCGCACTTTACCGGGAATCCACAACGTAACTGACTATCTTATTTTTAAAATGTACAATAAAATGTACCCTTAGATTCGAACCCGGGCCTCTGGGTCTGAAAATGGTGACTATCTGGTCAGTGTGGCAGTTCAGTTTAAATAGCGTCATAACACCACTATCACTATAACTGACATAAAGCTTAAAACATTAATATATGTGATTTCCTAATTATTTTTTTCAAAAAAATGTTTTTTTTTGTAATGATAAACTTTGAGAGGATTTTATGTTATTAAGGCCTGTGCCGTGTGTAGTCACAGGAATAAATAATGAAATTTAAAAAAAAGTAAGATAAATGTGTATTACAAAATAGTGTTTTGCGTAAAGTTTAAAAAACCTATAAGGAATCTAAGTACTTTAGCAAAAAAGCTATAAATTCATAAGATACTCAGCTAAGTGCACGTCTTATACAAACCTCCTGTGACAAGATAGCTGGCAGCCTTCTAGTCCAACAATCCAAAGGAATAATGTTGCCAGCGTTCTTGAGACCGATCCCAGGAGCCCACATCAAGAGAAAATGTTTATTTATAATTTACTACCAATTTTTTACGGATCTCTGGATATTATGTTAGCTATGTTTCTTTCTAGTTAATTATATTCAGTGACGATATTTGCCTATTTTAATTAAAAAAGGAAGTATTACCAGACCGTTACGCTTTAGGGTCTACATACATGAGCAGCTTGAAGCAGTCAAGCTGCGACTGCATAGTAAACTACAGTCTTCTATTTACAAACATACAAAAAATCTTTCAACCAGTTGCGACTGCTCCGCAGGCTTATTACCGAAAAAATAGAACTAGTTATTAATTGTACAATTGCTCTAGTTGCGGTTGATAAATTGGTACCTAATACGCTCAATGTATGTAACTATTACATACATTTTAATCACAAATCATTGAGCGATTTGTGTCCGTAATACCTGTTCGCGCCAGAAACGCGACGGTGCACTGATTCAAATAAAAGATACGCCGCACAAGCCGACGGCGGAGCTAGTGTGCTGACAGACCGAGCGACCTTTACTCAGCTGCATAGACGTGCAGTGTTCAGTCAGTCTCTGAGTTCTCAACGATCGGCCCGCTCGTGATGTCGCGGTGTTCAGCACAAGCCGATTCGATCAGCCATAAAGAAATATAATTATACCATCAACTCTCCGCTATAGAACCTTCTAGAATTATCTCATTAATTGCCTATCGGCCGGTACACCCCTTCATAAAGTGCGCGTGCGCGTATGTGTTTGTGTGTGCGCGAAATAAGCGACTTCTACCAGCATCAGCTCCATCTCCACGACAGTCGTGTCGTGGCCACGCCGTCAACGTCAGCTCGCCAAGTGAGTTCCGAATATCCAATTATTCATCATCCATCTCTCCTCAGCTCCCTATTCCTCCCCAATCTGCCCACTCTGCTGTGTCTGCATTGGCAGCCGATACAATACCATTTTATCAACCACAACTCGCAGTCGCGTTGCAATTGTACAATTAACAACTGGTTGCTGTTTTCGGTAATAAACTTGCGGACAGTCAGTAGCTAGGTGAAATGGCAGCTTCACTACGACTGCTCAGAGTGCTTTGATCACTGGCTAACTTCTCGAACAGCCTGTGAAGGTAAACCCTAGGAACCTTCAAGAAACAAGCTTACTCTTTTCTCAAAGGCCGGCAACGCATCTGCGATTCCTGCGTGTTGCTGGTGTACATGGGTAGCGGAGATAAGTTTTTATCAGGTGACCAGCTGACTCGTCTGCCACCTTTTACATAATAAAGAAGGGATAGCTTTGTGTTCAAATTAAACAATATTGAATCTGTATTAGACAGTTATTACCAAATCAGGTTTAAAATATTGAGATTAAGAGCACTTTACACTTTGTATAAGACAGCTTGAGGTGAAAGCTCTCTTAAAAAATAAAACAACAACAAAAAAAATATTAATATTAAATTTCGTTAAAACTTAAAAAAGGTAAAATTACCCCAATAAATTATATTACACCTTCAAAGTGGCAACACAGACACATTCCTCAAAGGGTAACTGAGTTAGCCGAGTCTCGAAAACAATCCGGTTGGGTGTTAACGAACGCTTCGTGTACACACTTGCCTTTAGGGGCGTTCAAAATTTAGTGAAATTAACATTTTGTCGAGGTACCTACTGACTGGATAGCGCAGTAGCCTTTTCCCTAAAGCCCAGCCGATTTGACGCGTTTTTAAAACTGCAAAACGTTTAAGTGCTTTGCTTTATTTTTCACTAGCCTAGCCTACCTATACAACGTGTAACAGAAAAGTATGGTCAAAATTAAAAGATCCAAAGCGTATCCGATCTAGATCTTGTATGCAGAGTTAGACGACCTCCTTGGTCGAGTGGCTTGCACACCGGTTTTCATGGTGTCGCCATCTCTGAGGTCCCGGGTTCGATCCCCGGTCGGATCAATTTAGAAATACCTATTTTTCTAAATTGTTTCAGGTCTGGGTGTTTCCTATGTATAATACGTATGTATTTAAGTATATTAAGTATGTTTATCCGTTGTCTAGTTAACCATTTATCGAGTTTCTTAAGGAAGCTTTTCTTGGGGCTAGATAACTGGTGTGAGTGTGGGAAACATTTATACGTAAGTTGTTGTCATTTTGCCTGTTGATCAAATGAACTGTCGATCTTTTGAACTGTTGATATTTTAAACTGTTGATATTTTGATCTGTATATATTTTGAATCGTTGGTCTTTTAAGTTACTGCTATTAGGGCGTTGATTATTTAAACGTTGATCATATGATTGTTGACATTGGGTATCAATCCCTCATTAACCATTGCATGACAAATTAAAGTTAACAATTACGTCTCACTAATAACACATATAGGAACTAGATCGGATACACTTTGGATCTTTTCATTTTGACCACACCTTTCTGTTACACGTTGTATATATCCCACAGCTGGGCAAAAGAACCAAAAAAATTAGCTTAAATTAATATTATACTAACTATTTCCAAAGATTACCTAAATTTAGTTAAAACAAAGCTTTTCGGATTCCATGACAGATTTTAAAATTTTAATTATCAAATTATCACAATACATGTCTGCTAAGGCTTTAATTCTACGATCATTATAATTATTTGACTGGCAAATGAATATACGTTTCCGACTTTAAATAATAAAATAATAGTTACTTAGTTGATTAAAAATTGGAGTGATGTATTTATTATGCACACGCACACGCATTTAAATAAATCCGTCTGTTAAATATTACAATTACATAAAACATTCATAAAATTTTAGTTTTTTTTTTACTTTTAGGCTTACATAATCCGCCCACAGTCACTTGTTGGTACATTTAATAAAGTTATTGATGATTAATTGGTGTTGACTGCAAAACATTAATTAGTGTTTATTCCTCGTTTAATATCAATGGCTGGTTTTTAGTCCGCCTTTACGCTGTACAGTTCTTCGCCCATTTTTCTCCACAGCTAAAGGGAAGTAGGTAGTTAACCCGTCCCATGCCCGCCACCCCTTACAATAAAAGGCTTCACGTGTCAGGCATTTTGCGATAAATCACTTTTTTTTGTTTGACTATGGAAAAAACCATATTGCGTGATAACTATAAGAGGTTATGGCATGAATGAGGTGTCTTTCTTTTCTGTATGAGTTTTTGTACGTTATTGACTACTTAGAATGGGCAATAAAGACTTACTGGTGGTGGCACTGGTACGATTTTCTTTTGTTATCAATTTATCTTCAATCTAACCTCTAATTTCTTGTTTGATAAAACAAAAAACGTACGACACAGTACAAAACTGACATAGTGACTTTTTAGCTTACACTACTACGCACCGGTCACATAAATTACAAACACTTTGACACTGTACTTCACTCACAAAACGATTTTTCACTTAGGAACTACAATAAACAACCGCCGCCATTACTAGTAGCCGGCCCGCGAACTTAGTGACATAAAAAGTACCGTTGCCAAATCAATCACATTATTCAGAAATATTTAATTTTTTTTATATTATTCTGGCTTTGTTTATATAGTTATCATAAACATTATATTAAAATATAATAAGTACTTAATCATAAAATACATACCTACATACTTACATTAGTGATCTATCGAACATGAAGAGAATTGTTTGTATTATAAAATAATATGAATACAAACATAGCTATAAGTTTTATTTACTAAAATTGGTATATATGTTAGTTTGTAAGGTATATATCTATGTGCCTGTTTGTCAAAACTTTGTTGCCTGAAAATAAATAAATTTATTATTATTATGAACACCATGACCAGTACAAATCCTCGTGTTTCGGTTCGAAGTATCAAATCTATTGCAGAGGCATAACAATTGAGTTGGCAACACACAAGTGGTTCTTTAGTGTTTTTCATCTGTGCCTCCCGTGTGGTCTAGTGGTTAAACCACCGGTCTCAGACCCAGAGGTTCTGAGTTCGATTCCCAGCACAGGCTACATGTTTGTGTTTTCGGTTTTATTTGTTGGTGGTTGGGCTTGCTTGTCTGCCTGGCTAGCTACCACAATCTTATCTAAATATAACGCCATACCATCAATGATTGTAGCATTTTTTCATAGTCAAAGTCAGTTAATTAATTAATTAATTTTGCTAGCTAGATATAAGATAGTGCTTCAGTAGTTGAGTATCACGGGTGAAGTGCGCTTCTAGGGTAGAAGCGCACTTCATCACTTAACATCAGGTGAGGTGAAAACCAAGTGATACCAGTAAGGTATAAAAAATATCAAGTGGGTTATATGCTTGTTTACCAAATTAGTTGAATAAGAAAATTACAGCCTCGCGATTCTCATGAATGGGGTAAAAAAGACAAAACATAAAATTGTATAAAATACACTTTATTATACACTATTTAGATATTATTACCATTGCACAAAAACACAATCGGTGATCTTATCACTAAAATACAATTTCTTCCAGGCAACCTTTGCATAGACTAGATAAAGTAGACAAAGACAAATTAACTATTTAAATGAATATTTATAATAAACACTTTTAGATCGCCCGAAATTGTTTTACAAGTAGGGAAAACATTTTCCAATTAGGACGCCTTTTAGCTGTGGAGAAGAATAAGCACAAGAAACTGCACAGTTTTGCAAAAGAAACGTCATTTACAAAAAAAAAAGATTACAATATCATCATCATTATCAGCTCGTTTTTATGTCCCCACTGCTGGGGCACGAGCCTTCCTTATGGATGGTTACAGAGAACGAGCCATAAACCACCCGGGCAATACAATATTCATTTAAAAGTATAAACTTTATTTTTAATTGAGATATATGTGTCTTCTGTGTAATAAGATAAGTATTTTTTATTAAGCTTTTTATAAAGCTTCTTTCTCTTATAATTATTTACTCAATTTTTTAAAATTATTTTAACTTTATTGTAAAAACGTACACATAGATCTCTAAATGAATTAATTACTTTGTGAGGACTAGTATGAGGTACTTCTAATTTAATTTTGTTTCTAGTGTTTATATTGTAAATATCACTGTTTTTAGAAAACATTTGAATATTTTTAAGTACATAGATAATATTCTCATAAGCCTTCACAGGGATGACGTGCCATGCCTAAAACAGTTTCAAATAATAATAAAATACAATTTAGTTTAATTAAACTACTGAATCTACCACCAGTTTGGATTTTTAAAGTTTGAAAGTTGCTTAACCACAGCGATCGCAGACCGGGCGCATTAACCACTGCGCCATCGAGCTCCTCAACTGTGCCGGTAGTAAATAGGAAATCGTCTTACCAGAGAGCCTGTGACTGCTCATTTGTAGCAAATCGAACATTGCCTCCAGGTGTTCTGGCAATGCTCGCTGTCGCCCCGGTGCATCTAACAGAACCACCTGGAGTTTGCTGGACATAGAAGGCTCTACAAAATAAAATTTAACACAAGTTATTCACCAAACAAAATAAATAAAATGTGTGTACAGAACATAATAGACACTTACTGGCGTTCTGGTGATGCCACGATTGGGTCGCTGGATTTCTCCAACGCATAGCCCATCAGAAGCGCACGTCGTGCTGCTGACGGCCTTTGCGACGCATTTAAAAATTGAGGGGAATCCGCCCGTGATCCTTCCGTTGACACGGATCGCAATCGAGCTACTCTAAAAATATAAAAGTATGTTATAATAAACTAAAGATCACCAATAATAAAAAAAAATACTTCGGTTGATTGACTAACTTTAACAGGCACATAATCTTCAATAAAATAATTTACTTTTAATTATTCAAATGCAAACAAAAAATAATAAATATTTTAGTTATAACTTTTTTGCTGTTTGTACTAGTGCGTAAATATGGCGGCCGTAATTTGCTCATTTTTTTTCTCTTACTTGAAATAATTTACATGATAACATTGTTTACAACTATTGATATGTCTAACCGTAAATCAAAAAAGGTTGCTGATGAAATAATCTACATATTGATATGTGTTTATAACCACTTTTATCAAAACAGTAGTAAGATATGAAGAAAATTACGGCACATGACAACACACAATGTTAGCTAAAATCAGATGATCATAATTTTTCTTGCTCTTTGTTTTATCTAAATTGCCACTTTACCACGCCACTATTACATTATAAAAAATCTGTATTAAGTTTCCAGTAAATATAAATAAGCATCATACGAAAACTCACCTTTTACGTCGAGATATCATTTTAACAACAAATCCAAAACAAATCACAACAACACAACTTTCACCAATATGGCTGACGTCTCAGAAAAAATCACAGACACTTTTGTTTATTTTTTTTTCGATATTATTTTGTTCCGTCCGAATCCCACAAGCGATGCTATTTTATTCTATGCGAACCATAGAAAATTCACAGCCAACCAAAACTTGTATACGGCAACTCGGACCGGTGAAAATACTTCGACCAATCTGAGCGAAGTCTTATGAACCGGGGTGCGTACACACGACACGCGGGGCATTCAATTTTTATGTACCGCGGTACGTTCATAGGACACTTAAGGGGTTAAAAAATATGTATGGACGATTCAAAAGAGCACTCTCGCACAAAATTTCATATCTTTATTATCTGTATATAATTCTTTATAATTTTAGAAGTTTACAATAAACAACATTAATGAAAGTTTTGCATGTATAAAACATGATAAGTTAAAAGTAAGTTATCAGATACAAAGTTATTACTTAGAATATTAAATATTGAAATTGCAATACTACTCAGAATATTGGAATATCGACTATAACGACTCGTTTCAAATAGCTTTGCAATCGTGAATACAAGCAAGCTGAAGCTATCAGAATATTGGATGTCTACAATACGCTCTGTATTCCTTTTCACGACGTAGTTACGATTTCAAATACTTTTGCTATTATTATTCGTAGATTTAGAAAATTTATAACTTAATAACTAACTTTTCTAAAATCGTTTATTTGTCTTATAATAGTGACACAAATTAAAGAGAACACATTAGGAGACATTAGGAGAAAACGGTTAAATACTTTATTTCCTATAACAATAACAAGAATTAACCAGCTCGCACCAGATTTTTTGACGTGACAACGTCTTATAATTCGATAGAGCCGGCTGCACGCACGAAAAAGTTCGGCGCTACCTCGCTCTAAGGCGTTCCATGTAAGGCTTGAAATGCAAGCGAGAGCGCGGAACGAGCGACAAAGAAGCACAATCGGCTGAGTAGAAATTTAGCCGTGCTGCTGTGCAAGCCCGTGTCCGGCATCGCCACCGCGGTACTTACCCCCAACACCCCCCGACACCCCCAACACCTCCCGACACCACCAACTCCTCCCGCCTACCTGTTCGACGGGCTGCTGCTGCTGTGCAAGCCCGTGGCCGGCATCGCCACCGCGGTACGTACCCCCAACACCCCCCGACACCCCCAACACCTCCCGACACCCCCAACTCCTCCCGCCTACCTGCTCGACGGGCTGCTGCAGGCTGCTGTGCAAGCCCGTGGCCGGCATCGCCACCGCGGTACGTACCCCCAACACCCCCCGACACCCCCAACACCTCCCGACACCTTCTTAAGACGTTGTCACGTTCAACTATCGTCAGTAAACCGACTTTACAGACAACCAATTTTTTGTGCACAATTTGTGTTTATGCGAAAAATATACAAATTAAATTGAAATGCTGTTTATTGGTAAGCGCATCACTTAAGAACGGCTCAACACATTTGGATGAAATTTTGCACATAAACAGACCATGACCTTGACTAGAACAAAGTATCTTTTTATTCCGTTAACAGGTTCCTGTAGGTTAGTGTAATCCTCGCGAACGAAGTTGCGGGCACAAGCTAGTAGTCTAATCATCATCAGCCCATTTTATGTCCCCACTGCTGGGGCACGAGCCTTCCCTATGGATGGATAAGAAGAACGGGCCATAAACCACCACGCGTGCCCAGCGCGGATTGGTGGTTGTTAACGACTGCTGCCGGGACCAACGGCTTTACGTGCCTTCAGCTTTGGCTTTACGTGCCATCCGATGACCGGCCTTTGCGAAAGTTGCTTAGCTTCAGCACACGCAGATTGGGCGCGTTAACCACTACGCCATCAAGCTTCTCCTCTTGGTAGTCTAATAATTATGACATACTAGGATAAGTATAAGTACATAAAAAATGTCTGCTCTCATTTGTAATCATCATGCAAAATGTACATTTATGTTGTCAAAGAAAACAAAAAGGGACGTCAAAAGAGAATAATTTCCATAAAATACCTCCATTCAACTCCGTTCGGCATCCATTTAGCATAATACGCGGTATTGTCGGCCATTTTAATATTCATAAGGGTATATGCGTTGTGGATTTTTATATTTTAGATTAGAAAGCTGCGCGTACACTTATTAAATTTCATTTTCAATTTAAATTTCAAAGTGCTTATTGAAATATACATTTTTTAAGAAATAATATAATATTCAGTTGTCACCATTGATAGTAATTGACTATAAGATCGATTTTAGCAGCTGGAGATAAGGTAACCAGTACCTCAGTAAAATAAAATAAAAAATAAATCAAATAAAAAAATTATGCCCGTCTTAACCAAATACCCTTAAATTTTAGGTAAGCTATGTTAGGTGACGGTTGTCAGAGTAATGCCCGTCTTCAGCTGTCATCTAAAATTGCTATGTAAATGGTCACCTAAATTAGTCGTCTTTAATTAGTCGTAATTAGTCGTCAATAAAAACGAGTATGAGGCTGCTGTCACTGCTGTTTTAGGTAAGACTAAAGCCATGTTAAGAGACAGCTTTACTACAGAGTACATATTATACTACTGGCTTTACTTCGGCAACTGTCACCTAACATAGCTTAGGGGTATCTAAAATCTAGGGGTCGTCGATCAAAACCTTCATTACTCCAGTAACCGTCACCTAAGGCGTAGGGGGACCCTCTGGGTCTAAACCGGTGGTCTTAACCACTAAACCACAGAGGCGGTTAAACTCATCCCCATTGAGGAATAAAGAGAGTGACGTCACTCGAAGCAGCTTCCCGCACACAACAACATTTGTTAGAGTGTGTACACATCTTAACATAGTCGTCCCATGCATCTCACTCAGCAAATCCTAAAATAATGTAGGTATGCGTTCTATTATAAATAATTCAAGGGTTCTATTTTTGATTCGTCTCCGACGAAGCAACTTTCGTAATTCAGGGTATTCGGATGGGTGACCCAATTGAATTATGTACTGTACATATTTTAAAAGTGTAAAGACCAGGTATATACTGTCCCACTACTGGGCAAAGGCTTTCATCATTAAAATCAAGTCATTGCTGCAGTTGATGGGTGCCAATTACGGGTGATCAGAAATCCGGGCTGTGCATCGGATCGGATCGCACAAAAGATCCCGATGTGTCGAAGTGTTACTGAGAGAGGGAAACTTCAGCAGGCCCCACTAAGATAAGATATGCATCAGATAAAATGAAACATGCTTTGTCCGACCGAGGAATTAAACCAAGGACCTCCGTTTATCGAGTCGAGCGTCACCGAGCTTCTAAAAACATAATAACAATTATTAGTATTATAAAACTGACTTTAAAAGTAAAATGAGGAACAACAATCGCTAACAAACAAGATCATTAAATAAAATCACAAAGCAACATTTTAAAATCCATTTTAAGATAAAAGGAAGTTCGATATTAAGTTTGCTGCTACAAAAGTCGCGCGCCGTGTAAATTACTTCCGTGATATCGTGAGAACGACTTTAAGACGACATTTTAAATCTATTGGAAACGCGACAAATTCCACTTCGTCCGTTGGGAGTGAGAAGTAGCGATCGTCTCTCACTTTGCTGCGGAGCTTAATAATAAAGAACAATTTAAAAATTTATTTTATAAAGAGAAAGTTAGCTACCCCACCAGGGCCGTAGCTAAGGGGGGGCATTATGGGGCAATGCCCTACCTTAAAATACCAATGTCTTACCTTATTAAAATACCTCAATAAACAACTAATACTAAGCAAAGTACTGTAAAGCAGATTTAAGACAGAAAAAAAAAATAGCGTATAGTGACATCTAGTCTTACAGTCATAATATATAGGGTGTAACAAAATTCCCTTAAATGCCGAATGGGGGTCATTCCACCCATCAATACGAACAACTTTTACTATGGCACCAACTTCGAAATCGCAATTTAAGGGAATTTTGTTACAGGATATCACCCCGACAATTACATAAGTATTAACCTGACTCGCACATGTTCACAAATCAAGGACACCGAAATTCGATTGACCAGAACAGATCAAGTAACATTTTTACTTCCGCCCTACCTGTAACCACAGCTGCCCTACCTTAAATTCAAGTCTAGCTACGGCCCTGTACCCCACTCAAGTAAGTATAGCTTTTAGTTTGACTGAATACTGCTGATGTATGTATGTTATAACGATACATTTTTATTTTTATTGTAATTTTTTCGTAATTTGTCATTTAGTAACTGTTTTTGCAATTAGTGTGTGTGTAACATAATATTTATTTATATTATAGTTATGTTAATTATGCAGTGAATTGTTGTATTTCCCTTAGCACACCAGACAAATCTTTTATTTTTGCGGCGGTTTTGGGTTTTGTTGCCTCTTTTTCTTTGTCTGCGCACGAATAAAACTTTTTTAAAGGTGTAAGGGCATCCATACAACAAATATTTTACATGACATCTTAGTATTAAACCATAACAATACCAATATATGAGCGATTTTATACAGGAGTTTTTGAATGATGCGAATTCGAAAATCCAATACGAGAAATAGCAAAAAATAAATAAATAAGGTCTTGGGGCCGATTTTGATACAATAAAAAAAATCATTAGTCTAAAAAAAATTTACAAGGAATCGAACCTTTTTAAAAAAACACCCTGTATACCCTGTATGTAAACTACATCAGTCAACAATTGCCCTTAAGATGCCCATCTATCACTAATGCTGGTGGAATGTGTCAAAAATTAAAATTAACATGTTAAATTGCGAACCTGAAAAACACCAAATAAAATAAAAGTTATGAATACAGATTTATGAATGGCGTGTTCAAAACTCGCTTCCATATTAATGTAGCTGCAACAGTTTTGACAGTTTCTAGATGCGAGCACCACAAAACCGGTCGTTATGGAGATCCTTGGAGGAAGTCTTTGTCCAGTAGTAAACGTTTTATAGCTGAGATGTCAGTTCTTAAATATAATTACTTACATATAATTTTTTTTACGTAAATACTGTTGCGAACAAATTACAATTTGAAAAAAGACTAAAGTCATGGGGTGCGAATTTTTTCAACACTTTGTCTTTTTTTTAATTGAAATTTGTCCGCAACAATATTTGCGTAAAAAAATTATATGTAAGTAAGTAATTTTAAATATAGCCTGCCTAAGTTTTAAATTCGTCACCTTTAATTGTAAAAACGTTAAACGTTCTATAGACAATATACGTGACCTGTGCAGATCGTCTGATATCATAGCGTTACAGGAGACGTGGCTATATAGGGAGGAGATTCCGTTTCTTAACTCAATAAGCACGGAGTTCAGCGTTACTGGAGTGTCGGCGATGGACGCGCGGACCGGCGTACGACGGGGGAGGCCGTTCGGAGGTATAGCGCTTCTCTGGCGGCATAGTGTCTTCAGCAATGTGACCGTTATCGAATGTAACAACCCACGTATTTGTGCGATAAAAGTAGTGCTAAATGAGAAATCGTTTTTAGTGATGTGCGTGTACATGCCAACTGATGAAGCAGTGAATCTAGTGGATTGTACGGACTTATTCGGCACGGTGAGTGCTATTGTTGATAGTTGCAACATTGACTGTGTGTACATGTTGGGAGATTACAATGCTCATCCTTATAAGCCATTTTATTACGAGTTAATAAACTTTTGTACTGATCAGGAGTGGTTGTGCATTGACATTGAGATATTAGGTATAACATCTAACACATACACTTTTGTAAGTGATGTGCATGGAACGACATCATGGCTCGACCACTGCCTGGTGACTAAAGCGGCAGTAAACACTGTACGGAACGTAAACGTTGTCTATGATGTATTTTGGTCAGACCACCTTCCATTAGTTTTAGAATGTAATCTGAATGTTATTTTGCCCTTATCAATACCTAAAAATATTTGTCAAAGTGGAGTCATTTGGGGGGAAAGGTCACCCGAACAAATTGACAATTATCGCAAGGAATGCCATAGGAGATTAAAACTAATTGACTTCCCGAGCGAATTTAATAATTGTAGCGATAAAATGTGTAATGATAGCAACCACAAAATTATTATTGATAAGTTTTATCAAGACGTTGTGGCTGCCCTTACGGCATCCTCTAAAGTTGGACGTAGGACTGTTAAACCAAAGGGAAAGATTATAGTTGGTTGGAACAAACATGTGGCCGGGGCACACAGGGAGGCTAGGCAGAAGTTTTATTGTTGGACATGGTACGGTAAACCTACTACTGGTTATATTTATGAAGAAATGTGTAAATATCGAAAAATTTTCAAGTCGCGTTTGAGATGGTGCCAGAATCATGAAGATCAAATAAAAATGGATATCTTGGCTTCTCACCATTCTAAAAACGATTTTCGTTCTTTCTGGAAACACACAAATAATTTGCAAAGCAAGCCAAGCCTTCCTGTGAGCGTTGGTGGTGTGAGCGACCCTGAGAAAATAGCCAATCTATTTGTAGATCACTTTGGTGTAAAGTCACCTCTTGGGCCCTCACACTCGATGCTGGAAGTTGAGCCCGGAGTGAAAAGGGAAGTAATCTTCACAGTCAGAGACGTAGACCGTGTTATTAAGTCAATGTCTAGAGGTAAATCCCCTGGCCACGACGGGCTCAGCGTCGAGCATCTTAAGTTCGCGGGTACACATCTCCCTCGTGTGCTATACATGTTGTTTAACTTTTGTTTGAGTCATAGTTATATGCCGGGAGATATGATGCGTACAGTAGTTGTACCCATAGCTAAAAACAAAACGGGTGACCTGTCGGATAGGAATAATTATAGGCCTATATCGTTGGCAACCGTGATCTCGAAGGTATTCGATAGCGTGCTTAATACACAGCTGAATAGATATATAACACCACACGATAACCAATTTGGTTTCAGACCAGGTTTGTCCACAGAGAGCGCTATACTGTGTGTTAAGCACGCTATTACATACTATACGAAGCGTAAAACGCCTGTATTTGCATGTTTCTTAGACCTCTCGAAGGCTTTTGACCTGGTTTCCTACGACTTGTTATGGAGAAAACTTGAGAAAGTCGGATTACCAACACAACTCATAAATATTTTTAAATATTGGTATGGAAGCCAGGTCAACAGTGTAAGATGGGATGGTGTTCTCTCAAGGCCGTATGGATTGGAGTGTGGGGTGAGACAGGGGGGTTTGAGCTCGCCCATCCTCTTTAATCTATATATAAATGAACTGATAGAGGAGCTCAGCGGCACCAGAGTCGGTTGTTACATAGACGGAGTCAGTTTAAACAATATCAGCTACGCGGACGATATGGTGCTGCTGAGTGCGTCTGTATGTGGCTTGAGAAAATTGACTTCTATCTGTGAAGCATACGCTGAGTCGCATGGCTTGGCTTATAATGTAAATAAGAGCCAGGTTATGGTCTTTGAGGCTGGGAGTCGACGGATTGACAGAATGCCGCCGGTTCGGCTTAATAAGTGCGAACTAAAAAGAACGAACTCTTTTAAATACCTTGGTCATTTGTTGACGTCCGACCTCAAGGACAACGATGACATAGAAAGGGAGCGGAGGGCATTATCAGTCAGAGCGAACATGTTGGTCCGCAGGTTTGCGCGCTGTTCACGTAAAGTTAAAATTACATTGTTTCGAGCTTTTTGTACATCCTTTTACACGTGCAGCCTGTGGTCCAACTACACACAAAGCGCTTATCATGCCCTCCGAGTCCAATATAATAATGCGTTCAGGATGCTTTTGGGGTTGCGTCGCTCCTGCAGTGCATCTGGGATGTTCACAGAGGCCAGCGTCGATTGTTTCTACGCAACTATGCGCAAAAGATGTGTTTCCCTGGTGCGCAGGGTGCGGGGGAGCCCTAACAGCATCCTGGACATGATTGCGAGCAGACTTGACTGCTCATATATCAAACGTTGCTGTGTCATATCAAGTGGCATGGCAAAAACATAATTAATATTATATCCTAAACATAAGTACTAACATAGCTTATAAGAAACATTTGTTACTAACAAATGAGTTATTTTAATTACTTGAATAAATAAATTATTATTATTATTATTATTATTTAACTGATATTACTAAGGTAACTGGCTTATTAGCTTGCATCTTGGTATTAAACTTCAAGACTTTAATACAATAAAAGTGATGGCAGGTAGGTACTAAGTTTTCTGATGCCATTTCAAAATATAAATTGGATCGCTTGAGCTGCTCAGAATACTTTAGTTACGTTCATAGCCTCAAGTGAAATGCCAACTTCTGAGCACTAACTTATAGTAAGAGGTACACTAGGACCACAATACATTTTTTGCCGACTACTTCTCGCTAAGTATATTAATAATAATAAAACCTTGGTAGAATTTAATGGTCAATTAAAAAATGTATGTACAGACGCCTGCCACCTCTCACCCATCCACCCAGGAATTTCAAGATGCAACTCCTTCCTCAAAGCTGACAACGCATCTGCGATTTCTTTGGTTTTGCGGATGTCCATGGGCGGCCGTGATTACTTTCCATCAGGTGCCTGCTCGTTTGCCTCCTTTTGATATAAAAAAAAACTTTGACAATCCAAAAAAAATGTTTAGACGATTCAAAAGCTCTTTTCTAAAGTTTATTTGGATAAAAAATATTTGACTTTGACTTTGACTTTGTCAAATTTCTTCAACAAATGTTCAACTATATGCCGCAGACATAATGGTCAAAGTTTATTGAAAGCTAATTAAATAGCTTTTTAAATATTAACATTTTGACCGCCGCCTGGCCCAGACACAATAGAAATGTTTGTCGGTCATATGGCTTTTAAGGTGTTAAGGTCGGATGTCGATGAAGTACACACCTGCACATTAGGCTACCATAAACTGTCTAATTTCCTTAATAAACTTTGACCTTTATGTCTATGGCTTAAGGTTGAACATTTACTGAAGAAATTTGACAAAGTCAAAGTCAAAGTGAAATATTTTTTATTCAAATAAACTTTAGAAAAGTGCTTTTGAATCGTCCAAACATTTTTTACCTACTACCCATTCAGGACGTCTATTTTTTTAGCTGTGGAGAAGACAGTTTTGGATATAGTCTGACGTGCAAGCGTCTTGGTACATACCAGGTTGTTGACATTTACCTAATATATTTGTATGCCAGTTAAGATATAAGGTAAGTAAGAGTAGATAGTATTAATAAATTTGCATCGCCATGATAGCATAATTTATTGGTAGTACGTACGGTATGTCAGAAGGTGCAAGTTCGTGTCCCGATCGTGTAAAATTCTTTCAACACTTTTTCCGTATTATACTAACTTATTAATAAAAACAAAACACCCAGTATATCTAAAGCCCAATTTCAATATAAAAGATCGTGTACATTCCTCATGGCAAGGCGCATTACTTACAAGTTGTAAATTCTAGGAGCGACGCGACTTGTTCGTGGCTTACTGCATTTCTGTAGTGTTTTCTATGTTGTGACTTTAAATAAGGAGATTGCAGAAGGTAATCTCCATACAAACGCGCTTAAGCAATGCATCAGCCAAGTTGACCACACTTTGTTTTTTGGTTTTGTTTTTTTTATTGTGAGTGTACTTTTGTTTTTTCAATATTTTTTAAATGTAATAATTATTTGTTGTATTTATTGTAGTGTGTGCCAATAAATGTATTTTTGCTTTTTCTTCTTCTTCTTCTTCTGCTATGTTTAGTCATTATAGGAGTCTGACATAGTTTTTTTTTTCTTTAATTGGTGTCTTCGTGCGATTAGCACATTTAGCCAGTGTCAAAGTATTTTTTTCTTGCAAGTAATACAAATTTAAATAAACAATATTTTCATCTTGTATAATGATGATGAATGATAATAGAAATGAGAAGGGAGAATTGATATACCCCCTCGAGTATCTCAGTAAAGATGTGGGGCTTTACTAAGTCCTCGGGCGGACTTCTTGAGAGAATTTGAAAAGTGACGTTGCACTGTTTTGTTTCATTTGCCAACACTCATGCACACTCACAAACACTTAACGGTTAATAATCCACCATTATTTCACATTCATATTCGAAATAACACAAATTTTCAAAAATAAAACAAAACCGCAGAATGACTCTTCACTTTCCCGCCAAGAAGTCCCTGACATAGATTATCTCAACCGCTTGAGTTTCTCATACATGTATTCACCTCCTCCCGCCTCCGGGTTGCGGCGGGTTTGCATTTCTCAGGGCACTAAATAAAAACACAGGGCACTCATAGACGAATGTCTATGAGTGCCCTGTGTTTTTATTGTCTATGAGAGATTTCTCACGGACACGAAATCTCGCAACAGCTGCGCGTGGACTGTTCCGAGCTGAGCGCTTGGCGAGCTCTTTTCACCTGCGACCGAGAATTTGTATAGCAAAATGTTGACTCTCCTAGTTTGCCACTAGGAGCTGCTGCTTCAATGCAGGTTCCGCGATTCCTGTTCGTGAGAGTCTATGTGTGTGTTGCTCGAGCGCGGTATGTATTCCGATACGATTCGAACCCCTCGGAGAATCTAGTAGGGCACGGGGACACATACTAGTGCGTGATGTCGATGCCGTTCCTTCTAGAAACCTCTGACGGTGCTACGGAGGAAGCCTTTAAGTTTCTCGCCGCCCTCAAAAAACCCGGTGAAGCTGAAAATGTCCAGTTGTAATCAGCAAATTCGCAAAAAAAAGCGGTATGTATTAAGCTTACATTCTGGGTCTCCTTGTTTTGTTGTAGTGACTTCAAAGTAATATACGCGCGGTGCAGCTCTCATATTGCTCGACTGCATATTGAAAATTCTATTTGAAAATTGTTTACTTATCGTTCACGTGAACTGTACCTACACATTGAAATTAAACATTGTGAGAACTTTTACCTAACTAAGTATTTTGGGGAGCTCGATGGCGTAGTGGTTAACGCGCCCGGTCTGCGAGTGCTGAGGTTAAGCAACTTTCGCAAAGGCCGGTCATCGGATGGCTGACCAAAAGTTTATCATCTCGAGCTCTTCCGTGCTTCGGAAGGCACGTAAAGCCGTTGGTCCCGGCTGCATTAGCAGTCGTTAACAACCACCAATCCACACTGGGCTCGCGTGGTGGTTTATGGCCCGTTCTCCCTATCCATTCATAGGGAAGGCTCGTGCCCCAACAGTGAGGACATCAAATAAGCTGATGATGAAGTATTTTGAGGGTAGGCCTTATCGACAACCCCGCTACACACGATTTTATAGTTTATACTGATACCCCCCATCAACCGTCATGTCATAAAGTAGGTGTCAGACAACCTTGCGTAAGCATAAGGAACCATCTGCGTCAGGTCATAACGCCAGATCAGGACGCGACGAAACGCAGTCTTCTGCCGGAACTCATCTCAAGCTAGTTGCATCGTGGACATTTATCGTCCACTACCTAATATCCAGATAAGTATAGGACAACCTCGCTACATACGATTTTAAAGTTTATACTAACACCCCCACCAGGTCATAAAAAAGGTGTCAGACCAGACAACCTTGCGCAAGAATAAGGAACCATCTGCGTCAGGTCATAACGCCAGATCAGGACGCGCCGAAGCGCATTCTTCATCCAGAACTTTTAATACTAATGACTCGAGCGAGTTGCCTCGTGAACACTAAGACCCCTACCTAATATCCAGATTGGTAGGACAATGAGGATGATCCAATTTCACAAATAAAACTGACGAAAACAATTTCACGGTTTAAATATATCAACACTATCAACTATTAATTTGTAGGACATAAGAGCATTATTGAATGACAATGTTGATAAATTTTATATTCTAATAGAGGGTGCGGGTTCGATCCCACTCGTGAAAATCTTTTTTTTCTTTTTCCGAGTCACATAGTATTATTTATCCAAATGTATGTAATTTTCCCTGCAGTGAATTACTTTTTTGTAAGCATTTACTCCTAACCAGGTAATGTAGTCGTAAAAGTGGAAAGCTGGGACATTTGGAGGGGCTCCAAAATACACACCTGCATGTGTTGTAAAGATGAATTTTATGTACCCTGAAGACCAATCTGGTAATACCTGTAGCGTTTTCTACAGACATTTTATGAAATACAACGGTTATTATAACTACAGAGTTTCATCATAGAAAATTATTTTTTAATAATTAATGAAATAGCCTATATTCAGCCTCAATGCTGGATAAATTTATTTATTTATTTATTTTTATTTATTTAATTCAGACATCTTACAAGCTTACAGATGAGTCATCCAAGACTTTCGATTTTGTTTCTTAATAAAATGCCTCCATCATTGGAATCAAGTGATCGCTACAATTGATGGGCATTAGCTCAATTACCACTCTTGCCAAATGAGAGTTGGTGATCACAAACCCGCGTTGTGCATCGAAAAATCCGAAACACATTTTGCCCGACCTGGGAATTGAACCCAGAGCCTTTGGGTATTGTGCCGAACGCCACTCGGCCACAGAGTCGTTTAAAACCAATATTAAAACAATAAAAAATTATGTACATACTGTACCGGCTGCCGGGAAGGCAACAGCGACGTGGGAAGATAGGGGAGGAATAGGTAGCTGACTTACTTGGTGAGCTGTCGTCGACGGCGTGGCGTGACGACACGAATGTCGCGGAGATGGAGGTGATGCTGGTAGAAGTCGCCTTTCGCGCACACACACACAAACACGCGCACCGGCCGGTAAGCAATTCACGAGTTTTCAGTTCTAGGAGGTTCTTGAGTGAAGAGCTGATGGTAAAACGCGACGTCACGGGCGGGACGATCGGTGAGAACTCAAGGGCGGAAAAAACGCTGCACGTCTATGCAGCGGAGTGAAGTTTTCGCGGTTCGCCCGCACTAGCGCCGCCGTCGGCTTGTCCGGCGCAACTTTTATTAGGATGAGTGCACCGTCGAGTTTCTGGCGCGAACACATACTAATTTTGTCTATTTCGTTAAAAGGAGATGTCCCAGAATGTATGGGATCTAGGCGTGGTATATGGACAGTATACCAAAATAAAAACAAAGACACGTAGAACAGTTTTTGATTATCTAATTTTTCTAAAATAGCTTTGTTTTTTGGAAGGAATTATTTGAACAATAAAATTGCAACACACAACAAAATGGTTGATGATTTATTGACATTTCGATGACGTTTGTCTGTCACTTGTCATTGTCAGTCAATTCAATTCAACAAAACTTGCGAAACTTGTGAAAAACTGTTACAAATCCAATATACGAAAGCCAGGTAGATAAAAAGAACTTAAGACACTCAAACACAACGATCACAACGAACAAACGAAACAAACTAACCCAACAAAGCGAAGCGACATTTCACATTGACATTGACAGTTGCTTATTTTTGTCTTTGGTCATCCGTCGTCTCATCGTATCATAGTGTAGGTTATTTTTATTACCATTCAAGGTTGAAAAAAGGTTATATTTATTATTTTATAACCGCTAAATTATGCATTGTATGTAATTTATTGTATTTTTCTTTTTATAGTCTAATATATTTTATATTTTATAGTAATTTTTTCCCATTCTTTAATATAGCGTACATAGACCCAACCTATTATGGGACATCTCCTTTTGTCTTTTATTTTCTTCCTACTGAGCATAAATAGGCCTCTTCAAGTGCACTAAGCAAAATTCGTGATACAATGAATATTTAATTATATAACAATAGTTGTTTGTTTTTACAGGTATTTTTAAGCCGATATAACGATAATGATGATAATTATAAAAGTTTTAGCAGCATAGTTGAAAAACTGATAAGTTTCCTTATATAAATTTCTTAAATGTCGTCCCGCTTTCCGCTCAAAGTAAGCAAAATATCTCCTTGTCAAGAAAACTTCTCAAAAGAACTTAAACAGTGTGTAACTCAGTTTAAATAGAGTTTTTAAGCCACTAGATAACTTTACAGCAAGTTTGCTAAGCACTACTTATAAGTTAAAGAGTGTTAACTAACCAACTTCTGGATGCTGTTACTTTTAAAGTGCTGATACGTTGACTTACATGCGCTTGTAAACTTAAAACCAATTACTTGAACGGCAACTATATTGATATTTACAACTAAAAGGGTTTCATAATTATCATCAGTACATTTTACCCTCTACTGCCCACTGTTGGGGCACGAGCCTTTTCTATGGATAGGTAGGAAGAACGCGCCATAAACCACCACGCGGGGCCAATGCGGGTTGATTCTGAAGCACGGAGGAGCTCGAGATAATACAGTTTCGGCCACCCATCGGATGTGCCTTTGCGAAAGTTGCTTAACCACAGCAATCGCAGACCGGGCGCTTTAACCAGTGCGCTATCGAACTCCTCGAAAACAAAGGCCTCATAATTAAGCTTAAACTAGTCCACTGCCAGAAGTCCCAGCAGTCCCATAAGGCAGCCAAAAAAAGGTTTATTCTAACTCAAATAAAGAAATGAACTTATAAATACACATTCGGCTGCTCACACGGCCATACAAGCCCAGCTGTTACGTCACGCACATGGATGGATGCACGGATAGACGGATTTAACGGAATTATCACGGTCCCTTGTGATTACGGAACTGTTCATAACGTCGCGAGCAAAAAGAATTTACTCGTTGCTAGGTATTAATAACATTAAAACGGTTAACGGATTAATTTTATATGTACGCACGTGTTATTTTAACATTATTTTTAGATTATCTTTAAATTTTGTGATACGTAGCTCCTATTTCTTCGTAAAGATGAAAAATTTGGTATAACCTTTGTTAGTTCTGTCTTATATCATCATCAGCTCATTTTATGTCCCAATGCTGGGGCACTAGCCTTCCCTATGGATAAATAGGGAGAACCAACAAACCAACACGCGGGCCCAGTACGGATTGGTGGTTGTTAAAATGACTGCTAATGCAGCTGCGACCAACGGCTTTACGTGTCTTCCGAAGCACGGATCTGTCTTATCACACTAATATTATAAATGCGAAAGTTTGTGTGTATATTTATTACTACGGTATCCGCAGAATACCAGCGTCGTGGCACTCAGTGCCTCGGCTTAAGCTGAGCGGGGACCTATTTGGCTTTGTTGTTTTTTCTTTTTCTTTTTAAGTTGTTGTATGTTGTATATTTATGCCAAATAAACTTTTATTCATTCATTCATTCATATTGCTTCTTAACGCTGCAACGGATGGATAGATTTGGATGAAATTCGGCATACAGATAGTTTATAACCTGGATTAACACATAGGATATTTTTTATCCCGATATTCCCACGGGAACGGTAACCACGCGGATGAAACTGCGGGCGGCCGCTGTATATTATAAGCAAATATAAAGAAAGTATATGATTTTAGTGAGTTAAAGACTGTTATCTTTGTCTGGTAAAGTGGCCCAGACTAGCACATGACCGAGACGAATGGCTTGAAGCCCAACAGTGGCATACAGCAGCAGTAGTACTTTACTTTACTCTTACAACAATACCTATCCGCTTGCATTAGGCAATGGTGGTGATTTAGTCAATTTATTCATTAGTTGTCGCAACGACATGTTTGTTTTGGAGAGAGTTTTCATTTTCAAGTTATCGAACTTTTTTGGGAGCGTCGAGATACTTACGCTTGATTTTAATAAAGGAAGTATTTGTCCAAAAGTAGGGCAAAATAAAAACTAATTATTACAGTTACTACTACAAAGCCCACTATGAGTAACAATCTAAAACACTATTTTATTAAACCGCCGTTGTATCGACGTATAAACTTGGGGAAAACTTCAGGCGAACACGGCTCTAGCAACGAACGAGTTATGTGAGATAACTTAGCCCCAACTCACACAAAGACCAAACTAACAAACTAACTGGGATCAAGGTAATTGTATTTGCATCAAATACCATAATGGAATTAAGACGATAATTATAGGCCCGTAATCATATTTCGTTCTGTCAAGTTAAGGGTACTTTTCCATTAAAACTGTGCGAGACAACTAAGCGGTGCGCGAGGAAACGATTGATTCCTTTTTGGACATAATCTGTTTTCGCAATCAACCAATAGGATTGCTTCCTTTTCCTTGCTGTGTAAAAAAAATTAAAACGTTTATTAGTGCTGGAATAACTTGCCGCCTCCCATTCGCACACTGAAAACACGATACACGTTTAGTAAAGCATTGAAGGCATATTTATTAAAATCACAGATGTCATAGCCTCGTTACTGATATTCTGGTACATACAGGTATGGTTGTACATACTTTGCATTGAGACGGCCTTGTTGCTGTTTCTTTTTGTTCATTAAGAATTGCTCGCTACTTGCCAAAATAACATGCCGCCTCCCATTTGCACTGTCACTGACAGTTAGTTTTGCGCCTTGACGTTTTGTTATTGATGTTTGTTTGTGTCATAGTATATTCGTTTTGTTGTTATTATTGTTTGTGTTATTTTATGTTAATGTTTTTATTTAAGTAAGTCACTTGTCGTCATCAATCTGTTTTTTTTTTCATTCCTGTTTCGTGCCATAATGTCACTACTGTGTACAGCAGAATACCAGTGCAGCAGGCCCCACTTGCTGAGTATACTGAGCTGTGCACAGTGTTGGCATCGCATAACAGGGCACATGTAAATTGTTATTATTATTTTTTATTTTTTTGTTACATGTTGTATGTTTAATTGTGTGTTTTGTTATGTGATACCAATAAATGTCTTTTATTCTTTATTCTCTTTATTCTTTATTACCAGAATAATCCTGTGAAAATGTGTGTGAAAATGGAGTAATCCTGTTGGTGGTTTTTTTCTTGCACACTGTTTAGGTACCTCACACAGCTCTGGTAAAAAAACACAGCCTTAGATATTTGTACCACCGCCAACTATGGACGAGAAGCGAGCAAAGCTAGAAACTAAAAACAAGGGAAAATCGCTAATTAACGAGGGTAACCGCGGGGCACAGCTAGAATATCATTTTTTTTTATTGGCACGGGATTTTCATATATTTGTACGTTTCGTGAGCGAGAAAGTAGTCGACAGGTAGTCGCTTCCTCTACGGCGGTGGGACAAGTGCCTTAGTCTGAGATTAGCTTCCAATCTCAGTCTGTGTTGTGTTTTTCTTGTTTTTGTTTTCACGAGATCTCGAGATAAGACACGGATCTAATAGGAGATTCGGACTGTTTGGATGGCCGAAGATTGGTTTTGTAGGTTGGTGTATAACAAAAATATGATATTTTATGAACGCATTTAGCGACACTGGGCTAGGAAACAATAGTTTTTGGATATATCTTGTGATTTGACTAGAAACTGTAATTGGTTTGACGAAGTCGATTTTAAAGTTACGTAACTAGTACCTGGACGACCAGACCGTTTTATGGATAAAACGACGTTTTTTAAAATAAAACCTAGACAGATCGATTTATCATGTAATTATTTTTTCTTGAAGTTTGTACCAATAAATGTATTTTGTTTATTTCTTTCCTTCATTCTATTTTTATTTATTATACTCTCTTTTTTTTGTATGTAGTAATTAAATCGTTTAACACCAAAATCGGGGTAAAGCAACAACAATGAGATTATCCCCGTATCCTGATAATTAGGGTCGGTTATAGTGTTGCCGTCCGATAGTCCACTATCGATAGTTAACGAAAAACAATAGTATTGATAGTCAAAATCAAAGCCAACAAGTTTTATTCAAATAAGTTTAAGAAAAGTGCTTTTGAATCGTCCATACATTTTTTACCTTCTACCCATTCAGAACATCTATTCTAGCCGTGGAGAAGGAAGAATGGCCGCAAGAAACTCCAAAGCTTTAATAGAAGTAACAACGTTTACAAAAATATAAAAAAGTATGTCGTTACCAAATCATACAATATTTAATTCAATACATTTATAATTTAAAACTTTCAAGAGCCCGGAGTTACAAAAAATGCTTACCTAGTGCTAGTAGCAACAGCTACCGATTGTATCGATAAATTTTGACTTTTGATGATATATAGTAGGTATTAATATCTACGCTTGGATTTCATACAAATAGTGTCACATGTGTCTTCAATTTAGATATTCGGTCTGTGGTCTGTGATTCTACGAATTTTCCCATTTAGTGCATTGCTAATGGTACATAGCAATATTATCGATAGTATCGATATTGCCAATAGTTATTCGCTTTCAAGTAGGTATCGATACTATCGACATAAGATAGAATTGAGTTTTTTCAGTATAATTGCTATAATAAAAAAAATATAGTATCGATACTATCAATATGTCTATTGATAGTATGGCCTTTTTCGATCAAAACTAGTAAAGCTATCGAATTTTCGCCAACACTCCGTCCGTTACGGATAGGTACGATACGATATACTCATACTTATCAGGGGATCACCTTTTCATTAACTGGTAAACGTGGTGGGAATATATTTACAAAATAATTACTGTGACATAAGAGATCGTTTGGCGCAGCTAACGGGGACAACCCGATCGGGCATATTATTAATTTCCGATATGTTATGTCCTGGGATGAGTGGGCTTATCAAAATGCTTTTAGCTCTCTGAGCATTGACCGATGGAGACATATCATGTGGTTGTAGGTACTAATAAAAATCAAACAAATAGTTGTTGCATGAACACTAATTCTTTCGAACAATTCGTAACTTCAGATTTTTTTTGACATTGACAGTTATTGGGTGCTATGTGTTTCTCTTAAGGGGGTGCAGCGCGGACGCAAATCTGCGAGTTTCAAGTTTCTTTATTATAGCGAGCGCGCGGCGCGTGGCAGTGGTGTGACAACGGCGCACGACTACGAATACGCACGCACACTAATATCTGTACAGAGTAGGCTGGTGATTTAATTAGAGCAATGTTTACTTTCGTAAAATCATAGGCGTTTGGGTAAAAAATTATAAAAGTCTTAATATTTTCATATTCATGTTTTTTAATGGAAAAATAAAGCAACAGTGATCTGCGGAATATCAATACAAACATTTTGATGTCGGATCATTGCTTCATTTGGGCTATATTTACAAAGTTTCTGAAGAAATAAGTTTTTAGATATCATTATTTTACGTAATGTTTATGCAGTTTCTGGGTATTTGTTTCAAATTCCAAGACAACCATGACCTTGTGAAAGGATCAAGCTAACCTACACTAGTCCTTTAAATGTATAAGACCTATTCAGCGCCTAGCACCAGTGACTTAAAAACACGTAAATTTTCAAATTCCGCGCTGCACCCCCTTAAATAAATTAATTACAATAAAATTATCATCGCCAGTCCTCTCTATTGTGGTGTTTTACCTAGGGAGAGGGGCGCGGGCGCATGTGTGCTTGTGCGCAGACCTGAGCATTTTACAGTTTGTTTTGTCATCAAGAAACCTTTGAAATTTTTATTCAGTAAAGCGCATAACATTGCTAGTAATCATTGGATTAACTAAATTTAAAGTTAATGCTAATATCCAAGTAGCTCTTGGGCCAGCGTATAAGCATTGTTATCCAACGTAGCAAAGTAAGCTAGCATACTGGGCACTCTGCCTGATGGGGATGATTTGGGGCAATTTCTTTATTTATAGTTAGTGGTAGTTTTAATTTATAGTTTTTTATAAGTTTCATTTTAAGTAGTTTATTTATTATCTTGTTTTTGTCTTTGTTTGTAAATAAATTTATATGTATATTATTTTATATTTATTTTGATGTTAATGCTCATAGCGTTCATTTCACCTAAAGGTACTTCACCCAGAATCCTGGACTACTACAACGATGGCATAGTACATTCATAAGAGCTAGTTGTAGCCTAAACTAAATAAATTATTTTTATTTTCTTTTTTTAAATTTTTATTTAGGAGCTGGCTATTTCATCACTTTATATCGAAACAACAGTTTTATCAACATTGTTCTTATGGCGACAGATATTAAAATATTGTTGTAACTTACCAAACAGACTGAAAACAAACCCTTACCAACCAAAACTTTAGTTCGATTTAATTTGATTTAGTTTACTCTTTACACCCCTTTATAAAACAGTATTTTATCCCTCTCTACATCCCTTATAAAATACTATTCTATCCCTCTCCTTTAGTAGGAATGTACCAATTGCTAACATTGATTTATTTTTATTTCACAGCGGGAGTTGGAATGTTAAACAAATGAATGCTAAAACGCTTTTCCCATTTTCCTCTTGTCCGTTGCGCGTCAGACATGGCGCTAAAATAAAGCTTCGTATCTTACAGTAAAGTTGCTTATGTACTTACAAAGAATTTTACATCCTTTGTTCGAGCCTCTTTGGTTGTTTAAAGGTGCTCTATAGTAAATTGTAACAAGTGGTTGCGCTTACTACGTCTTAAGGTGTCATAGCGCATATAAGGTTTTAACTTTTAAGTAAAACTTTGTTTCTTATATTCTCACAAATTGTTGTACATCCTTTAGGTACTCCCCATAGTAATTGTAACAAGTGCTTTATTATTATTATTATTTAGGGGGAGAACAGCCCAATGTGCTGGTGCATGTGCGTCATGTGATTCGGATAATTTTATCCGGATGGAGCACCTTACCCAGCCTGTTTTTAAAAGCATTTTTCGACGGAGCGCTTATGACTTCTTCAGGAAGCTTATTCCACTCGGCGACAATTCGGTTGGGTAAGAAATATTTCTTGGGATTAAGTATTAAAACACCTACTGGTGTTAAGATATAAGGTATATTCTTTTCTGTTTTTATAAAAAAATACATTTCTCGTCCAAGTGGAAAGCATATTGTTTAAGAGTCATAATAGTCGTTATAAAAGCACGTTAATTGGGCAACAGTTTTCATTTCCGTAGATTAGCATAGAACACAATATAATGTATTTATTTGTGAAATGTAGGTTAGTTTTACATTGATAGATGTTAATGGAGTGGATAACGCGCCCGGTCTGCGAGTGCTGAGGTTAAACAACTTTCGTAAAGGCCAGTCATCGGATGGGTGACCAAAAATGTATCATCTCGAGCTCTTCCGTGCTTCGGAAGTCACGTAAAGCCGTTGTTTCCGGCTGCATTAGCAATCGTTAACAACCACCAATCCGCACTGAGCCCGCGTGGTGGTTTATGGCCCGTTCTGCCTATCCATCCACAGGGAAGGCTCGTGCCCCAGCAATGGGGACATAAAAATGAGCTGATGATGAGATGTTCATGTCATTTTGGTATTTCTACATTTGCACCTTTTTCAATGAACTTATACAAAATGTTATATCAATGTACACATAATAATCAGTTTAAAAATGTTAAAAGTTAATAAAACATTCCATTCTTGTATCATATTATTTTCTGTTGTTTATATTTTATTAACAAGTAGGGTAATGGCACCGTGCTCGATACAATTTTCGTCGTCAAAACTAACATAGATTTTAATTGAAATATTGGCGCTCTCTCAAATTAGGCGTTTCGTCTCGGACCGCTCTGCCGTGTATTTAACGCCAGCCGCACGACAGCCGCACGACAGCCGCACGTTTGTTTTAATATCGAACGCAGTGCATACGCACGACAGCGGTCCGACACGAAACGACTAATTTGAGAGAGCGCTAATATTTCAATTAAAATCTATGTTAGTTTTGACGACGAAAATTGTATCCAATGTCAAATTTGAAAGCGCCCTAAAGCTGACCCGGCGGACTTCGTACCGCTTTGACAGTTTCCATAACAACAAATCAAACAAATCATTTTTGTATTGGAAAATTAAATTGTCGTTTTTAGTATTTTATTTATTTTTTTATTAAAAAGTATCCTATATCCATTCCAATACCTTTGAGAATATGTGTACAAAGTGTCATAATGATCGGTTGAATAGTTTCTGCGTGAAAGCGTAACAAACAAACTCACATTCACATTTATAATATTAGTAAGGATGACCACTAGTAAGCAGGTGGTCTGTATTCTATTATTGCTAAAGACTCAGTTACTGACCCCTACTTCTAATTACTAAATTTATTTATTTATTTATTTATTTATTGGATTACCGACATAAGAAACAGTATTTAAGACTAAGAATAAAAACAATGTTCTCTTAGCTAACTGCTCTTACAATTATGGGCAATCACAGCATGCATTAAAACAAAATTAATATTAAAAATTAAAAAAAAAAGACACAAATTTAATTAAATTTTAAACCTAATTAAATTAAATTATAAACGAATTTGAATACAACATTAAAACATTTCAGTGAATACAACAATTTTAAATATATATATATTTTTTAATAATAACAAATACTAATAAATACTAAATGCAACCTAAAGTACTTTACTAGTTTTAAGACATTCCAAAAACGTTGGAAGGCTCTAAAGGAAAACAATATAAAGCAAAACTGAAATAAGCAGCGCCCTTGTACTGCAATCAGCCGTAAAGCTTATTTTGTAACCCTTTATGTGTGTACATAAACTTGTAAATAAGTAAATAAATTAACAATGTCGATCAGGGATCCTTTCCCATTGCCATTAAATGAAGTTTTAGTTTGGTCAATGACATAGCTTATCGATTGATGTTAAAATTGCCGCAAGGGGTCTACTGCTAAATTTAACGCGGCCTGCACGGCTGGCTGGGCAAACGGGGCGCGGCGACCAGTCGGGGCTAATAGTTTTAATATTTGGAGCATGTGTGTCACACGATTCAGGGACGGATTTACACTGAAACGTGCTAGAGTCGATTGGAAAGTTGTAACACTATTGGATTTTTGGATTTGGATTGGATTGAGCCACGATAGCATAGTTGGTAATACACCTGACCCCGCATGTCAAACTCGATGGGGTTGTGTCTACACCTATTATTTCATTATATTCATTAACTGCAAATGTAACTTGTAATCCTATACATTTATATGGGATTTATCATTAGTCTATAAACGTCCCACTGCTGGGCACAGGCCTCCAACGTGAACAATACGTGGGGATATTGGGCCATAACCCACCACGCTGGCCCAATGCGGGTTGGTGGGTTTTAACGACTGCTATCTTACGACAACAACCGGGACCAACGGCTTAACGTGCCTTCCGAAGCACGGAGGAGCTCGAGATGTTTTTTAATTGGTCACCCATCAGGCGAGCCGACATTGCAAAAGTTGCTTAGCGGGCAAGATCGCAAGCCGAACGCGCTAGCCGCTGCGCCATCGAGCTCCTACTACATTTACATTTATATAGGATTAAAAAGTTGTTTATGCAGTTGGTGTATCTAGAAAACTGGACCGAAATTGCAATTTTTTTAGTTTTTTTTCTTGATTTGTACACTAAACACTAATTGTATTCTAAATTTGAAGCTTCTATGACTGCTAGAAGTACCTTAGAGTTTTGATGATCGGGTAGCTAGTGCGAGTGACAAAATTAGAAACTTTGACTAGTTATAATTCCTAAACTACTGGTTCAAATGAAATGAAATTTAAAATATATCGTGTTTACACAATGCTTGGTTACTGAAAATTCAGGCTTCTACTTTTATCCACAACGAAGTAATAGGGGGTCGAAAATGGCCTGAACTGCTTCGAGAAAAGAATGGTACGGGCCGTGCCGCATTTTTGCTCGACTTGGCGGGAGCACTGCCGTGCCCCCAGATAAAACTTCTCGGCTTCTTCGGCCGGGACCTTCAAATCACTAAGGAACACATTCAGTAAACTAACAACTTTTGTGCACTATTCCTTCCTAAGTACTTATGTGAAGTGAATATTATATGGATAATGTACGGTAATGCTATGGTAATGATGTGGTAAAGGGATTAGGGGATGCTATGTTGCGGTAGGAGAAAATAGCTATGGAATTACAAGCCCGTCAAGTCGATATGATAATCTGACACAATGTGGTATGCAATCTATACATATAATAAAGCTAAAGAGGGTCGAAAGTCTGTACATGGAAGATATTCGAAAAAAGTTGGCTGTGGATACTTAGAATCGATAACAGAACACCTTCCAACAGTTTTTAAAATTTTTGTCTGTTTGTCTGTTTATCTGTTTATCTGTTTGTCTGTGTGTCTACGTCTGACCGCGCATCACGTGAAAATGACCGAACGGATTTGGATGAAACTTTGCACAAAGACAGACCATGACCCGGACTAGGATATGGGATACTTTTATCCTTGTAACAAGTTCCTGTGGGATAGTGTAGTCTTCGCGAATGAAGTCGTGAGTGACAACTACTATAATATATAATTAATGGCACCAGTACCCGACACTTGGAGCCCAGTGTTCGACAGTTTTCTTTGCCAAAAAATAACATAGAATAGGATGATAACAAAGAAGCAGGTGGCCTGTTTTCAATTGTTGATAAAAACTAAAATCAGTTGCTGGCTCCTATTTTTAATGATTTGTAAGGACAAACATGTCGATCATTGGTTCCTGTGGAACACCGGTGCCACTACCCTATAATGATGTGTTTCCCGCAAATGACATTAAGGATTTTTTTAAATATTTATTCATGACCATGATGATACAAGTTGATGATACATGATGATACATGATACAAGTCCTTCAGTCGAAAACTTAATTTAATAAACAATGTTTCTTTCGTGTATGATGATGATGAATGATAATAGAAATGATATACCCCCTAACCCCTCGAGTATTTCAGTAAAAATGTGGGGCTTTACCAAGTTCTCGGGCTGACTTCTTGAGAGAGTTTGAAAAGTGACGTTGCATTGTTTTGTTTCATTTGCCAACACTCATGCACACTCACGAACACTTAACGGTTAATAATCCACCATTATTTCACATTAATATTCGATATAACACAAATTTTAGAAAATAAAACATAACCGCAGACATGACTCTTCAGTTTCCCGCCAAAAAGTCTTGACATTAAAGATATTATTAAGTGTAAACGTGCAAATATATCCTAAAGTAGCAGATATCACTTTTATGGTTTTATGGTGTTGCCACATAATATTATTCATATTAAAATACCTACTTACCTAAGAAGTAAGAGTAAAATGTTTTTGTTATTGTTTATATAGAGTAACTGTGTACAATATAGTTCTTAAAATATTTTCATTTTATTTAATATATATACTATACATTATTCTTTATTACCAAAGAAAGTAAAAAAAAAAAAAGTAAAAAAAAAAACAGACTTTATACTAAAAAAACAAAAATAAATTTTAACAACCACTGTAATTTGTTTCGCAACAAAATTTGCGTTAAAATTATATAAACAAAAACAAAAACATTTTATAAATAGCTTGCCTACTTCTTAACTGATCTTTAGTATTATGATCGGATGTTAACGACGGTAGTTGTTGACATTAAATAGGCGCCTTTGGCTTTCAAAGTAAAAAAGTAAATAGTGTTGAATAATTTCGGCGGGCTGGTTAGAACCACGATAGCTCAATTGGGAGAGCACCTGACCCGGTATGTCAGAAGGGTGCAGGTTCAAATCCTGCTCGTGGAATTTTTTTCAACATTTGTGTTTTTGTAAGTAAGAGTAAGTCCGATGGCCGAGTGGCAAAGTACTCGGCTTGATACTCGAAGGTCCTAGGTTCAATTCTCAAGTCGGGCAAAGTGTGTTTCGGATTTGTCGATGGAGCCCGGATATGTGATCACCAACCCACATTTGGCAAGCGTGGGCCAATACCCATCAATGGTAGCGATGATTTATTTTCAATGATGGATGGCCTTTGCCCAGCAGTGGGACAATATATAGACTATTTACTTATTTAATTATCTAAGTATCTAAAAATAAATTGGTCCGGATTTCAGAATACATTTCACAGTTTAATAAGCCGGCGGCGAAAGCTATTAGCATTCGGCCTAATTTCAAAATCAATATCGCTAAGCAGCTTAGTTAATGCAAATTGCTAATGGAGCATAAAACATCGTCACTGCAGTGGGTTCTAGTATAAAATCCCGTTAAAAACTAATGGTCATCATCATCATCATCACCTGCTCAATTTATGTCCCCACTGCTGGGGCACGACCCTTCCCTATGGATGGACAGGGAGAACGGGCCATTATCCACCACTCCGATCCGATCCGAACTCTTCGGAGAATCTAGTAGGGCACGGGGACGCGCACTAGTGCGCGATGCCGTTCCCTCTAGAAAACCTCCGAAGGTGATTCGTTTCACACGGCTTGAGGAACCCTTTAAGTTTTACACCACCCCCAAACAAGCCCGGTGAAGCTGAAATTGCCGCCTGAAGCAATCAGCAATCTCTCTAAAAAAAAAACCACCCGGGCTCAATGCGGTGCAATGCTTGTTACTGACTAGTAATGCAGCCGGCGCCAACGGATTTACGTGCCTTCCGAAGCACGGATAACATTGGCCAAAATTGGAGAATTTATCAGAAAAAGAAAATACTAACAATTACCCCCTAGATCCACCTAATGATTTTGTAACAAATCTCACTAAAACATGCTATAATAAACCTTTATAAACAGATAAATTAATATCAAAACCCGCTAAAACAGTCTGTCAATATCAAAATCCTCTAAAATATCATTGAAATGCCAAATATTATACTAAAACCAAGCAATATTTTTGCAATAGTAGCAAACTTATTTAAAATATCCAATTTCTGAAAATAGAGTAACAGTAAGTATGTAAGATTTTGATACTATGCCTTTCTACTGTCTTACAAATTGGAAAAAGGTTCCATCTTTGAATCAATCAACCAACTGATTAAATTTGATCTGTCTATGCCTTCTAAAGTCTACGCCCAACGAACTGCATTGGTAATTTGGCAGAGTTGTACAAAATAAAAATTTATTATATCTGATACAAAAAAAAATTAAAAAAAGTTCCCTACAAGTTATTTTGGGAGTTAGCGTAATATTTCTTTGTTTTATATTATCTTCAATCGGCCTTCTCTGTATGTTAATTTAAAAAAATATTAAGAGATTATTTTTAAACTAGCATAGGCACTTGCATTAGAATTATTACTAACGGGATAAAAGGACATGTCGGATACTCATAAACATTTCTGTAATCATCGTACATACATGTCACAGGGCCGTGGTCCCAGAGGTAGCAGAGGGATCGACGTTTAGGGCTAAAATAATAAAGTAAAATGAAACGCGAGTTAAATTTAAAGATGTTATTGACTAGTCATCATCATCATTATCAGCCCACATCAGTCCACTGCTGGACAAAGGCCTCCTCTAATGCATGCCACTGGACCCGATATTCGGCTATTCTCATCCACCCGCTGCATACTCGTATTAGCAATGACATAGTATCACTACATGTATAAAACAAAGTCGCTTCCCGCTATCTGGCTGTCCTTATGTAGATAGATCTTTAAAACTACGCAACGGATTTTATGCGGTTTTTTTTAACAGATGGAGTGATTCAAGAGGAAGGTTTATATGCATAAATACATGCATTTAGTATCAGCATTGCACCCGTGCGAATCCGGGGCGGGTCGCTAGTTGCAACAATGCAACGTCACTTTTCAAACTCTCTCAAGAAGTCCGCCCGAGAACTTGGTAAAGTCAAGCACATCTTTACCGAGATACTCGAGGGGTTAGGGGGTATATAATTTCTTACTTTTCATTTCTATTATCATTCATCATCATCATACAGGAAATAAATATTGTTACTTTGACACTGGCTAAATGGGTTAATAGCACGAAGCCATCAACTAAAAAAAAACAATCACTTTCCCGTTAAGAAGTCATAATGCCGACTTCTTGGCGGGAAAGTGAAGAGTCATGTCTGCGGTTTTGTTTTATTTTCGAAAATTTGTGTTGTATCGAATATTAATGTGAAATAATGGTGGATTATTAACCGTTAAGTGTTCGTGAGTGTGCATGAGTGTTGGCAAATGAAACAAAACAGTGCAACGTCACTTTTCAAATTCTTTCAAGAAGTCCGCCCGAGGACTTAGTAAAGCCCTACATCTTTACTGAGATACTCGAAGGGTTAGGGGGTATATCATTTCTCACTTCTCATTTCTATTATCATTCATCATCATCATACAGAAAAGAAATATTGTTTATTTATGTATTACTTGTTAGAAAAATTACTTTGACACTGGCTAAATGTGCTAATCGCACGAAGCCATCAACAAAAAAAAAAAAAGTCATAATGCCAGTTAAAACAATGTCGAACGTCAAATGAAAAAGAAGGAAAATTAAAAATCATAGAAATCATAACAAAAGAGTTTTTAACAAAGTTGATTTTTCTGCCTTTACAACAAGTAGTTTCTCCATAACGATGTTCCCAACGACAAGTTCTGAATGACGACGCAACTAAAGGTTTGCACTGTAGAAAGTTATGGAGTTGTCGGATGTTGTGTGTGGTGAGTTGGTGAGTTGTTAGTTTCCATATGAGTGTTTGTATGACTTTTTATGCAAGCGACGTGTGCCGAGAGTCATATTTGAACATGTACAGTATACATGTGAAATAATTCATGTTTGAAATAGGTAATGTTATATTTTCACAAAAAACTTACTGTATATTCATTATTACTTAATATGTGGTAAAAAAAAGGGGTTGTATTTAATCGATCACCAAACTAACCTTTTTTTTTTTTTTTTTTTTTTGTCCCAGGGGAAGTCATTACGACTACCGGACCTTGAAGAGGCACCCGGTTATGTGGGACTCACCCGTCCGCCTTTCCACTCAGGGCGAGACGGAGGGGGATACCCACTAAACCCCTGGGGGACCACAATCCGAAAGCAGAAGGCTAAGGCGACGGCACGGGACATGTCCGAAGATAGTGACCGCGACCGCCGCCCTGCGCCCGTGCACCGACCTGCAGCCATCTCCACACACCCATTCCCGCGTATGCACGGGAGACGTGTGCTTTGACGGCCACGCGCCGGGGCACGGGCACGTACTGTTGACACACAGCAATATGAATGAACAAAAGCAAAAGAAAGGAAAGGTCCACGCGCACCCCCCACAGACGGGGTGCAGCGCCGACACCTCAGTACGAGGCGCACGTCCGTTGGGACGGTGCGGCCTCAACCACCAGCCAGACGCACGTACACACATAGGTGCACGCACACACAAACGATAGACAAACAATATTTACAGACAACACAAGACAAAACAACACAACTTATATACAAAGGGTAGGTGCGGGACGGGACAGAACCCGACCCCGGCCTTGCCCATGTCAAGTCCGGGTAATCACCAAACTAACCTAACCTAACCCACAAAAATACTAAGTTAGCACCTAAAAATACAAAGTTAGCACCTAAACTACTATTTAGATTGTAGGGAAGCCTGGTGGTAGGATGGAATGCCACATTGAGGAAGGGCAAAGGGAAGATCTTCCTCCGAGCTGGGTGGTATAGCTCGGGGACCGAGGTCCAACGGATGTTAGTTGGAGGTGCTATATATAGCGAAGGACTTGGTGAAACTTCGCTATCGCGATGCAGGCTTCCCATACTATTTCAACGTCGTAGTATGGCGACGTCGTTGGTATGCGTTTGTAGCGCCATCTGTTGACACAGTTGAGAAGTTGTTTGCTTCGTGTCAATGTGCGGCGTATGCGGTAGGTGGCGCCGCCACATCACTCCCCCCCTAAGATCGGAGGTCGATGTCAGTGAGTGTGCTCAGCAGTCAGTGCGTCAGAGCTTGCAAGTGCCAGTGGAGAGTGCTGCTGCAGAATGCCCCAGTCTACGGTGAGTCGAGACGGGTGGGGTGAAGGCACGTTGCCAGTGATGCAGTGTGCTGCTCCTGTCTGCGGTGAGTCGAGACAGGTGATGATGACGGTGGGTCCGAGCTGCTGGTGTGCAGGGCTGCCACGCCGGAGTGATGCGGCCGACATTGATGCACCGGTCGTGGGCTGCGGAGACCAGGTCGGGATGATGCCGTCGAGTGTGCCGGAGGTCCAGGAAGCGTCGTCCAAGATGCTGCGGTGGAACCTTGTGGCTCGATTGCTGGCTTGCTGTGACTGCTGGCGAAGGTATCTGGTGGATGAGGAGTGTGATGGATGGGCGCTGCTGCAATGATGTTGAAGGTGCTTCTGTGCTCCGTAGGGGTCACCACTGTAGGGATGCCAATAGTACAACATCACGTCGGGGTCACCACTTTAGGGAAACCTGTGGTAGGATGGAATGCCACATTGAGGAAGGGCAAAGGGAAGATCTTCCTCCGAGCTGGGTGGTATAGCTCGGGGACCGAGGTCCAACGGATGTTAGTTGGAGGTGCTATATATAGCGAAGGACTTGGTGAAACTTCGCTATCGCGATGCAGGCTTCCCATACTATTTCAACGTCGTAGTATGGCGACGTCGTTGGTATGCGTTTGTAGCGCCATCTGTTGACACAGTTGAGAAGTTGTTTGCTTCGTGTCAATGTGCGGCGTATGCGGTAGGTGGCGCCGCCACAAGATGCTAACTTAGCATATTAGGTGCTAGCCTACAATTTTTTTGTGGATCAATTTATTATTTCTCAAAAAAAGTGTTAATTATAAAGAAGCGCCCAGGCACATAATATATGTATGTATATATGTATATGTAAGAAGAAGAAGAACAAAGGTAACCGACATAGCTTGTTGTTACCTTGCTAAGCTCAAGTTGCAGTGGGCAGGGCACATTGCTCGCAGGACTGGATGGCCTCTGGGGCGGAACAGTCTCCAAGTGGCGACCGCGTACCGGAAAGCGCAGTGTGGGCAGACCTACAATAAGGTGGACCGACGGTCTGGTGAAGGTCGCGGGAAGCCGCTGGATGCGAGCAGCACAAAACTGGTCGTTGTGGAGATCCTTGGGGGAGGCCTTTGTCCAGCAGTGGACGTCTTTTGGCTGAGATGATGATGATGATGATGACATAAATGTACCTGGTACAGAGCACGTTTGAACCGGGTTGTCGTATCTTTGCCCTTCGAGTACAGTATCTTGGGCCTTCACTAGCTCATATTTATCCCAAATTCAGTACATTACCCCAGTGGGCAAGAGCCTTCTCTAATGATAGAAACACCATAGAAAGGTCGGGCCATAAACCACCGCGCGGCCCCAGTGCGGATTCAAACAGTGTTGTTAACGACTGCTAATGCAACCGGGAACAATGGCTTTGCGTGCCTTCTGAAGCACGAAGGAGGTCAAGATGACACATCTTGGTCATCCATCAAATGACCGATCTTTGCAAAACTTGCTTAATTCAAACAACAAACAAACTTTTTCTGAGTCGTAGAGCCACGCTGCGTTGCAACACGAAATGAGCCGGCTCGACCGGCGTAATACCTCCCTCTCACAGAATATCGGCGTGAAACAAGGGCACTCGTTGCTGTTGTGTTTCGTCCGGTGAGTGAAAGTACCGAAGGCCCATCTCTCACCCTTCCCCCCTTCCAATTCCTACTCCCTCCTCAAAATCCAACTTTTTCCTCAAGGCCGGCAACGCATCTGCGATTACTTTGGTTTTGCGGGTTGTCCATGGGCGGCGGTGATTACTTTCCATCAGGTGACCCGCCTGCTCGTTTGCCATCTTTTAATATTTAAAAAAAAACAGATCGCGTAAATTTTAAAAGAACAACCATTTCCCTACCATAAATCACAACAGCACCACAACTACTTTGTAAAGGTGATCATTTTGAACCGACGACGCGAAAAGGTTTAAAGCCGTGTATTTATGGCCAATAAAATAACCAAGTAGTGATCCCCTAAACCCATTTTAAAACATTGTTACTCCTTATTGCTAGTATAGCTAGTAGAAAAAATTGTTTTGAATTTAACTTGACCCCAATGACCCAAATAACCCAATTTAACTTGAACACGCGGATCAACTCTAATACTCGTAGTTGCACAAGGTAAAAAATTGCAACAGTGCTCGACACCAGACTACCAAAACAACTCGGTCTTCCCATAACAAACGTCAGGATAAAAGAATACGTGCCACAAATTTAAGTTTCTCGCCGCCATCAAGCCCGGTGAAGCTGAAAATGCCATTTGAGGCAATCAGCATACTCACTCCAATAAAAAGCGATATTTATGAAGCTTACCTTCTGCAGTCTCGTTATTTTGTGATCAAACAAATAATGATACTGCCGCAACGATGTTGACTAGCCCTGTTAGCTAACCGATACCATTGAGCTACATATCTCTCTGTTACGTGAATAACGTCTGCAGCTATTAAGAATATATACATACCTACCTAATATATTCTACGAACATTGCGTATATTGCATCACAAGCTCAAAAACAAATGCATTGCAACAATCAGTAAACTTTAAACACATTTTAGTTATAACATACTTACTTCAAATTATTTGGAGTCAGGGACAGCCAAGAATGTTACTTTTAAATCATCATCGGCCTATATTAGTCCACTGCTGGACATAGGCCTCCCCTAATGAGCGCCATAGCGCCCTGTCCTCAGCTTGACGCATCAAGCATCTGCCTGCAGTCTTTCGCAGGTCATCATCCCAATTACTTTTCAAAATTTGTTCATCGTGATGAATTGTCACAACACATTCTTCCAGAATTGTTTGTAGGGATCAAGGGTGTAGATGACAACTTGGTAGCATCAACATTAATCTGTTTGAGTGAATACCAATTCACCATAGGCACCAGCCTATATTAGGAGCAGATTACTGTAGTTGGTGGGAAAGTAACAAATTATTTACAGATGGAAGACCAAATTCAAAGGTCTCTTCCGAAAAACCTATGGAACACAGTATTTATCCAATATCAAAATATTTAAGAGAATTGCCATGTTCTGAAGAAATATTTCATCGCAATGATTTTGTATCACCTATTTATGAGAAATAAATTGCATTAAATGAAAGACCTTTACCAGTTGGAGAAGATTCTGTTGAAAATAAAGTAACTGCATCAAATGACAAAATGCTCAAAGAGGATAGTGAAGATGATTGGAGTGATTGGGATAACAATAATCGTCAGTTAATTATACTTAAACCAGAATTTCCAAAAGATCTAGACATTATAAAACCACAACAAGCTACAGATGAAATTTTAAAGATTAGAAGTAAAAGTATTGATGCAATACCTATTTTTAAAGATGACCCATTAAACAGAACGACATTACTCCAAAAAACAGCATTAGAAACAAAAAGAAATATTGAAGAAATATCAAAACTGGATGTAAAAAATCAAAAATTCGAGAGTTCCAAATAAAACGGCCGATGAATTTGATTTTTTTGCAGACATGACGCCTGTAATTGAGAAGCCTTCTATTGTAAATATTTCTCTAACTGAATCGTCGCAAAGTGAAAGCAGCAAGTTTAATTTTGTTCCCGACGATACTTTAGATTAAAAGAGAGCTGGGAAGATAACTGGAATGAATAAATACAAAATTTATCACGATATTAAGGGTATATCAATTTATTCATACGCAGCGTACAATTTTTTTAATGGCGCGATTGTATGTACATAAACTTAAAAATAAAGAAAAACATGTCGTTAATTAAAAATGAAACAATTTATAGAAAGCCTGATACGAGTATGATATGCATACGCGACACGAGGAACGGTTTAGATTTTCGTAAGTCAAAAGTAAGTCACATCACACGAAAAGTTCTCTCGCAAGAAAGAAATACATTTACATATATGTATAAAATTATTTTTAGGATTGTCCCAATGTTTATCTAGAATATAATATTGCTAGTATTAATTATTTCCAACTTACTTTTTGTTTTTAATTGCTAATTGCTGCGCTGAAGCTGAAATAAATATTTATAAAATACAGTGAAAAAAAAATGGATTTGCGGAAGAACCAGGTTTGATTCCTGGCTGGGTCGGGTAGGCATTTAATGTTTTCACTGTATTTTATAAATATTTATTTCCAACTGATCAATCTGAATGAAGACTATTTAATTTTACCTTAAAGAAGGTGCTTTTTTAAAATATTCTATAATATTCTATCTACAAATACAAACACTAAGACAATCATTTATTTAACACATAAAATAAAAGTCCGTGGATCATTCATTCAGATCAGTCTCCATGACAACAAAACAAACGAACATTCCAAATTCTATTATTAATACAATTTTAGAAAGAACAGTGCTTAAAATATTCGTTACAGACACGCGATCGTTACTTATAGTTTAAAAGTAAAGTAAAACACGTATTCATTTAAGTAAGCTAACTCTTAGAAGCATCTTTTTATTGCAGTAATTTTACCACCCTCTACTCACAAGGGGTTGGGAGGAATATTATTAAACATTTCTATCATCTTCAAAATAAAATAACAAGTGCAATATCTTCATAACTTTGACACTGGCTAAACGTGCTTACAAAGCCATTGACCTTTTTGGAGGGAGTTTGCTGATTGCCCCTGGGCCTTTTCAGCGTTACCGGACTTTTTGAGGGCGGCGAGAAACTTAAAGGGTTCCTTAAGCCATGTAAAACGATGCACCGTCAGAGGTTTTCTAAAGGGAACGGCATCACGCACTATTAATGTGTATCCCCGTACCCTACTAGATTCTCTATTTCGGATCGGATCGGGAAAAAATGGTCCGGTCTGACTAAACCAATCAGGACCTAGAAATCTTTTCGCAGGCACCTCCTCTTTATCACGTAGGCAAAAGTCGAGATTTTCCGTGTTGAACAACCCGCGGACGAAGTCGCGTGCAGTCACTAGTAAGTATTACAATAACAAATTAATAGTTAACTAATAGCCTTCCTATGTCATGTGGTAATCTATACTCTGCAGTGCCTGTCAAAAGGTTTGGGATTGTATGTAGGTAAGTATATATTATACGAGACACGTACTTCCTTCTAACCCAGGGAGCCTATGTATGGTAACCGCAATCACTTAGGCCCGAACCAAGCGAGTAGCTCACAGACATCTGTTTGACCACTCACGAGAATTTGTAATTAAGAAGTAGGTTACATACCGTCAGCTTAGATCGAAAACTTCTTATCTCCACATTTGGTCGAAAATGACTTTTACCATTGAAAATGGTTATCAGATGCAAATCGCCTGAGACGTATTTTTGGCCACAGCTCCGAGGATTTTGAGAAAATCGAGATGAAAATAGTACCAAGAGTTGAGGAATTTATCAAGACACGTGTGAGCGTTTGAATTTTGAAAATCGGATAGAAACTTTTTTTGGAATTTTGATAATTGTAAAAAAATCGGGTTTTTTGGGGGGTGTTTAATATGGGGTGTATACTAAATTGTAAATATTTCAAAAAAAAAACATACTTAAGAAAAGATTAAAAAAAAGGTCCTAGGGTATTAGTTTAGCTACAAAATGGCGAAAAATTTTTGAAAATCGCTTAATAATTGTGACCTGTAGGTGGTCCCTTTAGATTTGGTATTGTAGAAAAACGGGTATTTCCGTATATAAAAAGTGATGTAGCTTCTTTGATTATTGACTGATCGTCATGGTAATGGTGTTAAAAAATGCGGATGCAGGCGAGAAGTGCATTCAAGTTGGAATTGTGTTATTTAAATTAAAATGGTTTTTTTTTCGTAAATTGTTGTATTCATTTTCAATGCTCCGATTCTTGCGGGGACTGCGAAATCTGTGAATTTTTGGTATCGTTCGACGCGGAATTTCTGAACGCATCGTTTCGTTTTAATTGTGTTTTTAAATTCGCAACCACATTTTTACTTAAATTCAAGAAAAACGCGAATAGGTCTAGGAACAGTTTTTTTTTGCCCCCTGGAAAATAAGGTCCGATGGAGTTAAGCGGTTTTCGACCTAAGCTGACGATACATATTTGTGGATAAGACTCTTAAGGCGACACACTGAAAAAATGCACCAACTTTCGTTAATAGATTAAGACAATAATATTATGTATGACTAATGAATCTGAAATATTGATGTAGGTAAATTCATGTCTTTATCTTGAATTTGCTAGCTCAAATACACGATTGTATAATTTTAAACACATCTACACACGAAAACACCTCTTAAAATCACTATTGTTGGAATTACAACAAAATTACTTAATTAATTTAATATGCTTGGAAACTACTGAAATACATTGATAACATCAATATTCGTAATTTAGTAGCTGCATATTTTGATAACTAAAACCAATATTTATATTTAAATGATTTTTTAGATTCTGTTAATCTGCGGTGTTTCAGGCGCTACGTATTTTCGACCTTATATCAGCGCCAGTAAGGATCAGCCGTTTTGAATGTTTACAAATAGAGGTGTCGTCTTAATCCAATGTTATAAGAGTCAAAACGTGGGGAAAACGTTAGGGAATAATTTTGCACGAATTGCTTTAATTATCAGTATAAAAGTACTCTCATTTATGTGGTAGAATACAATATTTATTTATTGGGCTATCGTACACAAACATGACAATTTATATTACATTAAAAAGTTATATTAAGTTATATTAAAAATTTATATTACGCCGCGCCAGCTGTCTACTCTCCATCCGTCTTACGAATTTTCGATCAGGACACGTGACCTGACGCGAGTTTAACATTTTTACCCATTCCAAAAAAAGTGCACAACGCCCCTAAAGAAGTTTTCACTTCAATATAACCGGTGGACATCCTCCTAGAAAAAAAGTTACATGTCTGTCTCTCAGCCACCATTCGGTCAGAGTTTGATTGATAGGCTCATTTTAAATTTGTCACTTAGCGTTACAAGTAGCGCATCAACCTCCTCGTCATCATCATCAGCTCATTTATGTCCCCACTGCTGGGGCACGAGCCTTCCCTATGGATATAGGGAGAACGGGCCATGAACCACCACGCGGGCCCAGTGCGGATTGGTGGTTGTTAACGACTGCTAATGCAGCCGGGACCAACGGCTTTACGTGCCTTCCGAAACACGGAGGAGCTCGAGATGATAAATTTTTGGTCACCCATCCGATGACCGGCCTTTGCGAAAGTTGCTTAACCACAGCACTCGCAGACCGGGCACGTTAACCACTCGCCATCGAGCTCCTAATATCGAGTAACCTCCTCGTGGTGGAAAACAAATAAAATTTCATAATATGCAAACAATTTCCCACGCTGTCAAAGCGAAAACAAAGCCAATTTACAATCCGGGTCAACAGCTGTCAGAATAAGCTTATAGAAATTCAGTTGGGGTTAACTAAAACTGAATGACACTTGGAGTTACCAAACTGTTCGGAGTTTGTCGGGGCATAAGCGACAATTAATAGACGGGGCAGGGCACAAAACAAAAAGACCCAGAAGGTTGGGTCAATACATACCGCGCTCGAGCAACGCACACTAACACCCGTATTTATAAACAAGCATTTACTTAGCAATTACTTTGTTCTTAGAAATGTCACTAAGATCTAATTTCATTTTATATACAAGTAACGTTTAAATTAGAATAGAATAAAAGTTTTCTTATTCAATTAAATAAAAGTATTAATTTATTAATTAATTTATGTCAAATATATATGTATCCTTATTAACATAGTATTAAGAAATCTACTAACATCTGTATGGATTCTATAATCTGAATTAAATGTTTTATTATTATTATTATTATTATTATTAATGTTATTATCAAATTCATCAATTTTATATTCTTTTAGACATAGCACAAACGTGTCACAAGGAATACTTATAGCCTCAATTCTAGCTTGTCACTATGAATTCTTTGAGAAACCTAACTAGATTGCTTGAGTAAAGATATTGGTGACTATTGCTTGGCTAAGCTAAACTTTGCTTCAGTAGGAGCTTTTACTCGTTTATAAATACGAGGGATAGTCCCTGCACAGTCACGGATCTCGGAACAGCTTGGGCGAGTCCGTTGTAAGATTCCGTGTCCGTCATAGGTTGTCTATGTGTACATTGCTCGATCGCGTCGGTGCTTCGTTTCACACGGCTTGAGGAACCCTTTTAGTTACTCATCATCATCATCATCATCATCATCAGCAGCTCATTTTATGTCCCCACTGCTGGGGCACCTATAGATGGATAGGGAGAACGGGCATAAACCACCACGCGGGCCCAGTGCGAATTGGTGGTTGTTAACGACTGCTAATGCAGCCGGGACCAACGGCTTTACGTGCCTGATACATTTTTGGTCACCAACCCGATGACCGGCCTTTGGGAAAGTTGCTTAACCTCAGCACTCGCAGACCGGGCGCGTTAACCACTGCGCCATCGAGCTCCTCTTTATTAAGTTTCTCGCCGCCCCCAAAAAGCCAGCTAAGACTGAAAATGCCCAGAGGTAAAGAGAAAACTCTCTCAAAAAAAAATGAGCGCGTTTGTAGGATCCTAGCTTACCTTCTGCAGTCTTTTTATTTTGTGGCCAGGGGCTGTCGTTAGCAATAGTCAATTCTACTTCGTAACTGAAGTTAGTTACAAAGTGGAATTGACCCGATGATTGAAATGAAACGGTGGATTGTACTAATTACGCTTCTCTCGTTGCCTTTTGTATCTGTACTAATATTATAAAGAGGAAACCTTTGTATTTTTATATGTAAGTGTGTATGTAGATACATACACAAGTATGTATGTTTGCAACGAATAAACTCAAAACTACTAGATCGATTTATAAAATTCTTTCACCATTAGAATGCTACATTAGCGCTGAGTATATTTAAAAAAAATACTACTGTTTTAAGCGTGTTGAGTAAAGAGTCCCCCTTTTTTTAGTACCTTTGCTCACATCTCCAGTCCTAGAGAAGGAGAAGAGCTCCTTCTCTATCCTTCCCATACATATGGTTTTGTACATCCTTCCTTTCACTTTCAATCCATTCTCCTGTGAAACGCTCTGCCTTTTGAAATCAGGATGGCTACAAGCTACAAAGTCCACGAGCTCTTGTTTGATAAAATCTAGAATAATTTCTGCCAAATCATCTCAGTAACGTCCTATTAAAATGATATATTTTATGTATATTTATATATTGTAGTTTACGTATTTACATTGTATATTTATGTACAATACTTATCTATGTAGGAATTAATTATATAAGTACATTTAAAAAATATGTTGTACTGTTAAAAATCTTAAAAAAGTTATAATAAAAAAAAGTTACACCATAAAATGGGAGTAAACATTATAGGATATAGTGGAATGGGTAAACATTCCGGTTATTGTAAATTCGTAACAAAGTTGATTCACCGCGCTTAAAAGTATAATGTAAATTCGTCAGTTATATAACTTAATGTTACTTATTTTTATATAGTTTATATAAGGTCACTTTTTATCAACTACAAATAATTCGACAAAACATCTTATAATTAGAGATTAAACGAACTTACCTGTAAGTGAAGTTCTATCCTAATTATACGAAGGCTTCGTTCGAAGAGATTAGCATATAGGACACATGTAGTAACGCGTAGCACATACCATTCCATACACTATTTTGAGAAATTTAAATACGTTTATCTAAATTCCTCGATTTTACTCTTTTTATTTTATTTTTTATTTTTAGTATGAGGGTATATCCACTGAAGTCGCTCCGTCCGAACGCCATCTTTTTCATTAAGTTTAGAGCTATGTATGACTTTCATATTTTACGATGAATAGGGTAGTAGAGAATTCGAATGGGTGGGTGGGATGCTAATCTCTTCGAACGAAGCCTTCGTATAATTAGGATAGAACTTCACTTACAGGTAAGTTCGTTTAATCTCTAATTATACTTCAAGCTTCGTTCTCGAGATTAGCATATAGGACACATGTAGATGTTTAGAGACAGTAATCGTAAAATATGATAGGTAATAAAATACTTTAAAACCATCCTTTACATTTGTATTTATTTCAATAATCAAAAAATGATAAATTTAACAATTAATGATTGGACTTATTTAGCGACTCAACTAAAATAGTTCTACCCATACAACAATTACTTTCATTAATAATAGGCCTATTATAGAATTTTGCAAAAGTATGCGAACTAGGACTCCAGCCCGCAGATTTTCTGATTTGATCAATATTAACGCCTAATTTATGTGCAGCTGACGTCGCTGCATGACGGGTGCTATGAGCAGTGAACCTAGATGTGTCTATTCCACTTAATTTTAAAATATCTTTAATCCATCTCGATAGGGTTTGTGAACCAATTGGTTTATGAGGCTTGTTAGAACTTAGAAAGAGAAGATCACTGTTGCCTCTATAAATTTGTGTTATTTCAAGGTAAGCTTGCAATGTTTTTGCTGGGCAGATCTCTGGTTTTTCATTAAAGAAGGGAAGAATCAAAATCGGTTGAGTTGAACCTGGCTTGGAGGTTTTTATTAAATCTGGAATTTTAATCTTTATTTGAGACCTTCCTACTTCAATATTTTTAGCTTTAATTTTTGAGAAAGTTTGCACTCTATGAGCTGTAACAAGGGCAAGGAGGCAAATCAACTTTTTTGAAATTTGAGCCATGCTTAAATTTTCATTAGGATACCATTGACTAAGATAATTTAAAACCAGAGATGTATCCCAGGTTTCATCGTACTTGGGCCTTGGAGGCCTAGACCGAAAAGCACCCTTGAAGAATCTTTTCATATCCTCATTTTCTGAAATTTTATTTTGCAAAATTAACGCTAAGGCTGATCGATAAGAATTCAGTGTTCCGTATTGGGCTCCTTCATTGTAAACAAGTGTTAAAAACTTTATTACAATAGGAATTGACACATCATATATGTTCAACTTATTATCTTTACAATAAGTGAACCACTTTTTATAGCACCCTTCGTATTGTTTGTACGAATTATCAGAGAGAGAATTTAATAGTATATCTATGGATTCGTGTGGAATACCTCTTCTTATAATCGCTTCCCGGACAATATTCCTGCCACCAGGGTAATCGTTGAGTGCATGTAGCGGCGACTGGAATGAGACGATACAATTAAATTCTCTTCAGCTTGAAATACAACCAGTTCGGATTTAAGTAACCTCTTAAAAATAGGATACCACGGTTGTGTAGGCCACTGAGGTACCACCATTATACCCTCGGCTTTATCAGTGATTATTTTCTTTAATGACTTTAATATCATGGTAAAAGGAGGGAAGGCATAAAAATTAAAATTTGTCCATGAAATGGTAAAGGCATTTATAGCGTACGCATCTGGATCTCTATGCCACGAAACATAGGTAGGGCACTTTGTATTAATTCGACTTGCGAATAAATCTATATTTGGAATACCTAATTTTGCAACTATTGTTCTGTAAGCATAGTCCGCAAGCTGCCATTCAATATCCGGATGTGTACGTCTTGATTCTTCATCAGCAATTTTGTTCTCTGATGAACGAATATATGATGCAAACAAAAATAATTTTTTGTGTTCGCACCACTGCCAAATTTGTTTTGTAACATCATTTAAATGCGGGAACTGGATGCCTCCCATACGATTAATGTAGGATATAGCCGTGGTATTGTCTATACGAAGAAGAATCTGGGAATTTGCAACATTTCTTGTAAATATTTTAAGGCCAATAAAAGCAGCTAAAATTTCAAGATAGTTTATGTGCTTTTTGCGTTCATCTAAACTCCAAAGACCACTAGCTCTCTTATTTCCACATGCTATACCCCACCCCGTAGTTGAGGCATCTGAAAAAATTTCGAGGTCATACTTGTCATCTTTAATTTTACAATTTGCGTTCTGAATTGAACGTTTCCACCATTCGAAATCAGAATGGAGTGTCTTGGGTATGACCATAATATTATCATAGTCATTTGATTCTTTTAAATTAAGGTATATAACTCTTTCAAAAAGCTTAGTATATAGCCACCCGTATTCTACAGCCGGGCAGGCTGATACCAACAGACCTACAAAACTAGCAAATGCTCTGATTTTACAGTTTTTTAAATTATAAAATTTGTCTAATTCTAGTTTGATTTTATTTTCTTTTTCTTTTGGTAGCGAGACCTGAAATTTTTTTGTATCTAAAACATAACCCAAATATTTGCATGTGTTCGATGGTTCCTGGCTACTTTTTTCAACATTAATGATAAATCCTAGTGATGTAAGAAGTTTTTTAGTTTGTTGCAAATTTTCAAGACATGCTTTATAATCATAGCCCATCAAACACAGGTCATCTAAATATATTGTAGATATATAGCCACATGTTCTAAGTAATTTAACGACCGGTTTCATAATTTTTGTGAACACGTAAGGAACAGTATTTAAGCCAAACGGTAAAACGTTAAATTCATATATAGAATTCTCAAATTTGAATCTGAGGTATTTTCGGAAATCTTCATGTATTTTAATTAAGAAATAGGCGTCTTTTAGATCTAGATTACATAAAAAACAATCCTTGGATACAAGTTTTAGAACCGTCCTCAGGTCTTCTAATTTAAAATGGTTAGTATCGATAAATTTATTTAAAGACTTCAAATTTAAAATAAATCGCATTTTACCGTTTGGTTTAGGTATTACGAAAATATTGGATAAATATTGCTCATAACGAGCCGAACATTTTGAAATGGCTCCTATTGATATTAATTCATTAATGACATCATTAAAAATTGATTTTTCCGTGTCTGAATACACCCGGTTAATAAAATTGGAAGTTTGGATAGGTGGCCTAGAAAAAGGAATTTTATAGCCTTGAATGTACGACAAAATAATTGGGTCATTAGTGACCATACACCATTGTTCGTAAAATGTACTAAGTCTACCTGCTGGCTTTACCGTGTCTAGCGGCGCATGTTGCCCGGTCGCTGCTGAGGATGCTGCGACTGCCTCAAGGAGTTGAATGGCCGATTGTGCATCGAGGTCGGTGCAGGCTGTCTCATCCTCGGTGGGCCGGTCGGCCTGCGGACCGGACCCGGATTCTGCCAGTTTAAATGCCTTGGAACAAAACTGGATGTACTGGGCATTTGCTTTCTAATTAAGGGCTTAGGTGCTGGCGGTTTTAAATCGGAACCAGTTTTGCAGATAGCCTTTGCGGATTTTAAAACTTCAGCTAGGTTCTCGCCAAAAAGAAATTTATCTACTTTGATGTTTTGTAGTTGTTCTTTCATTTCCGATTTGAGACCTCCCGTTACAAACTTCCTTCGAGTAATACTGTCAGCATGTTGACAATCGCAAGCGATTCGAGCTGCATCCATCAACATTTTAAGTAAAGTATTGTCTTTGTCTTTTGATGACATGAGAAGCGTAATGGCTTCCCCTAAACAAGCAATAGCTAAGGTAAGCGTTTTTTGTTTGCTCTCAATGGCTTTATCACGTTTTACATTAATTTCCGAAATCGCAGATTTCATTTCTGCGTTTAACAATGGCGGATCAATTAGTTTGCAATTATCTGGAGTTAGATACCTTTCTTTTAACTCTTTACGTAAATTTTTATCTAAACCAGCAGTGGCCCAATGTTGTAATCTTACTGACAGGTCTTTTTGAATTTCTTTGCCATATTTTTTATCAGTAGTTGGATCAATACCTAGTATTTCTAGTAAATCATTATCTAGATTCGAAGATTCTGTGTCAACTTGTTCAGCTAACATAATAGGTTCAATAGCCGCAGTAGAAGGGCCGGCGGAATTTGATGGTATTACTACTACAGAGGGGACTAAAACCTCTCTTTCAATTTGTGAATCCTTGTCATAAGAGCCCGGTTCCAAAGTTTGTTCTTCTATTTCAGTTAAATGAGATGGGTCATCCAGAATTTCATTATCATCAATCAACACATGGCTTCTAATTTCGTCGGCTGAAACAATTAGGTGTATATGACTAAGTACCTATACGGTAAATCTATAGAGACAGTCCCTAGTTATAATAACACGTACTGTCCGAAACTGTATAATATCCAGTATTTTTTTTTTTTTTTTAATTATTTTTTTTTTTTTTTTGTAGAATATGAAATGTTGATTTCATTATTTTGAGTCTTGTGAAAGTTAAGTAAGGGGCAGTCCCTTGTACAATGACACGTACTGCCCGCAAACTTACTAAATAAGCACTTTACAACAGTCCCGTTGTACTGTTCGAAGTGCAAATAAAACAGTAAGAGATAGTTCCAATGCACAGTAAGTACGTTACGTTAACATGTTGTAATCTGATTTAAAAATTGATTTAAAAACACTGTCCTTGTTCGTAAAATCGAACTTGATTTGGCAAAGGTTGTATTATTAATATTAAACACTTTTTGTATTGATCTACATATAGTAGGGTTTCAATAACTTATTCAGTAGATACACAGACGCTTTCGGGCCTAGACACAATAGAATTCAATTGTTCTGTGGTAACCAGAGCACATGAGTGGATCAATTATCGTAATTATGGACAAAGAAAATTTGTTTTATAAATTTAGTAGGTACCTTGTTTTTCCGGCGACGATCGCAATGATCGGGGAGATAACGAATCCGACACACTGGAATAACTATGGCGCCTGCGACGCCGCTTTCGCGACAATTTCTTTTCCAGCTTCCTTATTTTACGTTCTATACGATCACAATCATTATCACTTTTACGTTTAGGCATTTTATCACTGTTAACTAGTTTTTACAGATATAACTTTAAATATTCTTTACTTATTCAATATTTTTTCGCGAGCTAAGTGTGGAACGGCGACGCACTACAAAGCGAATGAAAAAGATGGCGTTCGGACGGAGCGACTTCAGTGGATATACCCTCATACTAAAAATAAAAAATAAAATAAAAAGAGTAAAATCGAGGAATTTAGATAAACGTATTTAAATTTCTCAAAATAGTGTATGGAATGGTATGTGCTACGCGTTACTACATGTGTCCTATATGCTAATCTCGAGAACGAAGCTTGAAGTATAATATCAGAGAAATAAGGCCCTAGCATTTAAAAAAAATCAGGCTAGTATTTTTTTTTACTTTTCCTGACACAAAAATTGTAATATTTTTAAGAGCGGCCTCTGTGTCGGCTCTTTTGAATGAAACTAGGGGCACGTGTAAGCGGTGAAGGCATTGCGGCCTCTCTGTTTTAGCTACTTTGAATTGAAACTACCGAAAGTGCTTTATTTTTCTTTTTAATTGAAATGTCTTTTGACGTTTTTCTTGAAAACTAGCGTATAAAAATTTAAGATTTTTTCATAAAAATAGTTTATGAAAAAACTTTTTTTTTTTTTAGTTTTTTAATTTTCTATTTGCTATTTTTATTTCTTTGTTTTTTTTTTAAGTTCAGTTAAGTTATGTTTATATTTCTTGTTTTAAGTATTGTTCTGTAATTAGTAATTAAATGTAGTTTATATATGTTGTTGAATTTATCCTCAAAATATTTGCAGTTGATAAAATGTGACCTTATATACATAATAGTTTTTGATACTAATTGTGCCGTGTTTACTGTCAATGTATGGAACTCACAAAAACGTGACGAATTTCCTTTGTGACAAGTTTACAATAACCCGATTTGTCGAAGGTAAAATATTATTTTAAAAAACGCAATCAACGTCGCGGAAATGTTGTGGGGAAAGGACTCAAGTCAGAGGGCCATGGTCAACCCTGGAACCTTGTGTTGTTTTTTTTCTATCTGCCCAGTCTTCTAAGCACTGCCAAAGTGATGCTCAAAGTCTGTCGTAACCATGATTTAACGGTCCAGACCTTACAGGGCGCTCGGTTTCAGCGGGTCTGAAAAAGGGTGAAGAGAAAACTTTATCTATGTATCTATCTGTCCGTCCGTCCGTCCGTCCGTCCGTCCGTCTGTCTGTCTGTCTGTCTGTCTGTCTGTCTGTCTGTCTGTCTGTCTGTCTGTCTGTCTGTCTATCTGTCTGTCTGTCTGTCTGTCTGTCTGTCTGTCTGTCTGTCTGTCTGTCTGTCTGTCTGTCTGTCTGTCTGTCTGTCCGTCTGTCCGTCCGTCCGTCCGTCCGTCCGTATATCTGTCTGTCTATTTATCTATCTCTCTATATACGTCATGAATAATAATAATAATTTAAGGCAACAAACAATGTACAAATCGTAAATTACATATAGGTTCAAATGATAGATACGACAATTATCAAACGATAATGTTATTATGATATAAAAAATATTTATTTAATAAATAAATCGTTTAGAGGTGTCTTTGGATTTTTGTTCTGTATGAACTCTTCTAGGTCCTTCAGGATAGCCCAATGATGTTTTTAATTAATTTGTTTAATAAAGAATTAAGTAGACGACGATGAATGGAAAAAGCTACACCGACAAGAGCGTAGATTTCAAATTAAAGAAGAAGTATTTATTGTGATATTATGTTCTTAGAGCCTTACCCATCTGGATGTCCAGACCATGATATATTTCTTTCGACGAAATAATACCTTCTATCTTGCGGTGACATGTCGCAGTTAAGGGCTCGTCTACTACTATTATGCCTAAAAAACAAAAAGTACATGTAATAGGTACCCTTTATACCAATCCTACAATTATCAAATGTCACCATCATTTAAAATCAAGTCACCGTTACAATTCGCTGCCTATCATGAATACCGGAATATTCCAAAATGTTTCATTTTTCTCTTCATTGTAAATTCTGGTCGTTAGGCCGTTTTCACCACGGTATGAATGGACTCTTTTTGAAATAGGCGATTCGACCCACCATCAAAAATATTGTAATTTAGTACTTATTTTGTGCTGACAGTTATTGAAACAAGCAGTTGGAATAAAATGTTCAATAGGATTAGTTCTTCTTAGTTATAAGATACCTACATACTCGGAGCATCCCAAAGTTTATTGTAAATAAGACATCAATTCGATTGCCAGGTATAAAGATTTAAATAATGTAGATTTTCGTCAATTTTATCAAAATATATTTAGTGCGTCAGGAATGTTTGCGGATGCGGTCAACAGTTTCCCGGCCATACTGCGCAAAAATGCAGGTTCTCTGCTGCGACGGGTTATTGGTGTTATGGAGCATATGCTATGCTATATATATTTAGCTAGCTAATTTTTTTAAATCTTTATACCTGGCAATCGAATGGGATGCTCCGAGTATGTAGGTATCTTATAACTAAGAAGAACTAATACTATTAAACATTTCAACTGCTTGAGGAAGGAGTTAGATCTTGAGGAGGGAGTAAGAATTGAGAGAGGGGAGGGGTGAGAGATGGGCCTCCGGTACTTTCACTCACCTTTTGTCTTTTTTTTAAATGGCTCCACCGAAAAAAACATGATTTTTGAGTTACCTATGTAAGTAAACCTATGTTTGGTAGGCAGCGAATTGATGGTAAAATTGTTAAGTTACCAGTATTTTAATAATTTTACAATGTGACGAAGGTCGCGGCACAAAATAAGGAGTCAGCAGAAAAGCCTCAAACAAACGCGTTCGAGCAACGCATATATAGACAACTACCTACTCATAGACACGGAATCTCGGACAGCTGCGCTCGAACTGATCCGAGCACCTCCGATTTGTGTCCATGCACAGGGTCTATGCAGGGCCGTCTTTAACCTATTGGAGGCCTTATGCTACGCTATGGAGGGATAATGGGGTCCTTATGCTACGCTAGATTTTAGTAAAACAGGCAAGAGGAGTAGATAAGCAAAACTAGATTTATTCAACTGGTATTTTTATTTATTTGCAGCCATATAGAGTTGCAGCCACATAGACAACTACTCACAGACACGGAATCTCGCAACAGCCCTGATGCGCTCGAACTGATCCGAGCACCTTGAAGATTCGTGTCTATGCACAGGGTCTATGCAGGGCCGTCTTTAACCTATTGGAGGCCTTATGCTACGCTATGGAGGGATAATGGGGTCCTTATGCTACGCTAGATTTTAGTAAAACAGGCAAGAGGAGTAGATAAGCAAAACTCTAGATTTATTCAACTGGTATTTTTAAATATTTGCAGCCATATAGAGTTGCAGCCACATAGACAACTACTCACAGACACGGAATCTCGCAACAGCCCTGCTGCGCTTGAACTGATCCGAGCACCTTCGAGATTCGTGTCTATGCACAGGGTCTATGCAGGGCCGTCTTTAACCTATTGGAGGCCTTATGCTACGCTATGGAGGGATAATGGGGTCCTTATGCTACGCTAGATTTTAGTAAAACAGGCAAGAGGAGTAGATAAGCAAAACTCTAGATTTATTCAACTGGTATTTTTATTTATTTGCAGCCAGATAGAGTTGCCAGTGTTAGGCCCCTGGTTTATTTAAATTAAAAAACAAAAAAGTAAGTAGGTAATTCTTGTTTCGTAAAATAAATATATTTATCGGTAATATCGGTTAGTAATCTGGCAGGAACAAGGGGGCCCCATCTATTAATGGTAAAGAAAAGAATGCGAGGAGCACAGAACCGGTCGTTGTGGAGATCCTTGGAGGAGGCCTTTGTGCAGCAGTGGACGTCTTTTGGCTGAGATAATTATCATGACTAGTGGTCGCCCAGTGGTCGACATTCGACCGTAAGTTTATTAAGGCTGCACGGATTGTATTAAAAAAGATAGAATGTGAGTTTAGATTGGCATTGACAGATTTTAGCCGCTCCTCTTCCATTTTTGAAATTTTTGAAAAGAGTATACTTGTATATGCGTGTGTGTAAATACATGGTAGTGTGTGTAATGTTTGTTTTCTTCTTCTGCAATCCTTCCCTATAAGGTTACATTTTATCAACTGCAAATATTTTTAGGATAAATTCAACAACATATATACCTAAACTATTTTTATGAAAAACCCTTAAATTTTTATACGCTAGTTTTTAAGAAAATCGCCAAAAGACATTTCGATTAAAAAGTAAAATAAAGCACTTTCGGTAGTTTCAATTCAAAGGCGCCGAAACAGAGAGGCCGCAATGCCTTACACGTGCCCGTAGTTTCATTCAAAGGAGCCGACAGAGAGACCGCTCTTAAAAATATTACAATTTTTGTGTCAGGAAAAGTAAAAAAAAAACTAGCCTGATTTTTTTTTAAATGCTAAGGCCTTATTTCTCTGATATAGTTAGATGTTTTGTCAAAATATTTGCAGTTGATAAAATGTTGTGACCTTATATATAAACTATAGTGTGCAAAAATTCATACTCCTCCGTCCGCGCAATTTTCGTTTAAGGGGGTACAAACAAAGTTTTTGCTTCACGTATTAATATATAGATGATCAATGGTTGAATTGCAGTTCAATATGTATAAGAACCCTACCAGGCGTTTCGCCAAACGACACGACAAAGGTGTAACCAGCACATTTATAATATTCTCTTACCCAATTTAAGTAAAAAAATTGTATTAGGTACGCAAGTAATATATAGTCAATAATAAGTAGTATATTGTGTGGTGAATTTGTGGTTCACTGCTATATTGTGTTTGTACTAATATTATAAAGAGGAAAGCTTTGTATTTTTGTATGTATGTATGTTTGCAACGAATAAACTCAAAAACTACTAGGCCGATTAAAAAAATTCTCTCACCATTAGAATGCTACATTAGCGCTGAGTAACATAGGCTATATAAAAAAAAGTACACCCATGCGAAGCCGGGCGGGCCGCTAGTCTATACTATTATAAAAGTGTAAATCAGTGATTCAAAAATAGTAAACCTAAACGCTTTTTGGATAGGTTCTAAATATACCAACGTTTTCTTAGTTGCTTTTCGTTCTGTTCATCATTTTCTAACTTGAATTTAGTGTTAAAGTAAAATTGTATTCTTTAGGTAAGTGAATAATGTATTCTTTCTAGAGAAATAAATTAAACCATAAAAGGACATACCGATAAATGGCGCATGCTATCATCTGGTTGGTGCAGTGTGTGCTGGTGTATCCGTAAGGAGCTCGACACTCCATCTTCGGAGAGGTTGTGTACACTGTAGCAACGCCGATAAGAATCTCCTTGCCTCCCCTCCATGTGGTGAGAGGGCCGCCGTGGTCGTTCTAGAAGAATATTTTGAATTTGGAAAGGTGTTACAAAATAAAATATGCAGTTTTCCTTTTTTTATAAGTATTTTTTTGAATTTCTTACTGGTCAGCGCATGCCATCTGATCTGAGGTGATGAGGCCGAAGGTGGTAGCGCTCCTCACTCGGAATCCTCAACTACTGAGGCATTGTACTGCCTATCTTATCTTATCTTTAACTGTCGGATCACAATAATGCTCTAACATTGACATTGATTACACGACATAACGTTTAGATAAACTAACATCACTGGGAATCGAACCCGAGATCTTCGCGAACAAACAGGCGAGCTGCTTCTTTGAAAACAGTCGTTGCCGCCCATACCCATTAAAAACCACTGTTCCTCTCAATATTGATGTAAGAGTGAGCCTTGAACAACGTCAGGCATTCTGCCCGGCAACGGCTCACCAGAGAAAGCACACCCAAGGAAGTCTGGGCGTGCTTGACTCGTTATGACCTGGCTGCCTAATTAAATCCAAAAAAAAAATGAAATCGCATCACCTTTTTAAATTAAAACTGAATAATTCTTACTAAATTATCATCACAATCACATGAATGGTACAGAAACGAGTACGGGACAGTCCAATAATCTGCATTTATTAACCCCCGACGCAAAACGAAGGGTTTTTATAAGTTTGACGTGTGTGTGTGGGGGTGTGTGTGTGTGTGTGTGTGTGTGTGTGTGTGTGGGTGGGTGAGGGTGTGTGTGTGTGTGTGTGTGTGTGGGGGTGTGTGTGTGGGTGTGTGGGGGTGTGTGTGTGTGTGTGAGGGTGTGTCTGCCTGTGGCATCGTAGCTCCCAAACGGATGCACCGATTGCGATTTTATTTTTTTTTGTTCGAAAGGAAGGACAACATTTAATACAACAATTTCATACGTACTTACGTAGGGTCATATTTTCAAGGTTAATTTTTTCTTTTTATAGAGTTTCACGTTTATACCTTTTTTTTTTCTATTTTTGTTCTATTCGTGGATATTTTTTCATATTTTTCTAATTTGCCCTAGCCTTTTTTATTAAAAGTCTACACACATAATATAAGCACAACATAAGGAGACTGCAGAAGCCAAGCTTCACACGAACTCTCGCTCGAGGAACGCGAACATAGGCAACCTCTCACGGACACGCAATCTCGGAACAGCTGCGCTCGGACTGTTCTGGGTGCCTACTAGCTTGAGACACTAGTCTTAAAAGTACCGGATGAAGAATGCGCTTCGGCGCGTCCTGATCTGGCGTTATGACCTGACGTAGATGGTCCCTTGTGTTTGCACAAGGATGTCTGACATCTACTTTGTAACCTAACGGTTGGTAGGGGGTGCCAGTATAAACTTTAAAGTCGTGTTGAGTTGGGTTTGTTCTGGGTGCCTAGTGCGAGTTCATTCGCTATTCGATAACGTCAACGAAAACGAGAATTAGTGTGGCAAAATTTTAACTCTTCTCGATTGTCGCCAGGAGGCGCTGCTAAAATGCCATACAAATTTTCGTTTTCGTAAACGTGATTGAATGAATACGGATAATAATCAAGCGTTGCTCAAGTGCGGTATGTATTAAATTAACCTTCTAGGGCCACCTTATTGTGTGCATATAGAAACAACAATAGTCAATACAATTTTTGACGGACTTCTTGACGGGAAAGTGAAGAGTCATGTCTGCGGTTTTGTTTTATTTTCTAAAATTTGTGTTATGTCGAATATTTTTGAAATAATGGTGGATTATTAACCGTTAAGTTTTCGTGAGTGTGCATGAGTGTTGGCAAATGAAACAAAACAGTGCCACGTCACTTTTCAAATTCTCTCAAGAAGTCCGCCCGAGGACTTGGTAAAGCCCCACATCTTTACTGAGATACTCGAGGGGTTGGAGGATATATAATTTCTCACTTCTCATTTCTATTATCATTCATCACAATCATACATGAAATAAATAGTATTGTAAGACTTTTTCATTGGCTAAATCCTTGTGCAAAGCTATAAAAAAAATATTACTTGACATATTCCAGGTACTTTAAGAAGTTGCGGATCGTTTTCGGTCATATCGTTCTTATTTTGACGCAAAATACGTTGCTGGCAATCCTGAAATAGTTATAATAAATTTATTGAAAATTCACATTAAATTTATCAAATAGACCGAGACATTTTAGTGGTTGTTTTCTCGCAGGTGGGTAGATCAGACCATGAAACTGAACAACTTTGATCTGATCTACTGCGGGAAAACAACCACTAAAATGTCTCGGCGGATATCACAATCATAGAAACACCCACCTTTAGGTGAGCTTTGTAACTTAGCAAAAAAACAGAACCTGAAGTTTGATAACAGTATCAACCTCTATTACCTAGGCACAATAAAGACTGCCCATTAAACATTGTTCATCTCTATAATATATTTATTTTCATTTTTTTTTTTTACAATTAGAATAAATTTAATTACTAATTACAGAACAATACTTAAAACAAAAAAAAAAGAAACAACTTAACTAACCTTAAAAAAACCAAAGAAATAAAAATAGCGAATTAAAAACTAAATGCCTATAAATAAAAGATGTCTTCCAACTGTGGGCTCATGGGAACGGTCCCAAGAATGCTGGCAACATTGCCCCTCTGGATTGCCAAGCTAATACGCTGGCAGAGGTAGCTGCCAGCCTTCTTGTCACCGGAGGCCTCAACAAGGCGAGCACTTAGCTATAATAATTATATTTAAAGGAAACATAACATCAACTATGGAAATTAAAAAAAGTATCGCTCAATATCTATACTAAATGAAATTAAATGAAAAAGATTGTGAAATGTAAATAATTATAAAATATTTAAAAATAAATGAATGTGAAATGTCTTTGAATGAACACAAGCATCTCACAGTAAAGATGGATAATAAGACCACACCCAGTTTTCTGGAGAGAATTTGAAAAGTGACGTTGCACTGTTTTGTTTCATTTGCTAACACTCATGCACGCTCACGAAATAACGGATGAACGGTTAATAATTCACCATTATTTCACATTAATATTCGACATAAAATATGTGTTATATTTTAGAAAATAAAACGAAACCGCAGCCGTGTTTTTCGCTCTCCCGCCAAGACTACCTTGTGTGTGTTATATTTGTTATGTTTCTTTCTCTCTATCTCCCTCTGCAGCATCAGGTGACCTGTCCAAGTTACCGACTTTGAGAGCTCAATTCACACGCTACTTGAAGAACCTCATGTTTTATTGTTAACTTCTTGTCACTTCTGAAGGGAGCCCGTTCCACATTTTTGCACACACCGCTAATGCGGCCGGGACCGACGGCTTCCGAAGACCCAAGAGCTTGAGACGATTAAAATTATTGTTTACCCATCCGATGACCGGCCTTTGTGAAAGTTGCTTAACTTGAGCAATCACAGATTAAGCGCGTTCACCACTGCGCCTTCGAGCTCTTCTTAAAACATCAAGCAGGCATAATTGAAAGATTACAAAACCTTTATTTCTTTATTCTGGCGCAATTGCGGGGGCTCCTCTTCACCACTAACATTATATGGGTTGTATACAGTTTTGCAGTCTTCATAAATAACATCGTAAGGCACTATCTCGTTGCCTCTTTCATCTATGTTACCATAATCAATGACACATAAAAGGAATCTGCAAGAAAATATAAATTGAACACCTACCTACCCCAATATTCATCCCCCATTTCCGTAGGCCGAAATACCCTCAGATCGTGACCTGGATTGCCGCAAGTAGGCTATCCAGGTCACGAGAAAATTGTCTCGTGACCTGGATTGCCGACTTGCGGCACAGGACACGCCGTCACTTATACTCTAGCCAAACTCGATAAAGAATAAATGTAAACAAACCAAATTAGGGTCATCACAAATCTGGGCAAAAATATTTTTTTATCTTTTTCGTATTATTACTTGATTACTGCATTTTACATAAAAGATATTGTAATACTTATTATTTTCACTACACATCTCAGTCACAGTCGCTCAACGTCGGTAAAAACGTTATAATACGAAGAACGTAAAAAAAACGTTAACTATTTTCACTTGTTAACACTGTTAGACAAATGTCTTTACTAAAAATGAGGTATTCTAAACATTTCTGTTATTTTATACTAGAATTCCAAATGAAGATGACACCAGTATCCATATAAGGGCCGATTAACTGAACTACCTTTTGAAATCGGCCGCGTCAACAGTGTATTATAAGCCGACCGTGTACGAATGAACCACGTTCCGTTTTATTGCATAAAACTAAAAAAAAAGCTGTTAATTCATTCAACACAAAATATATTTAATAAACTATTATATTACACTTTAAACTTAATTTGAAGCATTTAATAGCAATATTCAACAAAATTAAAATAACAACTTGTGATCTTTGATTTAAATTATGTACGTAATGTAATGACGAAACGCAGACTTTTAATTTGGTCGTATAACATGGCGGTCATGGAGTCCCTACCTTCTGCTGTGTTGTTTTTTTTGCGTTTCGTCGATTTTTGTTACTTATCTGTTTAGTTATTTGTTATTAATTGTTTAGTATTCGTTGTTAGTTTTTGTGTTTATCATTTGGATGGTATTGAGGATGAGTGACTCATTACCCGGGCCTAGTGGTATGCAAAAGTTTTCCTCTCCAAAGAAGAAACGAACAAGAAAGTCGTCGTTGAGTTCATCAGAGAAGACTGTGTTTGCAACATTTCGTCGGTGCGCGTGCGAGACCGCGTAAGAGCAGTTTGTAAAAACCTCGTATCTGCTTTTGCTAAATTTTGCAAAAAGAGGAAAAAAGTGAACATCTTGGCCATTTAAATATATTATTATGTTGTTGTTGTTTGACTTAAAGAAATAGCTGTCAATTTCAGTCGGAATAATATGTTTGAATGACAAAGATGATCACTTTTTTCGTGTTTCTTTTTCGTGTTTTACAAACTGCTCTTATGCGGTCTCGCACGCTCACCGACGATTTATAAGCTGGTGGAGGAACTGTGGCTGAAAGACGTGGCCGGTGAAACTGCCGGTGTACATGTGAGTACAGTGTACAAAGTCTAAAGGAGGTACTGACATATGTTAAAATTAGGCGATATAATTAATATGATTATGTTTTTCAATTTTTCATAAAATATTTAATAAGTATAAATCTTTAACGAAAAATCTATCCTGTTGTCTAACTGGAACAGGTTGTTAGTTAACACATGCCAGTCACTGGTTGCTAGCCAACGCTTTGTTGGTAAACATTCTTTATCCAATTTGGCTAGAGTATAGTTAAATCAGCAGATGTCGGATGCCTATGTAGGCAGCATCACTGCAGACTGGGTGCGCCGACTTCACGACGGCGTGCATTCTAATTGAGTAACGCCAACATCGCCTCCCTCCCCGGGAGGCGACAGTTCCGTCAGCCTACGCAGCCTTTACAAGGCTATAGGCAACCCCAGGGGGTGTTAATTCAGTAGGAGTCTAAAATAGTCTATCTCAACCGCTTGAGTTATTCATACGATGTGGTATTCACCTCCTCCCACCTCCAAAACCCCAATATTGTTTTTCAAAGTTTACGCAAATACTACACCATTGAAATGAAACAACTTTTAAAGACCTACTCGCGTTATTTTACTTGGTTTCCGCACCCGCACTGGGCCCTGGCTATTCATCTATAGAGAAGACTCTTGCACCAGCAGTGGTGATGGTTATGAATTAGTTTATATATTTAATTTTAGTTTTATCCTGAAGTTTTGAACCCTTTACAGGTAACTACGAGTCTACAGATGGAGCGAAGTCATTTATTTATCTTCCGATAAAAACAAAAATAATAAAAACTTCACCTGGAAACCTCAACAACTGTGAAACTGGCTAATTCATCTCAAACAGTCGAAACACAACAGTGCTATCAACATTTCTTTTATACCTAGCTCAGAAAATGATTTCACTCCACCTGATGATAAGTGAAAACGGAGTCCAGACGCAAAGACGCGAAGATGCGCGATGGAATGTTCGAGACAGTTTTATTGTTATGGTGCAGGCAGAGACAGCTGCAGCTGTAGCAAGCGACAGCCTCAACACTAACCTCAAGACCAACCAAACTAAGTATCTTCCTCATCAGCTCATTTTTATGTCCCCACTGCTGGGGCACGAGCCTTCCCTATGGATGGATAGGGAGAACCACCACGCGGGCCAAGTGCGGATTGGTGGTTGTTAACAACTGCTAAAGCAGCCTGGACCAACGGCTTTACGTGCCTTCCAAAGCACGGAGGAGCTCGAGATAATTAACTTTTGGTCACCCATCCGATGACCGGCCTTTGCGAAAGTTGCTTAACCTCAGCACCTGCAGACCCGGCGCGTTAACCACTGCGCCATCGAGCTCCTCTAAACACTAAGTATACATACAGTAAATAGCCTATAACTGTCTGTCTGTCACTGCTGGGCATCATTGAAATCAAGTCATCACTACAATTGATGGGTAATGGCTTAAGGGGGTGCCGCGCGGAATTTCGAAAATTTACGTGTTTTTAAGTCATCGGTGCTAGGCGCTGAATAAGTCATATGCATTAAAAGGACTAGTGTAGGTTAGCTTAATCCTTTCACAAAGCCATGGTTGTCTTAGAATTTGAAACAAATACCCAGAAACTGTATAAACAATACGTAAAAGTAATGATATCTAAAAACTTATTTCTTTAGAAACTTTGTAAATATATCACAAATGAAACATGGTCTGACATCATAATGTTTATGTTGATATTCCATAGGCCACTGTTGTCTTATTTTTCAATTAAAAAATATGAATATGAAAATATGAAGAGTTTTATTATTTTTTACCCAAACGCCTATGATTTTGACATTGCTCTAATTAAATCACCAGCCTACTCTGTATAGATATTAGTGTGCGTGCGTATTCTTGTCGTGCGCCGTTGTCACACCACTGCCACGCGCCGCTCGCTCGCTATCATAAAGAAACTTGAAACTCGCAATTTTGCGTCCGCGCGGCACCCCCTTAATCACCACGCTTGGCAAATGCGGGTTGGTGATCACAAATCCGTGCTATGCATCGAAAAATCCGAAAGTCACTTTGCCCGACCGAGCGCTTTATTACCACACTGCCATCGAGGCGTAACCTATAATATAGGTATTATATAAGGTGACATTTTATCAACTGCAAATATTTTGAGAATAAATTCAACAACTTAATATAAACAATTTTTATGAAAAAACCTACAATTTTTATACGCTAGTTTTCAGAAAGAAGAAACATTTCGGTTAAAAAGTGAAATAAAGCACTTTCGGTAGTTTCAATTCAAAGGAGCCGAAACAGAGAGGCCGCAATACCTTCACCGCTTACACGTGCCCCTAGTTTCATTCAAAAAAGTCGACAGAAAGGCCGCTCTTAAATATATTACCATTTTTGTGTCAGGAAAAGTTAAAAAAAACTAGCTTGATTTTTTTTTAAATGTTAGGACCTTATTTCCCTGATATACTTAATTAGATGTTTTGCAAAATATTTGCAGTTGATTAAATGTGACCTTATATATATATACACCGTTGGCCTGAATAACCCGAAAGATTTAACTTAACGATTTTACAGCCTAATTAGAGTATATAAAGTTATGTAACACATAGTCCTAAACCCCATAATAAAGGAGATATTCATTATTTAAAACAAATAATAATAAAAAAAATATCAAGTATAACACACCCTAAGGTATGACGTAGACACCTACTACTTTCACGCAGACGCACTTACCTAGGTGCATCGGTGTCAACCAGTTTTACCTAAGTAAGTTTGGTACCTGTCGACAAAAAGGTTTTACTACCGAAAATAATTATTTACTCTCTGAAGTAAAGGCTTGACCATAAAGAAACACGCTATTACTATGATTTAATTTGTATTGAAAAAGTGGGTCAATTAAAACACACATTTCGACCCATGTTAATATAACGTTATTTACTCGTACTGTCGTTAAGAATACGTGGTTTAAATCTTTCGGGTTATTCAGGCCAACGGTGTATAGAGAGAGAGAGTATATAATAATAAACTTTCCTACACCAATTATCTAGCACAAGAGAAGCTTCATTATGAAACTCGTTAAATGGTTACTAGACAACGGATAAACATACTTAAAATACTTATTATACATAGAAAACACCCAGACCCGAGACAATATAGAAAAACAATAATTTCTAAATTGACTCCGACCGGGGATCGAACCCGGGACCTCAGAGATGGCGACACCATGAAAACCGGTGTACAAACCACTCGACCAAGGAGTTTGTCCTATTATGTAAGCAATTGAAGTATGACCTTCTATAAGCACTACCAAGATAATAAAAAACTGGTTTTGCGTGGTCCCGACATCTTTCTGTCTCAGTGATCATACTGCTGCTGTATCTTAAGTACTTTTCGTTATAGTCTTTGAGGTCGTCTTTCTGCAAACAATGAAACGTATATTTAGATGGTCCATGAAACCCATAGTATAAAGAATAGAATAAATTTTACTTTTTATTTTTAAGTGCTAATTGCTGCACTGAAGCTGAATTAAAAATTTATAAAATATTTATAAAATACAATGAAAATTCAGCGCTTACGTCAGCCTTCCCGGTAGCATAGCGGTCAGTGCAGCCGCCTGGATTGCGGAAGAACCAGGTTCGATTCATGGCTGGGTCGGGTGGGCGTTTAATTTTTTTCACTGTATTTTATAAATATTTTATAAATAGAATAGAATAAAATAAAATATTGTAATGTACACATAAAAACACAGACATAAAACATACAGTAAAAAAAAAGATAAACGGTGATAGGAGTCACACAATGGGCGACCTTATCACTAAAATCGATATCTTCTAGGCAACCTGGGAATGAGAAGGATCGATATTAAATAAGATAGAGGCGTTGAAAAAAGTATACAGTAATAAATATTACATACATACAACTTTATAAATATGTCAAATATACAGGGTGTCCCAAAAAATAGTGTCAAGCGGAAATCCAGTGATAGAACACCCCTAGGTGTATCCGAAACTCCCCCATGTATGTTCCGCGATTTTTTGTTGTTTCCAAGTTATTTTTTTTTTTGCATTTTTTGTCATATCTTGACCTACAAGACATTATTGGTCGCAGCGACATTAATTACTGAAATACATGCTTGATTTTTTTTTCCGAAATAGGTGAATAGTATGTTTTGCAGACTCAAAACCCATTCTGGGCCGATCTTATACAATTACGCCATAAAAAAATATTGAATCCCAATGTTAATTAAAATTTATAAACTTTTAAAATGTTTCAAGACGAATAAAAAAAAAAGTTACCTAAACAATTTCGCCCAAACCTTTTTCAAAAACTTGCCCATTTCTTCAACTATTTACCGTGCAAATTTCATTGAGCTATCTTAACGACGTCATACTTTAAAATTGTTCCAAAACATAGTAAGTCTAAAAAAACCTCTTTAGAAGAGTGAGCTAAATAAATTTAAAAATTATAGTCAATAATTGTTTATTTTGATTTTTATTTATTGATTACAAAAAGTTTTCAAAATGTCTACCTTTCTGCTCGATACATATCCTACATCTTCTTAAAACGTTTTGTTTTAATCGTGTGAGCGCTACCTTCTGCCTGTCTTAGTTTCGTGCGTAATTCTGATAGGTTTGTAATTTCTTTAGCGTAAACTAATTCTTTGTAATAACCCCAGACAAAGAAATCGATGGGGTTTAAGTCGGGGGATTGTGGCGGCTACGCAATGGGCCCTCCACGTCCGATCCACTTGTCTCCAAACCTTTCGGTTCAATGTTGTCTGACAATCCTCGCATGGGGCGCCGTCGTTTTGAAAAACCATATTTCTACGCGTTAACAAGTCTACATCTTCTAGTAAGCCGTTGAGATCTCTTGTTGAAAAAATCTCGGAACATACATAGGGGGTGTTTCGGATACACCTAGGAGTGTTCTATCACTGGATTTCCGCTTGACACTATTTTTCGGGACAGCCTGTATACCATTTCAGTACAAAATAAGTAGTGGACTAACAGTAGAATTTATAAGTAACATTGATCGTCATGATCATCAACTCTTTGACATTCCAACGCTAGACATCTTTTTTTATACTTTGCATTATGAGAAACATACAGCTCATAATAACTCAAATTACAGTACACAAAATGTAACACAAAAACCAATAAATTTTCTACCAAAAATTTACAAACTAAGTTTAGGCACAAAATGATAAGAAAAAAAAAGTTAAAAGACATTGACGATAATGTTAATTAAAGTTACACATACATAATACATAAAGATATTGATTTATTTGGTGACAGATCTACCATTCTGAGCACAAAGCTAATATTTAAGTAATAAAACTATTATTATAAGAACAAAGTTTATATTCATCTAATGCACTACAATTTTATTGGTAATCCGGCTCTTATTTACACATATATTAACATTAATTTGATAATTCATACCTGGGAACACTTTTTGTTTATCTGAGAACGAAAATATTTCGTGGCGATAGATCTATTTATTAGGTGATACAACTTGATGACAAATATTAATTTTGGTGACAAGAAATATAGTCCCCATACATAAATTGCCTATAACGGTCCCACTGCTGGGCAAAGTTGAAACCAAGTCATCGCTACAATTGATGGGCAATAGCATAATCACCACGCTAAACACACTTTGCCCGAATAATTAAAAGAATAAATCCTTGAGATTTTATAACTCAACAATGACGTATTAAAAACATCCACATCTACATCTTTTTTGCTATAGCAATCACACGGACGGACCATACATTGGTCATCATTAATATCTTCTTTTTTTGGAGAAAGTTTGCTGTTGGCCTCAGACGCCTTTACAGCGTCACTGAACTTTTTTGAAGGCAGCGAGAATCGATCTATTCCCATCGAATATCACATTCTAATACCATTGGTATTTCTTTTTATTCATATTTATTTTGTATTCCCAACGAATACCACTTTTAAAAACTAATGCCAAAACAAGTTTAATAGGAATTGGGTAGTCAGTAAAAATGCTTTTAATTGTATTTGTGGTGTTGTGTTTTTACATAAAAAATTTAAATCAATTTATTAAAACTTAAAATTTTATTACGCACTTATTTACTATATTGCATAAAATATCAAAGAAATTCAACATAAGTAAGTATCTAGTAATAATTCTAAATAAATCTAGTAATAAAAAGAAAAACCAATGGTATTAGATTGTGATATTCGATGGGAATAGATCCGAGAAACATAAAAGGTTCCTCAAGCCGTGGCCAGAGAGTTTCTAAAGGGAATGGTATCACACAAGCATGTCTTCGTTCCATACAAGATTCTCCGGAAGGTTCGAATCGGGTCGGGATCGGGAGCGGGGCAACCCGACGGTGCCTCTAAGGCTAGGACTTCGGGTTAACATGGTGGTGAGTGAGGGAGAATAATTTTGTAACGTATTGTAAATTTCTCAGTAAGTGAATGTTTTGTAATTGTTTTGAGACATAAAGTTTTTTTAACCTTGATTTCTAGGTTTTGAACGTTCTATGTAACAACAATTCGATTATTCGAATTTTTTATAAATCGGTGCCGATCATTCTACTAATTATTTAGTCCATATCAACACTTACTATCCTCTCGACGCATGGTGTCTAATACATCTAGTCAAATACGCGTTTTTTTTTCAAGATGCGTATTAGACAGCATGCGTCGAGAGGCTTACTATCAGAGTGAGATCGCGGTCAAATACTTGCCTATAAATAACTCATAAAAAAAAATTGGGGCTTGATATGGCGCAGGTGAGCCGTTTGTCGGTTTCAATACTTTTCTAAATACTCACTGGTCGTTGGTACTTCGTATGCCCCCATCCGTATGATAATACATTGGTCCCCGCTGCCTCGAACGCGCTCAGCATGTTCACCTCTATAAGGTCCGGTGGGTAAGAGCAGTATGTATAATATGTATGATCCATAAAATCGAAAGGGGTGTCCACCATTGCTACAGTTATATCTCCCCAATTCCAGTAGTCGTTGCGATTGGCCAATAATCTAGAGGGACTGAAAGCTATAACATAACATATTACATTCATCATTAGCTCGTTTTCAAGTCCGTTGTTGTTTGTTAACGGCGGCGAGTCACTCGCTGGGCTTCCTTTAAAAATCAAAATCAAAAATCAAAATTCTTTTATTTCAGCACTAGAAAAATATATACAATATAATTATTTGGAGCCTTCTATTAGACATAAAAATATCTGTAACAGAAGGCTCCGCTCTTCCATAATCATACATAACTTTATAATATTTCTAGTACTATTTCAAAGTACTTAAAAGCTAAATTTTTATAATTGCTGTTGGCATAATAGAAATTCAGCTTCTAATTAAATTAAAGAATGTGTGTGAGAGTATGTGTGTGTGTGTGTGTGTTGCTGTGTAAGTGTTTGTGTTTGTGTGTGCGTACATGCATGTGTAAATGCGTGGGCGTGCGTGATGTTTGCGATTATGTATGTGTGTGTGTATGTGTGAGTGTGTGTAAGGGTGTGTGTGTGTGTGTGTGTGTGTATTCATGTGTATTTTATATTATAAACTTTAATAAACTTTCTGTTTCGCTATAGGTTAAATTTTCCAGCCATTTAGTTATACATATTTTTATACTATGTGAATTTTTTGTATATATACTAAGACATTTATTTATTTTGTTGTATAAATGTGTTGATATTTTATTAAATTGGCGTCCAGAAAATGCTGTTTTATTTGGTTTTATTCGAATGAGTGATTTCTGTTTCCTTTTTTTTTGTGTTAATTCATTAAGATCTAGTAATTTATGTTTTTTTAATACTGTATGTAGTACAAAAAGTTTTCTTACTGAAAGCACTTTACTTATCAGGTATAGTTCTTGAGTAGGGAATCTACGACGCTTAAAGTACATCACTTTTAGAATGGATCTTTGAGTTCTTTCTAGATCTATGAGTTTCATCCTTGATGCACCACCCCATATAGGATTCCTATATGGGGTGGTGCATCAAGGATGAAACTCATAGATCTACAGTCTGTCATTACAGTATGTCATTACAGTATGTAAAATGACAGACTGTACAAGGGCAATGTAAATAATGTTTAGTAAATTTTTGTTTTTATTTTGATAGGACAGCTTATTACATGAGGTTGGAAGGACATGCCTTAATGTTTTAAATATCCATGCAAATTTTCGTATCCTGTTAGATATCTGTTCTACTTGTTTATGCCATGTCAGCTTTTGATCTATAACTACTCCTAGGTATTTAGTGTGCGAGACTTTATCAATTTTAGGGCATGTACACGTGTTATTCGTGTTACATTTGTGTATCTTTATACTAAAACTTTCGTCAGGCTGTGTTCTTTCAGTTATAGTAAAGGGTGCCCTTCGGTTCGCCTAAAATTGTTTGTCCTAATATGGTTTGGCCAAACCGTTTTGGCCTAAACTTAAAACGTACAATTATTGTTTCGCCTAAAAATTGTTTTGCCACCATTATAGTTTGGCCTAAGAATTGAATGGCCTAATTTTAGAATGTCTAATGTAAAATAGCCTAAACTATATTGGCATAACTTTATATTGGCATAACTTTATTTTGGCATAACGATTATTTCGCAAAATTTATAAAAGCTCTAATTTTAGCATATCTAAAATTAAATGTGCCAATAATGTATTGGAATAAAAGCATAGAATTTTATTGAGAAAATAAATTGACAGAAGCGAATCGCTGCAAACCCGACTCCACGTAGTCTTGTCTGCCCTACGCTAGAGTGCAATATAAAAGCGCGTAGGCGCGGAGGGGCGAGGCGGCCCGCGAGCTAAGGAGCAGGTGGGTTGAGCTCGCGCTGGTGAGCGAAAACCATGTGCGACGAAAAGCTCGCGTGGGACCGCCGGAGCCCCGCAGCGCCGAAGCCGTGACGGAAACTATGCATGCTGCATGCCTGCATGCATGCTGCATGCCTGCTTGCATGATGCATGCCTGCTTGCACGCTTACATGCTGCATGCCTGCACGCATGCTGCATATCTGCATGCATGCTGCACGCATGCTGTGTTTCTGCTTGCATGCTGCATGTCTGCATGCATGCTGCATGTTATGCCGCATGTCTGCATGCATGTTGCATGTTTTATTTTTAATTTTGTGCGAATTAATATTTAGGAATTGTAAACTTTAGGAATTACGAATTGTTCTGCCAAATGACGCATTTGGTAAATGACAATGTGGCGATAAAAAGTTAGGCGAAGTGAACGACTGAGTCTTCAAACTGGTTTAGGCTACAAGTAACTCTTATGAAGGGGATTTTTTTCACGCTTTCTTTTACGGCGTCAAAATATTGGAAAATGCCCTATCCTAGAAGGTTCCATCACTACATAGTATAAAACCAACAAACAGCAAAGTCGCTTCCCGCTGTCTGTCTGTCCCTATGTCTGTACCTATGTATGCTTAGATCTTTAAAACTACGCAACAGATTTTGATGCGGTTTTTTTACATAGATAGTGATTCAAGAGGAAGGTGTATATGTATAATACATGCATAGAATAGGACCCGGTACTCAAGCGGACGAAGTCGCGAGCGGGCAGCGGCTCGCTACTACCGAGTAACTAGTGAGTTACAAATAAACTTACTAAATAAAAACTACAACCACATGTAAAATAAATAGTCAACATCCATATGTATTCAATTTTATTTTTTACTAATTGCTGCACTAATGCTGAATTAAATAATTATAAAATATGGTGAAAAAACGCGATTAAATAATTATGAAATATGGTCGAAACACGATTCTGAAGAGTGAAATTAGGCGAAAAAAATTTAGGCTTTTCGTTTGGGTGCCATTGCAAATTAGACGTACAAAAATTAGGCGATCCGATAGAGACCCTATAGTAAAGCAAATGTAGTTAGTTTTTTTCGTATTGAGAGTAAGTAAATTACAGTCAAGCCAATCATTGATCTTTTTTAGTGTCTCTTCTACTTTCATACGCAAATCATCCCAGGAATAGCCTTCGAAAAATACAGCAGTGTCATCTGCATAGGAAAGAACATGAACACCATTAAACTTCATGTTACAGAGCGAATTTATATAGATTAAGAATAAGGTTGGCCCTAACACGCTTCCTTGAGGGACTCCAAAGCCAACCTGTCTGTCAGTGCTTACAAACTCACCAACCTTAACTCGCTGTCTTCTATTTGAGAGATAATCTTTAAGAAGCGCCAAAACCACTCCTCTTATACCACAACTTTCAAGCCTATACACAAGGGTTGGAATAGATACCGTATCAAATGCTTTTTGAAGATCAATGAAAACTGTTAGGCATTTTTTTCCTTTATCTAACGTTTCAGTAATTAGTGAACTTAGTGCCAATACAGCATCTTCAGTTGATCTTCCCTTTCTAAAGCCATATTGTGATGACGATAAAAGGTCATACTTATCAAGAAAATTCAACAGCCTTTTGTTTATCAACTTTTCCATTATTTTGGAAATAGAAGGTAGAACTGAGATTGGGCGATAATTATTTATATCTTCTCTATCCCCTCCCTTGTGTACAGGAGTAATTACAGATTCCTTCAACAAAGCCGGAAAGACCCCGTTTTTAAAGCAACAGTTCGCAAGGTGGGTGATGACTGGTAAATGGTTCCTTTATCACATAATTTGCGCTCTAGCTTCCGCATTTTTTTTATAATATAAGAACTTGAACAGTTCTACTTCACATCATCATCATCATCATCATCTCAGCCAAAAGACGTCCACTGCTGGACAAAGGCCAAAACCAAGGATCTCCACAACGACCGGCAGGCTTATTATCGTTCTATAGCAACTGGTTGCTAATTGTACAATAGCAACGCGATTACTACCAGTTGCGATTGTTAAACTGGTATTATGGATGTGAATCGCAAACTGATTGCTCGCTTGGTGCATTCGCGACTAAAATGTATGGCAACTAGCGCCACTCGCGATAGAACGGCAACCAATCGTAAACGCAAACGTCAAAAATTTATCCAACAAGATTTTAATTCATTAGAATTACATTAGTAGAAGGATTTTGTTTGCTCGTCGCAAGTCGCACGCAGCACAACAAATAATGTATTTCACGTGTGTCTAAGTGGTCTCAAATAAGAAACTTAAGTGTTTCGCGTTTTTTGTTTACTCAAAAGTCCACGACATAAACTTTGGAACATTTGCCTAGATAACCTATAGTGCGATCTGAATTCAAAGTCAGAAATCTCAAATGCGCTGCTGATAGCATTATTTCTGATTCTCCTCCGAATACTAGTAGTGCTCCTCCTTCTACGACTTGCTTCTTCATTGAAATAATCTAACAACATGAGAGCTCGCGCCATCGCAGTTAAGAACACACTACTACAAGTAAAACATGACTGAATATCAATAACAAATCACTGAACAATAATCTAATAACAGTTTTTAAAGTAATATCAATAGTCATTTACAATTAATGAGAAGAAATAACAGTTTAATTTGACAAAGCAACTAATAAGAAACACCAAACAATCACTATAGCACTAGTTGTTAAACCCAAGTCGCTATCTCTCTCTCGTCGCTGTCAAATTTCGTTCCGTAATACGAATAAACAATCGGTCGCTTTGTTTCAAAGTGTTTGACATGCAGTTTCAGTTAATTGATTGTTCGCTAGAGGCGCTGTTGGCGCTTGATCACAGTTGTACGTTCCGTAATACGAATTTGCGTTTTGACAGCAATAATCGTACAATTTCGCAATAACGACTGATCGCAAAAGATCGGTAATAAGCCTGCCGTTTTGTGCTACGCGCATCCAGCGGCTTCCCACGACCTTCACATGTCTTAGGATTTTTACGTTGCGGCATTTTGCGTAAGAAAACAGTAGATTGAACACGGAAGAAATTTAAAGTGACTGGAGTGGACGAGCACTAAAATGCGTATGACAAACGCGGGGCAATGGCGCCACAGAAACAAGACAGGGATACCCACAAAAAAAATCTCAACGATAGTGCAGGAGTGGTGACATCTATGCGATACTTACTACATGTTAACAATATAAAATAATTAATTACTAATCTCGAGGACGAGGCGCAAAGTATAATATATAGGTAATTATTGGAATCAGGCGTTACTTTGCGGAAATCCATCCATCAAAAAATGTAATTGAAATAATAATATGTAGTGTTAACTCCGCTAAATTACTCGTTTATTCAGCTTGGAGGCAGTACGCATGCGCCTCTCGCCCTCCTGCCCGCAAAAAATATGCACATGCAGAATTTTTTTTTTTGCATATTTTTTCTACATTTTTTTGTATGATATATACCTTAAATACTGATATACATAAGAATTATACAATACAATTTTTGTTGGTTAATAATAACTTAATAGCAATGTTAGTATTTTAATTATTTGGACACATTTGGTGTGGTATCTGTGGCTGGGGAAGGTGCAAGATGGTGGTAGCTAGCCAGGCGGACAAACAAGTCCTACCGCCAACCAAACCGAGTAGGTATACAAACATGTACCACCCGCTTGGAATCGAACCAGGGACCCTGGGATTAAAACCGGTGGTTTTAGCTAATTGACTACAGAGGCGGTAAAATTCACAGGTTGGACAAACGCGTATTTCGTATTTTTCGAAGCACAGCCCAAGTTTGTGATCAAGCCTATGAGCCATTGTAAGGAGCAATTGCTTTTAGGCATATGTTGATCTGGACGAAAATAAGTAAGAAAGAAAAAAATTGGCACTTTATAGTGTTTTTCGAATCAATCTGAATTTAGAGCTGAGTATATACGCAATAAATAATACGCAATATCGGTACGCAAAAAAAAAAAAACAACGGATTATTTTTCAAATAGCAACAAAATTGTCTGCAACAAAATTTGTATTAAATTAAATTTGCACAGAGCCACGATAGCATAGTTGGTAGTGCGCCTGACCCGGTGTGACCCTCATAGGGTGCGTGATTGAATCCTGCTCATTGTTTTTTTTTTTCAAATTTTAACCAACGAAACTAACGGTTCCTACAATTATCCGGTGACATATGTATCTGATGCACATAACGGGTCTTGAGTAATTATTGTATTATAACCAGTCTGCGTATAATTATTATTACTTATACGCAGACTGTATAAGTATTATTACTTATACGCAGACTGTATAAGTATTATTACTTATACGCAGACTGGTTATAATACAATAATTACTCAAGACCCGTTATGTGCATCAGATACATATGTCACCGGATAATTGTACGAACCGTTAGTTTCGTTTCCTTCACAATCTATCGACAGTTTATCATCTTACCAGATTAATTGTAAACTAACGATTTGTACAATTACCCGGTGACACATATTTGTCGGAGTTATTTCATAGACTAGTAACGGCATCTATCGATATTAGGCTGAATAGCTTGGCAGAATAGCTTGGCAGAATAGCTTGGCATTATGAAATTATCCCTGAGTCAGTAGTTCGAGCGAGTAGTGGGAGCATAGTGAGTCTATGACATCTGTCACTGTCACTTGTCAGTGAGGTAACGTTAGTTTGTGAAACGCTCTCTCGCACTCACTTTACTTCTGGAGCTCGACTGTGCCGGACGTGTGCGCACTGACTCTATTCTACACACAAAATGGCGGACGGAGACGACGCTTTCCAACGAAAGCCGTTTCCATCCCCGACATATTTATAATACGAAAGAAGGCTTAAAACATCACCACTAGGTACGCAGGTTCGAATAATTTTCTTTTTCTTCCTTCTAATGCACTCATCATCTACAATTTTGTGATCTGGCACATATTTCTTGTAACCGGATATGACGTAGACATATTGCACGTCTATTACACAGGCGGCAGAGGTGAGGATATGGTGGTGGCTGATGATGCTGCCACCGCAGAGCCAACCCATGTATGCGACGGGTGATTGTCGTGCTTTAAGCAAATATACCTGAAATAATAAACAATATGTAAATATGTGTATTTATTAACGATATTCATAGCATTATGAATAAGTATTTGTTTTATAAATGTTCAAATAATTTTTAACGCAAATTTTTCTGCGAACAAATTATAAAAACACAATTATGTTGAAAAAATTTCCACGAGCAGGATTTGAACCTGAACCCTTCTGACATTCCGGGTCAGGTGCTCTTCCAATTGAGCTATTAATTGGAAGAGCACCTGACCTAATTAAACAAAAATAATAACCTAATTAAAAAATGTTTCTAAGTAATTAAAGAATTTAGTCAGTTTAATCAGATAACTAGAACCAAAATCAAAACACTATATTTACAATATAATTATCACAGGCAATCAGATGTTCGTTATTTTTATTTAGACAATGAAATAACAACAATACAATAACCTAAATAAACTAAAAAATTCTAAGTAAGTAATCAAATATTTTGGTCTGCTTGATAAAATAACTAAAACCAAAATTAAACTTTATAATTTATTATCACAGACAATCAAATATTAAACGAGTAACTATGATTTTAAATAACAAACATGAAATAGTTATCTACAAATTTCACTTAGAATAATTTTCGTATGTATGAACTGCAGAATACTGTGGCACCTCACAGTACCAGGGCAACATAGACTACAGGAGCTCGGGCGGGGCGATACAGCGGCTCGTGTAGTCGTGTCGCACTCGTGCGTGTTGTGTCACACAACACGCTCCCGCGCCGCACCGCGCTCTTACCCTTTGCACTAATTCAAATTCACGCGATGCTGCTAGCCAGGATCACCTTAATATTTGCAAACCAATCTACGCTCACGGAGTACCCATCTCTATTCAAAAGTTAAACATAGGGGCGCTTCGAGGAATAAAACTTTTTTTTTTTTTTAATGTGAAGCGCTCCTTTTATTAGCAGTTATTAAAAGGAGCGCTTCGAGGTATAGTTTTGGGGCGCTTCGTTGGGAGCGCTCCAAAATGGGAGCGCTTCGAGGAATACCTCGAATATCGCACTGTGGGTATTTTTAAAAAACAACTAAAAAGTCTTCTACTATCGGTTACTTGAGTGGCACTGAATCACGTAACGTTTTAATATTATAGTGTAATGTGTGGTTGTCTTTTTGTTATATAAATATTATATTTTCTTAATAGTTATGTGCGCAGTTTGTCTATCTACTTAGCTATTTTTATACTATCCTGTCACCATGGTCTGCTAGAAGAAATCTCTTTTTAGAGATAAGCTTAGTGTACTATTGCGATCTAAAATTCACCACTGTAAATGCTTATTGGTGTACGAACTAACGAATAATGTTAATAACTAATAATAATGAGTAACTCACGATAAATCTTTTATCTGTTTCAACTAAATGTCCATTTGTAATTCCAAACGAACCTGAAACATGTGCAAATGAACAGTATCTAATGAAATGAAATCATTTATGACAACTTAACATAAAGGACATTTTACAATTTTTATCTATGTAACCGAAATAGTCACCACTCAGCTCATGATATGACATTGACGTGCCAAGACGCTGGTATTCTGGGGAACTAGTAAGAGCTACACCTTAAACTGTAAGAGCCCTCTCTTTTTCTAAAAATGCATATTTACGTTTCAATTTCAGAACAAAACAAATGAAAACACCTGCGCCGATGACCTAATTCGCAAAATTACACAACTGTCAAATTTGACATCTGAAATTTAAAATGGAAAACGCACAGAGAACAAAGTTTGTTGGGTGTTTAGATTGTTGCAAATTTATCCTAGTTTGTTTATGGCTAAACTTCTTCATACAAAAGAAGGCTTTAAATAGACGATAGTTAAGTTTTAATGTCGAGTGGGGAGCGCGATCGTATTCGATCGCCTGGGGTTTGACGGAATTTCGTCGCGAGCATATGTGCTCGCTTATTAAGCAAAACATATAATAATATATAATAATAAATCGTTTATTTCAGATTATTCATCCATATTTGTTAGTAAGACTTAAAAATATTGTTAGTATTTGTATAGGTATGAATAAGTAAAAATATGAATCTCTATTGTGCCATAGCTTTTATGGTATATTTTTAATCCCTTACGGGTAAGTCAGCTTTGGCCTTGATCTCACCTGATCATAAGGTAATGGTAAAGCTGAAGGTGGAAGCGCACTTCACCCGGTATCCTGAAGTAACAGTTCTGAAGAACCAACTGTCTTATCTCTAACTACCGGATCACGACAATGCTACTAACATTGATGTTATACCGGATAACCCAGAATATGTGAATCAAATTGTAACGGAAGATTCCTTAGGTAATAAAGGACCTTTCGAATATGCTAAATAAAAAAATAAAAAAATAATGACCATCGTGTAAAAAAAACTAAATTTTAAAAAAGTACGACTTTTTTCAGACTTTCAACTACAGGTGCTACGTTTATTGGTAATTTAAATTTTTTTTCACTATTATTATTTGTGAAGGATTGAATCGTCAAACTACAAACGATATTTTTAAAAGTCTTATGTAGATTTGAAGTCGCAGCATTATTTTGGTGTATTTTTTTGCAGGAAAGTAAACTTTTATTTAGCACATTCGAAAAGTCCTTACCTAAGGAATCTCCCGTTACAATTTGATTCACATATTCTGGGACATCCTGTATCGACATTTAAGATAAAATGGTGGTATCTGGCCAAGCGGACATTAAACCAGCCCTACCACCAACCAGTAAAGTTCAAAATTTATTGTATAAATTTATTGTATAAATTTGACAGTTTTGGGTAGGTTGATCTGCCGCCGACTGTACAAACATTTACCCGCTGGGAATCGAACCCGGGACCTCTAGGTCTGAAACCAGTGGTCTATAGTCACTAGACCATAGAGGCGGTCAGTATTAAAAATAAATCGTGCCTTTTGTTTGCTTGCAAGATTTTGATTTGTCGAGCTTGTTGAGATTTTACGCTTATACACATTACAGGTCCCGGGTTTGATTCCCAGCGGTGGACACTTACCCACGACACAGCAAGTTTGCATCTTTTATATAATTTGGAAAACAGTTTTACAAAATAGGGGTTAACTTTATTACAAATTAATAATTTATTTAATATCTTACCTTGAATGTTAATAATTGTAATTATTATAAAGATATATTGGATTTCTAGCAACATATCTAGAATATAAAATTGAATACCTTAGTAATCTAAACCTAGGTCACAAGATAAAACTAAAATATCTAGCTTAGACTTCGCTTCTTATCAGCACATTATTCGTTATCACTTTACGTTATAAAACCTAGGTTGAGTAATTAATTTTGTTTTCACTTGGTGGGATATAACGTAAATTCTGTATTTTTAACATCTTTTAATTTCGATTTATGTTTTACAAAATTTCACAACACACAAGTCAAAAGTATAAATGTATTCTTATAGTTAATTTTAACATCTGTATTTTTTATTATAATTTCCAATTAATTTGTTAACTAAAATAAGAAGCTGGTTTTCATATTAATGAGAAATAAATTCAATTCAATTCAATTCAATCATTTATTGCTCTCCATAAGTATACATGAGTTGTTAATAGACTATGTTATATGTTATAGAAGAATATTAAACATTATAATATTGTTATTGGAATTCTTCACATATGTTGTCAATAAAACTTATTTATAATGTGATAGTAGTTTTTACAATGGTACAAAGTGAGTAATGATTCTTGTAATTGTTTGGTTTAACAGTGATAACAGAGATCTAGTTGGATTTATTATTTTAGTGTACACACCACAGCGAAGAATTAAAGGTGGAAAAGTTGTGGAAGATGAAAAAAAATACGTAGTGAGTATTTCACGTGCTGGTCTGGTTCCTATACTGGTATGTGACGTGGAAAGAATGTATCAGCTATTTTACTTCCCGTGCATGTCGTAAGAGCTGATTAAAGGACCAAGGGTTCCAAGATGCTCGCACATCAGTCGATCGGCTAGCAACTCATACCTATTCCACTTCAGAACCCTACTTTTTATGCTAAATGTGGCGTCAGGTCACTGATGGCGAGTATACTTCAAATTGGTGATTTCGATTTTCTGTCTGTCCTTTTTGGTAGGTACAACAAGGACTGTATGTAGTAAGTTTTTTTAAACATATTTGGTTTTTCTCTTCAAATGGTTGCGCACACTAGGCGACACGCGACTGCGACAGCTCGGCGACTAGACACGACTACATGCTGCGGCCGACTATTTTCATATATTTTGACTGACTGTCTCCGTGTATGCGCGTGCTCTCGCCTAGACGCGGCGACTAGACGCAGCGACAGTCGTCCAGTGTGCGGAGCCATTAAAATGTAAAATTTAAAATTCGAAATTCAAAATCTTTTATTTAGTTTAGGCTACAAGTATTGTAGTAAAATCATTTATTTAGTTTATGCTACTAGTATCTACTCATGTGCAAGTAGCTCTTGTGAATGTCACTATGCCATCGGTTCGTAAGTCTACTCTGGGCGGAAGATCTTGTACTGAGATGAACCGACAAGAAACTCAGCAGGTGTTAAGCTCTTTTCTCCCTTACAGCGTCAAAAATATTGGAAAATGTCCTATATAGCAATAATATCTATGTAATAAGGTTTATCTCGTCGTTCAACTACGTATAGTAGTTATAATAATTATTATAAATATATATACATATTTCAGGCTAGCCCACAAATTATGTTAGTACCAATAAAACTTATACTAATACTTCAAACAATTTTATTTACAGAATATTTACTAAGTAAATAAAATTACTTCAAACTAAGGTCACAAAAGGTCACATAAGCTCTTAGAAACTATCTAATACAATGTATAAATAAATGAATTGCCTCAGATCATCCCCATCAGGCAGAGTACCCAGTAAGCTAGCAGCATTGCCTCGTTGGATAGCGAGGCTTATTCGCTGTCCCAAATAGCTGCTAGCTCTGGGGTCCCGGGTGGTTCTTGCTAATTTAATTGATGTATCTTAGAAAAAATTGGGAGCACCCGGGCCCCATGGACCTAATCTATTTCTAATGACAGTATCTATGTAATTACAAAAAAAATACGACCTCCTTTTTTACCTACCGATCCTCTGAGCCCCAGAGGTCCCAGTTTCGATTCCCAGTGAAGGGTGCACGATTGTACTCGGTTTGGGTGGTGGTAAGACTGGTTTTAAATCCGCCAAACCTAGCTACCACCATCTTGTCTAAGTTTGTCGCCATAACATCAACGTTAAAAGCATTGTTGTGTTTCAACAGTTAGAGTTAATAACCAGCCTCAGTAGTTGAGGATTCTGGGTATTATCTTATTTATTTATCTTATCTTATCTTAGTGGGGCCTGCTGAGGTTTCCCTCTACCAGTAGCAATGCGACCCATCGGGATCTTTTATGGAACCTCATCCTTTCACTCTTCTTCTTCTGTAAAGATGGATGTCATATAAGTTTGGCAACGTCTTTGAGAGCGAAGAGTCTTTAGTCTTCTGGTTTCGGATAGGCCTTTTGTGGAGAAAGTTTGCTGATTGCCTCAGATGGCATTTTCAGCTTCACCGGACTTTTTTTGGGGGCGGCGAAAACTTAATGGGTTCTCCAAGCAGTGTGAAACGAATCACCTTCGGAGGTTTTCTAGAGGGAACGGCATGACCCACAGTGCGTGTCCCCGTGCCCTACTAGATTCTCCGAAGGGTTCGGATCTGATCGGGGAGCGGAACAATACGAGGACGTCTCTAAAGGCTCGGACCTCGGCTCGGGTTGACCGGGTCGTGGTGGTGGAGAGAAACGCCCAGGTACATATCTGTACCTGGTATAGAGCGTGTGTCAACCAGTTCATCGTACCCTTGTTCTACGAGTACGGTGTCTTAGGCCTAATCTAATGTGCATGTTTAGTGTATTCTGTAAATATGTAGTGGCATTTAAAGGATCGGGCGGGTCGCATATACCGATACCAGAAGTCCCATTTTTCCTAGGAAGGGAGTAACAGTCGCACGTATCATCACTTAACATCAGGTGAGATGAAACTGAAGTAATTACATAAGGCGTTTAAAAAAGAAATTGGTCTGACATACCTTTTCAGTCCAGTCCCATTTAAATTAAATTATCATTTCCAGGTATATCTTACGAAAGCGCCTCAGGGTTTCAAGGAATATGACGAGTGGTTATGTGGAGGGGCGATAGTCACAGAATGGTACATAGTGACGTCAGCAGCTTGTGTCGAAGATGTACCACATATGTACGCAATCGCTGGATACAAAACCTACGTCCCATTCAAGGATGTACAAACTGACAAATGCACCAAATTCACGAGGAGAACGATAGTCTTCATTTGTGTACCGAAATGTATGTATGTTTTTTTTTTCTCTGAATCTGAGAAGAACAATAAAAACTTGATTTAAGTGATGGAGGTTTTTGCTCAAGAGTGGACAGTATAGACTATTTACTAACTGATTTGTTTCAAAGAATGCCTTTGGCCCGATAACCAGAAGTCCCTGGTTTGTTTCCTAGGTCGAGCATTATTTCGGATTTTTCGATACTTAGCCCGGGTGATCACCAACCTGGGTTTGGCAAACGTGATAATTAAGATAATGTCCAATCTTGTAGCGATGACTTGATTTCGATGATCAAGGCTTTGTAACGATGTCATTTAAACAATCTTAATCATCGTTCCGGCAGCAAGAGATAAGATAGCCAGTGCCTCAGTAGTTGAGGATCCCGGGGAAGTGCTAAATCTGAAGTGCGCCTTCAGATCTATTCCCATCGAATACCACAATCTGATACCATTGCTTTTTCTTTTTATTCAGATTTATTTTGTATTTCAATCGAATTCCATTTTTTTAAACTAATAAAATTATAATATCTATTCCTGACCAATACCAATTAATTACTGTTAGCAGAAAATACTTTTTTTCCTATTTAATTATAATTTTATCGTATTGAAATTTATTTAAAAACTTACCAAAATACACTAGTACCTAGTGTATATTAGTAAGTTTTGAATTGTTTTGTAATAAATGAATCTGTACATAGTTTAGGTGAAGTGGTTTATTCATACAGGGTCAATAATATATTTTATTATGTAATTTTTTACAACCCCTTTTGTATTACTTATGGTTTGAAATAAAATATTGCGTATTGAGTACTAGATTCTTTTACCTGCGAAAAAGGGCGAGTTTGCTCTATTGTTTCAAAACCCAAAGCAACCAATCAAAAGCAAGTGCGAAAGGAGCGTCATAAACGTTATCTTGATGTCATGGGATGCCCAGAAAAGTATATTTTATCGATATATCGTAACGTATCGCATGTGTTTATATTGATACACGATATTATCGAGTCCTTTTGTATCGATATTTTCAATATTTTGATAAATGCTAAAATTCTGTGAAATGCATATTTGAAATTATTACTGCAATCCAGTGTCTCTTTAGGGTGTCTTTTAAAATGAATTTGCAAATTCGTACTTTCAGTTTATTATTCTGTAGTACGCGCTTGACATGCTGAAGCTCAGCAACCAGGTGTAGAGTGTCACAGATGCCGCGTGCTCTCTAAAACAAAGATTTCAAACTATGGCCCGGATTCCTGATGATTCCTGATGAGTCACACTGTGTATCGTAAAGTAACCCATACAGATAGGTACCTCAATGGTGACTCTCACCACCATCCTAGACAGTTGGCTACTGTAGGGAAATCTTTGTTTCTGTAGGGAAATTTTGCTGAAACGATAACCAACCATTTTGTCTGCCATTGTCACGTCCGTTTAAATTCTCTTTGACGTCCGTTTTAATTTTTGTTGAATGTGTATTCCGTTTTTAATAATAGAATTAGGGATTCGGAATATACAGCCTATAACTTTTTTTCTTCTGATCAATCAAATCAAAATATTTTTGATACTTAGGGCTGCCATTTTGTTTTTATATTTTATACATTTTTATGTGTTACGCTTGTGTTGCTATCGCAGCTCAAGGCTAGCATTTTACTGAGTCGGAACTGTTTTGGGATTTCCTATGACTTTTTCCATTTTTATCTGTATTTTTGAACTGTTTTGTCCCAAATAAATTTATTTTCATTTCATTTTACGGCTTACCAGTGGAGAGACACAATCACCTTGCGAAGCCACTGACTTCCAAGACGCGCGAACTGACCAATGGCAGCGATTTAACTGTTCGTGTGTTTAGTGTTACAAACTTTACGTTGATACGCGTTCTTGAATGCCATTTTGAATATAATTGTTTAATACTTTTACATATATTAACGGAACAAAAATTCACCAGGGAAGATACGCAAAAAAAAGCGGGGCAAAAATGAAGTTTGAAAAGTATCGAAAATAAACAATTATTTTTGTATTTTCTGTTTTCTTATTAAAATTAGTGCTAAACATACTTAAATTTAGCAACTGCGACAAAAAAGGTATATACTGTCTGCATGTTCAGCTAAAAACGTCAATGGGACAAGCCAGGGTAGGTAGATACTTTTTTACACTTAAATATGGAATTTCTGGAAAATTTCATATAATAATTGGTAAGTTATTTCAATATGGCGTTCGTGCTTAGAGCATTGTTCGTGGGACTGCACTAGATTTAATAAAATCTTATTTGTCCAATAGAAATCAAAAAGTAGGTATTAATGATAATATAGTCTCGGGAGGTTCGATCGTAAAGATGGGTGTGCCTCAGGGATCTATTCTAGGACCGTTTCTGTTTTTTGTTTATGGGTCATTCTACGATAAAAAGTAAAGTGTACGGCATCCATTATAAAACAGCATTTTTATTGAGATTTTTGTGATACAACACCTTATATACAACTAAAAGCATTTTAACTATTTAAACTATCATGGTCACTTGTTATAGAGTAGTTATTAACGGTATTATTAATTATTAATTATTAAAAGCATTTTTACTGACTCTACCTAATTCCTATTAAACTTGTTTTGGTATTAGTTTTATAAAGTGGTATTCGTTAGGAATACAAAATAAATATGAATAAAAAGAAATACCAATGGTATTAGAAAGTGGTATTCGATGGGAATAGATCCGCCTTCACCATTAGCCTATCATCACCTAAAATCAGAGGTGAGATGAAGGCACAGTGCTTACCCATAAGATATATTGGAAAAAAACAATTTTAATTTTGAAGTGCATGAATTTGAATACGCAAAAGTGGAGAAATGGTCACAAGTCGACATAGCCGTTGTGAAGGTGGACAGAAGATACAATTTTGGAACTGACGAGCCATGGAAGAGCAACTGCGACTATACACCATCGCCGATCGAGATTAACTACGATCCACGGTTGCAGGAGGATGGGGTGAACGTGGTGACCTTTGGTTGGGGCCACGAGGAGATATGGAGAAAGGTGAATATAACTGTACATATGCGGAGCGGAAACCAATTTGGTATATGCAAAAATGATGTTCCTGTGTTTTGAATGTGTTTGTGTAATTGTACCAAATAAAAAAATTTTTCTATTTCTATTTCTACATAGATAATTAATTTGCCATTTGAATGTTTTTTTTTGGAGAGAGTTCGCTTTTCCCTCTAGGCGGCATTTTCAGCGTCACCGGACGTTTTTGGGAGCGGGCGGCAAGAAACTGAAATAATCAAAATTGTGAAAAAAGCATTGGAATAAGTTTAACAATACATTCATGTTTACTATGACTACTAAGAAGTAAAAGTATTTCCGAGATTCGGGATTAAATGAAAAAAAAAACATTGGCGATTTTTACCTCTCTTAGTCTTGTCTTGTCGGCAACTAGGTAAATTAGCCTCTTTCATTGCGATGACTGATAACATATAACTAAGCTGGAGTATTTACTATAGCTTCACATCATTTCAGCCATCAGACAAGAACGATTACAACCAAAAAGTAATGCATTACGCATCATCATTGTTGCACAACAAAGAAGAATGCAAGAAATATTTCATTGGTTATCCAACTTTGCATGACGTCATTGACAAATATATGTTGTGCACCTTGGAGCCGGGTAGCATCGATAGTGCAGGAAGGGAAAGGACAAAGTTACGGCCCTCTATGGATGGGTGTATGCCCATACCTTTGAATGCCAATCATAGTGTGGTAAGTATTTTAGGGTTCACTGGTAAGATCACTGGTATCCGGCGCAGAAGGTGTGAAGGTTTTTGATCTCCCAGGTCCAACTCGGTCAATAGTTTTTGAAGATGTTGCTGCTCGGATTCTTCCAGACAGTTAATAAGGCGTTCTTTAATGATTGCATATTTTCCTGCTGATGGGGGCGTAGTGATATCACTGACAAAAATAATTTCATCCTTAGTTAATTTTGAGATGATCATGTTGTATTTATACTCGTCGCTTTGTTTCTGTGGTGCGAGTATTGCTTCTAGCTGTGCGAACCAGAGGCGCGGTTGATCTCTCCAAAATTCTGGAATCCTTTATGCGACCGTTGTAGTGGCCACTTCATGTGATTCGGCGCTGTTTGCTCTGCATAGAGATGGATGTGACATGATGACTTTTTCTATGTAGGGGGGTATTGGCGCCGTAAAGGCTGGATAAACCTTTAACTCCCTCAAAGGGGAGAACGGGGAAAAGGACGAAATGGCCCGCAGAAAACGCGGGCGCATCGTCCGTTCGGCCGGCGACGTCCCCACCAGAAATAATAAATAATATGTAGGGGGCTGTGCAGATGGTTACTGCTCTCTGTCGGGGTCACCAAATATACCGAGGGACTGCGTAATGGAGAATTGATACTTCCAGTTGTTGGTTGAAAGGAATAAATATTCAAAATTCAAAATTCAAAATTCAAAAACATTTATTCAGTTTAGGCTACAAGTAGCTCTTATGAATGTCACTATGCCATCGGTTCGTAAGTCTACTCTGGGCGGGAGATCTTGTACTGAGAAGAACCGGCAAGAAACTCAGCAAGTGTCCAGCTCTTTTCTCCCTTACAGCGTCAAAAATATTGGAAAATGCCCTATCATAGCAGGACACTTTCCATTACAATAAACACAAAAAATATAGAAGACAACCACAACATGTTAAAAAAAGAAAAAACACAAAATAAAAAAATATACGTTAACAAATTTCCATCAGGTAACAGTTGCAATTTCCACAATGTCATACAGTACCACTACAGTACTATCGTAAAAGGAAAAAAAATTGTTTAAGAAAAACAAAGTCAAATTATAGTGAATAATACTAAAAATAAGATAAGTATGCGTGAGCAGACCAGCCTCCACAGGCGGCACCCGTTCACGAGTATGACATATGAATCAGCCATCGCTTCGCTCAACCATATTTTAGGGAACGTAACGACCCGACGCACACGCCACCACCGCAGAGCCAGTAAAGAGAGCATGACACACTCAAGATACTCTAAATAAAAACTTAGTGATCTATTTAACGCAACGCTGTTTGTTATCTGTAGGACACTGTTGATAAAGGCTATCATATCAGTATAAAAATTATATAAATTAATTTTATTATGATGATTCAAATAGAGTATAGTGTGTTTTTATTATAACCAAGCTGTTTTATCATCTAAATATTCTTTTACTGTATAATAACCTTTTTTGAGTAATAAAGATTTCACATGTTTTTTAAACTTATCTAAAGGTAAATCTAGTACAGTACTTGGTATTTTATTATAATAGTGTATACCTTGCCCCAAGAAAGAACCAAGAACCTTTTGTAACCTGAACAGTGGCATTACAAGTTTTGTCTTATTTCTAGTATTGAAATTGTGTACGTCACCATGTTTAGTGAAGGAGTTAATATTGCAACGTACAAAAACTATACAATTATAAATATATTGAGATGCAACTGTCAGGACACTAATCTCCCTAAAAAGATTTCTTAAGGAAGTTCGTGATCCTAGTTTATAGATTGTTCTTATCGCTCGTTTCTGTAGAATGAATATAGTTTCAATATCAGCCGCTGTTCCCCACAGTAGGACGCCATACGACATGACACTATGAAAATAACTAAAATAAACTGTTCTAGCAGTTTCAACGTCTGTTAACTGCCTAATTTTTCTAATGGCATAAGCAGCAGAACTGAGTTTACCGGCCAATTTCGATATATGAGGATTCCATTGAAGTTTTGAGTCAAGGGTTATGCCTAAAAAGATTGTAGAATCTACCAATTCTAATTGATCACCGTTTATTCTAATATCAGTTGGTTCATTTCTGACATTTGGTAATATAAATTTAATACATTTTGTTTTTTTAGCGTTAAGCTGTAAATTATTAATAGTAAACCAACGGAGTACCTCTGAAAGAGCTTTATTTACATTTTCATAATTAGTTCTACACCTAGTTACATTAAAAATGAGTGAAGTATCATCTGCAAATAATACAATTTCACAGAAGTTCTCTACAAAGAATGGCAAGTCATTAACATAAATCAAGAATAGAAAAGGACCAAGAATCGACCCTTGTGGAACTCCCATTTTTACATGAGAACCAGATGATTTAGTACCATTTATATCGACAGTTTGTGTTCTAGAGCTAAGATATGACTGTATTAAATTTAGAGCAAAATCTTTGAGACCGTAATAATGTAGCTTCATCACCAGAGTCCGGTGCTCAACGCAATCGAAAGCCTTGGACAAGTCGCAAAAAACTCCAAGAGCGTTTTGAGACTTCTCCCAGGCATCAAATATATGTTTTATTAGAGCAACACCTGCATCAGTAGTAGAACGACCCTTAGTAAAGCCATATTGCTTACTATGTAAAAGGTTGTTTGTGTTAAAATATGTCATCAACTGTTCGAGTATAATTTTTTCATAGATTTTACTTAGTGCTGGTAATATTGAAATGGGCCGATAGTTACTGGGGTCTTCTTTGTTTCCTGATTTGAATAAAGGTATAACTTTACTAAACTTCATAAGATCAGGAAAGATTCCTTTATCGACACAGTTATTAAAAATTTCAGCAAGATACGGTGCAATAGAATGAATAATATCCTTAATTACTTTAATAGATATACCCCATAAATCACTCAGTTATATTATAATTCACTCAGTTTTGCATGCTCTTATATAGGTACTATGGTCATTGTGCCTTATCGCTACAATTGTACAGTAAATCCTTATCTCTATATGCCACCTATCTCCTTTATCTGACTATCTATTAACTACCTAAGTACGTGCCTAACTGTCACACTTAATACATACCATGCTCGAGCAACGCGCACATAGACTGTCACGGAATCTCGCAAAAGCTGCGTTTGGGCTATTTTGAGCAGTTGCGAGTTGCTGTGTGCGTTGCTCGCGTTGCTAGTGTGCGAAGCTTAGCTTCTGCAGTCTCTTTATTTCGTGATTAACGCTCACCTTAAAAGCAGTTTGTTAGGATTCGGCTACCGAGTCAATTTGTTGCAATATCTTTCTTGACTCTCTGTGCTGGTATGTAGTCTGACGTCCGCAATCAAAAAACATAATTTTGAACTGGCTAAGAATATTTTATGTTGATATGATGATGTAAATAAATCTATATTGACGTCTTCATTTAAAATCATGTAAATTTTTTTATATGCGGACGTTGAACTTATTATAAAATACAAAAATACAAGTAATTTCATGTAAGTACAGACTACTAAGAAGTTAAACTATTTGCGGGACCTGGGATTCAATACAAATAAAATTTTGATAGTTTTAACCAATCTTAAATCTTGTCTTGTCGGCAACTTCAGGTAATTAGTCTCTCGAATCCGATCACTGAAGATTATAAGCCATTGACTCCTTAAGAAGTGCACGAACGACATTTATATCTAAGTGATAAGTAAGGAGGAGCTCGATAGCGCAGTGGTTAACTCACCCGGGTTGTGATTGCTAAGGTTAAGCAACTTTCACTAAGGCCGAAAATGTATCATCTCAAGCTCCTCCGTGCTTCGAAAGGCACGTAAAGCCGTTGGTCCCGGCTGCATTAGCAGTCGTTAATAACCACCAATCCGCACTGAGCCCGCGTAGTGGTTTATGGCCCATTCTCCCTATCCATCCATAGGGAAGAATCATGCCCCAGCAGTGGGGACATAAAGTGAGCTCGTGATGTTGTTGAATCAGCTACAATCGTGTGCAATCGCGTTTCCAGTGTGAAGAAGATGAGACTGAATCACTGGATTATCGGAAGAATATGCTTTCAAGAATTTTACGGAGACAACAGAATTTAACTCGGAGACAAGGAATCTGCCAGGTATATTTTAAAGTTATCTTGCTAAATTAATGTACAAGCTACTATGATTTCTTTGTGATAACGTTAAACAACGATTTCGGAGGGTTTTTTTGGAGTGTTTGCTGATTGCCTCAGACGGTATTTTCAGCTTCACCGGGCTTTTTTGGGGGCGGCGAGAAACTTAAAGGGTTCCTCAAGGCGTGTGAAACGGATCACCTTCGGAGGTATTCTAGAGGGAACGGCATCACGCACTACCCGTCGCCGTGCCCTACTAGATTCTCCGAGGGGTTCGGATCAGATCGGGGAGCGGAAAAACCCGAGCGCGCCTCCAAAGGTTCGAACTTCGGCTTGGGTTGATCAGGCCATAGAGGTGAAGCGCCCAGATACATATCTGTATTAGGTACATTTCTGTATCTGGTGCAGAGCGCGTGTGAACCAGCTCGTCGTATCCTAGTGTGTATGTTTAGTATATTCTGTAAATGTGTAGCGGCATTTAGAGGATCGGGCGGGGAGGGGATAGAGACAAAGGTGGTTTACCATATATATCTCATCGTCATCATCATACTAGTCTTCAGTTGGACATAGGCATCTCTAAGTGCATGCCACCGAGCACGATCTGCGACTACTCTCATCCAGCTCTAGCCAGCCACCTTGCGAAGATCGTCGCTCCACCTAGTCTGAGGGCGTCCTACACTACGTTTACTGATACGCGATTTCCACTCGAAAACTTGTTTATCACAACGGTTGTCGGTTCTGCGTTTTATATGACCAACCCACAGCCACTTAGCTTGCTGAACCGATGAGCTATGTTGCTTACTTTCGTTCTCTGTCGGATCACCTCATTCCAAAGTCGATTCTTCAGAGAAACTCCGAGCATAGCCCTTTCCATAGCTCGCTAAACGACTTTACACCTCGTCTAACTTTCCAGAATGATCACGGTGGTCCATTGGTAGCGTGGACGGGGTCGCACGAGATCCTCATTGGAGTGGCTTCTGTATTTCGGGTCACCGCCGAGTCGAAGTGCACCGGCCCATATCTTTATACCAGCACTCAATGCAACTCTATATTCCTGGATTGCATCATCAATGATAATAATACGTAAGTGAAAAAGTTTATCACCAGCTCATTTTTGTCCCAACTGCTGGGGCACAAGCCTTACCTATGGATGATTAAAGAGGAAGAGCCATAAAGCATCACGCGGGCCCTATGCAGATTGGTGGTTGGTCCGATTGCTATTGCAGCTGGACCGCCAGCTCTACGTACCTTCCGAAGCACGGAGGCCTGCATCTCACCTAATTTTAAATGATGATCACAACGCTGAAGGTGGAAGCGCTCTTCACCCGGACCTCATTTGCTATGGAACTGGTTGAAACCTGTAACTACTGTAAAAATATGAAGCTATCAACATTAATGATAGTATTAAATAGTGCTAGCTATCACTATTATAGGCGACTAGGCGAACATAATAGGTACAACATATCTCATATAGGGATATATATATATATATATATATATATATATAGTATATATAATATATAGTATATACATCGCTCGCAAGACTGATGGCCGCTGGAGCAGAACGGTTCTCGAGTGGTGACCGTGTAGCGGTAAACGCAGTGTGGGCAGGCATCCAACAAAGTGGTCCGATGATCTCGTGAAGATCGCGGGTAGCCGCTGGATGCGAGCAGCACAAAACTGGTCGTTGTGGAGATCCTTGGGGCAGACCTTTGTTCAGCAGTGGACGTCTTTTGGCTATGATGATGATGAACTGCAGATCAAGTAGAGTGTACTCATATTATTATTGTTGTTTGTTTTTTTCGTCTAGCCGAAGGTCAGGCGATATTTGTGACCGTCCTTCGAAGGAAAAAGGTTTTGATATAATCAGCACTCGTGTTTCGTGGAAGAATCAACCAAATGGGTAATAATGAAGTTATTTAAAGCAAAATTAAGCATTTTTAAATAGACACTTTATTGTTTTCTAAAGTTTACGCGAACACTACACATTTAAATGAAACAACTTTTACGGATCTACTCGCGTTTATTTTACTTTACACATTATTTAATGTTTTTCCTGACGTTTACACACTTTATCTAATGAGACAAAAATATGTAGCGCTAACTTACTTATTTTGCTGGCTCAGCAACGCGAAGTGGATCTTGGTCTCCAAAACAAGACGACTGACGCCACTGCGCTTTGTTCTGTGCAGCTACGCTGCCTTACTTTTAGACTTAAGATTATTCATAGCTTTATATAAAAACTAGTGGACCCGGCAGACTTCGTACCGCTTTGACAGTTTCTATTCATTCCCGTGGAAATATCGGGATAAAAACTATCATATGTGTTAATCCAGTTTATTAAGTATCTGTATGCCGAATGTCTTCCAAATCCATTCAGTAGTTTTTACGTGAAAGAGTAGCAAACATCCACTTTGACAGTTTCCATTAATTCTCGTGAGAATATCGGGATAAAAACTATTTTTGTGTTAATCCAGGTTATAAACTATCTGTATGTTGAATTTCATCCAAATCCATCCATCCGTTGCAGCGTGAAGAAGCAACAAATATACACACATACACCCAAACTTTCGCATTTATAATATTAGAGTGATTATTGGCTAACATTTTCTTCTTCTTTGGTTATGGCCCCATTCCAATATATTTAGGGTTAACCCTCCTGGTACAAACGCCGTCTCATCATCCTAACCAAAACTGTCACAGTTCTTTAATAATTTTTCAATCTTGTGCCACATATACTTAAAGTTTAAAGTCTATTGAGGAAATTTCACAGTTACTGGTAGTCGAATGTACAGGTGTGTGTACTATGGCGCCATATCTCACGGCTGTGGGTGGATGATGATGATGATGATGATTGCCTAACATATGAAGAACATATAAATAAGCTACTGGGATAGGGAAACTTCGGCAAGTCACGATGAGAAAAGAACATATGAAAAGAAAAGTCCTGAAACAACTTTTACGATCTAATCGTGTTTATTTCAACGCCTAGCCAAAATTGCATTGGACTTAGAAAGCGAAAAACTTTCGTAGTAGTTTATTTTGTAAATGGCAAATAAGTATTTGTAGTATTAAGTAGCAATTCACTGTATTCGTTTTTCAGACCGGCAAATAACGAAATGGTTGCAGCCGCTAGCGAATACGGCGCTGACTTACAAAATAGGCATCATGCACTTAACGCCGCTGAAAATGAACCAAATCTGGACTATTATGAAGAGTATACAGCAGATGATCATAATCATCCCCCAATCAATATCGACAAATACAAGCCACGTAGGCCAAATAAACCAGGCACAGGACCTCATGCGAATAATGCAGCGTATGGAAAAGCACCCAACCAATATGATACGCAAAGAGCTCCAAATGGACACGATCCGAATGCTTCACTGACGGACTATTATTACGAGCTGAGGGGACCATAGGATTTTATTATATTTATATGTGTTAATATTATATAAAATATTGGTTACTTTTGTTAAAAATCTTTATTTCATTTCAATAAAATTTGTTGTTTTAGTCTAGTTTAGACAATATAAAATAATCATCAAAGCATCAAATCTCTTTAGATAATTACGCAGATAGGTAATCCAGATAGATTTATCAATCTATGAAATCGATATATCGAATCTGTCAAATAGATGGTCACGAGGATTAACATGTATGCAATGCAACTCTTAACACAATGGAATAAGAGTCAAAACTAGTCAAAAGTGTGTACACGTTATTGCTCGACTGTACATAAAAATAGTTAATATGCACTTTATGTCTCTGAAAATGAACTCAATCTAGACTATTAGGATGAGTATACACTTGGGCGCTTTTCTCCGCCACGCCCGTCCCGGTCAACCTGATCCCCCTTCCCAGATTATCTGAACGTCTGAGAGAATCTATTAGGGACGAGGAGACACTTGCGTGATGCCATCCCTTCTGGAGATCCTCTGAGGATGTTTCAGTTCCACGGCTTGGGGAATCCAAAGCTGCCCACAAAACCCACTGTCTGGTTACGATGTAAAATCTATACATCTTTCCAAAAAAAAAACAAGTGCATAAGCGGCAATAGGCGCTTTTCCTTTCTGCGAGACGGTCAACCTGAGCTGTAGTTCTCGTGATTTCAGACTCACTTTTGGGTTATCCGCTCTCGTCAACCGACTCGAATATTTCTCTTTTTCTAATAAAGTAAGAAGCCATACTTAATGTAAGCCCATAAACCTACGGGGTTTCTTCGGTTACTACAGCTTGAGGATCAATTATTTTAATTCCGCCTGTAAATCTCGCTACGCTGCCGCTGTTAAGGTTATGGCGAAGGAAATCAAATTATTTCTTTAAAAAAGGTGAAGGTCAGAGGCGTCCACCTCTCACCCAATCCCATGCTTATATGGGACGTGAATAGCATGGAGCAAGATACAGCTTTTAGTTATTTTCATTTGTTTTTGCCACCATAGCCCACGTCCGATAATCGGTGACTGATATTTTTGTCGGTGACAATGAATGATGTTGCAACAATAGGTGATAAAACCTTAGCGAAAAAATCTGTCCTACAAAAAGTCGGTCGTGGGCCGGGAGCCGTATCCACAGAGTAAATATTACTCATGTGCTGTAACGGTGCTCATCTAGGACCAAATTCCAATCGTTTCGATTTTCGAATTCCATACGTTTCATTTTCGCTGGGCGAGGGCTCTAATAAAGCTTTTAATTGTTTCCATTTGTTTTTGCCATCTTAAATAACGTTAAAAGCGCAGCGTTTTTTATAGTCACGTTTCAATCAACTTTCCCACAAAATCTTTCAAAGCCCAACAGAATGTCATTGGATTTATGCGGCACCGTGAAATTTACTAATAAAAGGCAAGAATTAACGTCGAAGTCGCCTTGAAATATGTTATCGAAGAATATTTGTTGCACGCTTGTATTTCTACTGGTGCTTCAATGTAAGTTTGATGTTTTGTAAGCGGAAAATATATCTTACTCTGGTATTTTTAAAGTTAAATTGCAAAGTAGAAAAGCAATTTAGAGGAAATCTTTAATGAATGAGGAACTTGCTATTTTACTAACTGCCGTAATCGCAGACATGATTGAGTAACGTTTAAAATAAACTACCCATAGTTGACTGGTTACTCAACAGAGAAAGTTTTTAGCAACTGCCAAAACGATTATTTTAATAGAAATTGTGAGGGAATGGAGACTACGACATAAATTTTTTGTTTCATCGTCATCATCATCATCAGCTCATTTTATGTCCCCACTGCTGGGGCACGAGCCTTCCCTATGGATGGATAGGGAGAACGGGCCAAAAACCACCACTCGGACCCAGTGCGGATTGGTGGTTGTTAACGACTGCTAATGCAGCTGGGACCAACGGCTTTACGTGCCTTCCGAAGCACGGAGGAGCTCGAGATGATAAATTTTTGGTCACCCATCTGATGACCGGCCTTTGCGAATGTTGCTTAACCACAGCACTCGCAGACCGGGCGCGTTAACCACTGCGCCATCCAGTTCTTCCTGGAATTAATTATTGTTGTTTATTTAGCACCTCCGACGATATGTCGACATTACATAACAATATAAAAATAACTAACTACGAGTATTATTCTAAAACAAACTCCCCATGTGCAATAGTTCTAGAGGGAAGAGCAGATGAATATGTGTGATGATGATGATAATGATGATGAATGAATACGTATGAATGACGTGTGATTGGCTGATGTCAATCCCATACGTTTATAATTCTATTCCATTTCTATTCTTTTGCGTTTTGCCACTTGTCTAGGCCCTCAGACCTTCGGCGAGATGAAAACATTTTTCCTGAATTTTTTTTCCTTTGCAGCATCTAAAGCAGAACGAAGGATAATAGGCGGTCAAAAAGTCACTACCGACAAGGCATACGTTGTACGTCTGATAATTTAATTTATTAATTAATTTTAATTTTTGTTTACGATTTTCTCTTCGTTATTTAATTAATTATTGCTTAATGCCAAGATGGACGAGGCAGTTTTGAAAAAAAAATTGACTTTCGATTTGCTATTCGTTTCGATTTGAGCATTTTTAACCAGAACCAGATGCCCTGATTTGAATACCTTACAAGCCGCCATGCTCCACAAGACACTGTAAGTCACCGTAAGCTGAAGCAACTTTCGCTTCAGCAAGGTGAGGATGGCTATCCTGCTCCACATCTGGATTCCGCTTCTGCTCAACATCAGTTGAAACAGGGTCATACGCCCAAACTTTCCCGTGCGTCCTCCCCATGGTCGGGCCGACCAGGGTGAAATTCAGTCTGCTGTCCGTAGTACCGAACCACCCTCGCGTATTGTGATGGGATGGTACAAGGAGATTTAGTGGGTGTGCCCCCCTACTCCCGAATTCCTGTCGAGGCCTTCTGAACTGGATAGAAAGGCGGGAGCTGGGGAAGAGTTGTCACATAACAACGACATCCCCGCTGGTATTCGCAAGATAAATTTCTCATAGTATAAAAAAGGGTCATTTGCCAACTCATCTGTGGAAAAAACAATACTTTCCAGGTTTACTTGACGAAAGCTTCGAAATCACCAAGAGCATACGACTATTGGCTATGCGGTGGGGCTCTAGTTACCACTTGGTACATAGTTACTTCGGCCGCTTGTGTAGAGGACGTGGAGTTCATGTACGCAATCGCTGGATACAAAAAGTATGTGCCTTCTGATGAAATAGATAAGGATCCGTGCACAAAGGAAACAAAGAAGAAAATAATCTACACTTGTGTACCAAGGAGTAAGTATTGCCTTACTTGAGACTATTCATTTCGCACTGTTTGTGTCGATCTCTGCCGCCTCTGTGGTCTGGTGGGACCACTGGTACAGACCCAGAGGTCCCGGGTTCGATTCCCAGCGGGAGGTACATGTTTGTGTACTCGGTTTGGTTAGTGGTAGTACTCGTTTGTCCACATGGCTAGCTAACACCATCTTATCTACGAGTAAATATGCGTCGCTATAACCTCAATGTTTGTAGCATTGCTGTGTTTCGGCAACATAGATAAGAAAGCCAGTACCTCAGTAGTTGAGGATTTCGGGTGAGATGCGCTTCCACCATTGGCCTTATCATCACTTGAAATCACTTATCATCAGGTGAAATGAAGGCACCGTGCTTACCCTTACCCTTAAGATCTGACAGATAAAAAACGACGGGTTGCACTCTGGGAGTGCCGGCAGAAGTGAAAACTTGAATATTAACGTTGTGCATTTTTGATATTTTGGAATGGTTAGGAAATAATTTTGCACGAATTGCTTTAATTATCAGTATAAAAGTACTCTCATTTATGTGGTAGAATACAATATTTATTTATTGGGCTATCGTACACAAACATGACAATTTATATTACATTAAAAAGTTATATTAGGTTATATTAAAAAATTATATTACGCCGCGCCAGCTGTCTACTCTCCATCCGTCTTACGAATTTTCGATCAGGTCACGTGTCCTGACGCGAGTTTAACATTTTTTACCCATTCCAAAAAAAGTGCACAACGCCGCTAAAGAAGTTTTCACTTCAAAAATATACTCTAATGGGCTGGAAATCTCGTTGTTTTTTTGTTTTTTTTTGTTTATGTTAAGACATGTTAAGACATAAACAAAAAAACTACGGGATTTCAAGCCGATTAGAGTATATTTTTTATCTGTCAGGTCTACTAACATCTTTGTAATTACAGAGTATGACTTCGACTATGAGAAAATTGAGAAATGGTCTTACATCGACATAGCCATTGTTAAAGTTGAGTCGGAGTACAATTTTAATGATCCAAAATACTTAGAGTTGTGCAGCTATAAACCAAAAGTAATTGCAATTAACTACGATACCAAATATCAAGAACCGGACACAGATGCAATTGTTTTTGGGTGGGGTCACGTTGAGAAATGGAGAAAGGTATGTCTTAGGTACTTCACATCACGTCAACGTAAACTAGAATTTATATTTATAAAATATAGTGAAAAAATTAAATGCCTACCCGACCCGGCCACGAATCGAACCTGGGTCTTCCGCAATCCGGGCGGCTTCACTATAAATATTTAAATTAGCTTAAGTGCACTAATTAGCACTTAAAACTAAAAAAATAAATTTAGAATCTATATGGCATTAAAGAAGTGTTGATAAACGAGATGAGTTAAAATTGTACCATACAAATTCTCGTTACCTTCAACGTGATCGAATTGCGAATGAAACTCACACTTGGCACGAAGATCTGCAAATGCCAAATAGAAGATAGAAGCGCTGCAATACGATTAGTATGAAGGTTAGGTTAGGTTAGGCCTGCCTATTTAATGTGGTGCCCACTTCCTCCTTCACCATCGCACCGCTCGCCATCGAAACTAAGCACACGCACATTTCCTGCAGCCACTGTTCTCTCAAATGGTTCACTTCCAGAAGAGCTTTATTCCACGTACTTGTCATGTGCTGTTACTCATTGAGCTACAACATGGACGATTTCAAAAGGGGTGTAAAGATGTTTTTCACAGGTTGGCAACACAAAAGCAACACCACTGATGATGCTCTTCTCATGTGTTGTGTTGTTGCCACGGGGGCGGCGGTACAAACAGATGGCTCGCCCGATAATTAAAATTATTGGTTACCAAAACTTCCCCTTATTTTTATTTTAAAGAGTTTTTTTTTCAGTCTTACGCATACAATGCTGTGAAAGTGTGTAAAAATAGAACTGCATAAAATGAGCTGGTGATGATGATGACTGTTCATAATAATAGAGTAATTTCGATTAATTTTCAGCCTGACGACAATAAAGATTACAACCAAGAATATTTACAATACGCATCAACAACGATACTCAACAAAAAAGATTGCAAGGCATACTTTACAAATTTCACCGGTCTTGACAATATTATAGACAAATACATGATCTGCACTCTAGAAAAGGGCAATATAAATGACAGAGGTGACGCGATAAATAAGCCGACACTGTTGGCTGATGGTTGTACGCCGATTCAAAAACTTTTGGCTGCAGGAGAAATTGCGGTAAGTAATATTTTTAGTGGGGCAATGGTTGACGCGCCCGGTCTGCGATTGATTAAGCAACGTTCACCACACCATTGCTTGTTACTGTTGCTGTTGCTTAATAACTAAAGATGTATCATCTCGAACTCCTCCGTGATTCGGAAGGCACGTAAAGCCGTTGATCCTGGCTGCATTAGTAGTCATTAACAATCATTGTTCGTATCAATTCAAGAAGATCTTGCTAAAACATGTAAAAACTCCCGGCTACTTATAACAAAAATCTCTCGAAATATTTATTAGATTTTTATGATGCACTTATTGTTAAAAAAATACGCTTTACTTGTCCATAGTGTGAGGAAGACGAGACATTAATTATGGATGACACCCGCAGGACAAATAAATATAATATGATGGCACGTATTCTGGAAAGGCAACAGAGAACACGAAGAGAAGGAATTTGCCAGGTAATTTATAGTTGACTAGACGACCCGACAGACATTGTCTTTTCTAAATTTTTATAAATATGTGATCGCTCTTCGAATTTACCATACATACCTATTTGTTTAAATACGGTTTGAATTTCGTTAGGTTATCAAATGAATGGTTATTTAATTGGTTGTTGTGGAGATCCTTGGGGGAGACCTTTGTCCAGCAGTGGACGTTTTTTGGCTGAGATGAATCATCATCATCAGATGATCAGATCAGATTTAGTCATTTAATCATCATCAGATGATGATGATGATTAAATGAAAATGTCTTGTGAATCCGCGGTTTCGAATGTCAACATTCGCCGAGGGGCTTGCTACGATACGAGCACATCGATGTCAAGTTGAAAATCAGTAGTTTCGAAGCTGTCGTCGCCACGACCCGAACTGACTCGAGCGTAGGCGGCTCCTGCGTCCGCGCCCCGCGTCACTGACAGTTCCGCGCCGCGCCGTACGTTGTACCGGAGCGTAGTGATGATATTTTGCTTCCACTTGGAAATATTAATTACTATGCAGATGATAATTTATTTATAATTTATTCACGGTAGGATTCACGATTCACCCCGCGGCTAGGCGAGTCGATACTATAGTTGCAAAAAAACCGGTTTAAACCAAAATCTGTGACTTAAAACTCGTTTTAAATTTGATAAAACGGTTCAAAATCATGACCACGTCATAGTGTAATAGTTAGAAATTATTACACTACGACGTGGGTTATGATTTTAATAATTTTAAACAAATTTAAACGAGTTTTAAGTCTCAAATTTTGGTTTAAAACGGTTTTTTTTTTGCAACTATAGTCGAGACTGAATAGAAACGAGTTAATCTTGTCATTGAGCTCAATCGAGAAAACAAAGGTCGAATCAAGAAAACATAGGTATGCACGTTCACGGCAAAATAGTCGCCATTCCTACCCCTTCCCTCTCTTCAAGTCACATCACTCGGCCTGCAGAGCAGTATTAACATGCTCGGTATGGCGATTCGCTGCGATTTGAACCAGAGAGACTACATCGAAGCCGTGATAAGTGAAACAGCCTCACGTAAACTCGGTGTCCTGAACAGGGTGCGGCGATTCTTCACGCCAGATCAGTTGTGTCTTTTGTATAAGACGTAGGTGTGGTCTTGCGTGGAGTATTGTTCGCACCTCTGGGACGGTTCCGCTAAGTACTTTCTCGATCCCTTGGACAGATTGCAGTGGCAGATCGGTAATGCAGAAATCACTAATACTTTCGAACCCCTGCAATGCCGTAGAGATATAGCGTCACTCAGCGTCTTCTACCGCTGTACCACGGCGAATGCTCTGAAGAGCTCTTTGATCTTATCCCGCCTACTCCCTTCCTCCATAGGAGTACGCGTGCTGCTCTCTGAAGTCACCGCTGCACTGTCTCGAACATTCCATCGCGCACAAAGAAATTTGGTGACTCGTTTCTTTGTCGCACTTCCAAAAGATGGAATAGTCTACCAGCACACGTTTTCCCTCCTTCCTATGACATGGGGTTCTTCAAACGAGGCGTGAAGAAGCACCTTATGGGCCGGTAGGGTGAGAGTGACTGATGTTGCGTTGTTTTCACGCTGCACCAGTTGTCCTTGCGTCTGGACTCCGTTTCCACTTAACATTAGGTGAAGTAGAGTCATTTGCCGAGCCAGGTATAAAAAAAATGATGGTTTCACTGTGTTCCGGAACAAAAAGGCACTCCTGGTTAGCCAGAACCCCGCGGCACCGCACCAACAGGGCATAACAACAACAACAACTTTCTGCTGCGTGTTGCGTCACCAACCACGGCCATGTATCTGCACTACGCCAATATGTATCGCCTGCACTACACTACTACCGTGAAGGAGATCGCATTACATACAAACGTAGACCAACTTTCTTTTGAAAGTGGAGCCGCTGGAGTCGCGCCACAACACTAGCTTCAAAGCATTTGTGGTGCGAGTCCCATCAACTAAGCTAGAAGCCTTCATGAGAGAAGACTTCTGACCTAGGGTGATCTATCTAGGGTGTTTAAACGTTTTCGTGAAAGACTACCTTTGAGCGCCACCGATGCGACACCGAAAGTGACTAAGTATAATATTACTTTAAAATTCAAATTCAAAATTCAAAATCATTTATTCAGTTTAGGCTACAAATAGCTCTTATGAACGTCATTATGCCATCGGTTCGTAAGTCTACTCTGGGCGGGAGATCTTGTACTGAGAAGAACCGGCAAGAAACTCAGCAAGTGTCCAGATCTTTTCTCCCTTACGAGTACATCGTCAAAAATATTGGAAAATGCCCTATCATAAAAGGACATTTTCCATCACAAATAAAAAAAACACATAATATAAAGGACAATCACATGAGAAAAAAAAAATTGTTTGCAAAAACACCATTTACCAGTTAAACCAGTTTACCAGTAAAAAATATATATTGGTATGTATATGTTAGTTTATAAGGTATATAACTATGGGCCTGTTATTTTGTAACTTTAAATTGTTGCCGGAATATAAACGAATCTATTATTTATTATTATTATATATTTCAGAACGACCACGGAGGCCCGTTAGTCTCGTGGATGGGTGGCCACGAGATGCTCATCGGCGTAGCTTCAGTGTTCAGAGTTACAAACGACTCTCGCTGCTCCGGGCCCTTCCTTTTCACCAGCACCCAATGTAATGGGATGTTCCTGGACTGCATCATCAACTCGGACCACAGAAAAAAGTAATGTAACACATCATTAATATATACTCACTGTATATAAGAAACTATAAACATTCAGTGCCTTACACAAAGAATAAGGTCCGAATAGTTATTATTTTGTCCCCGTCATGTAAACGTCATTTCAACATAGAGTAAAAGAGACAAAACACTTAATAATTTATTCTTTGTTTGTTTGTAAGGCACTCAATGTAAACATAATTGGAATTTTATTAGTTTATTACTAGATGGCGCTGTTTACTTAGCAGAATCGTGGTATAGTTTCGTTTACTCGAATGTATTAGTAGCCTATTCAAGTTTGTTAGTTACTCACCCACGACCTGGTCCACCCGAGCCGAGGTCCTAGCCTTTAGAGGCGCTTTCGGGTTAATAGGGTAGACCGGGTACAGTTGTAGCAGGGTACAGTAGTACCATCGGGAATATCTCTGTACCTACGCCCCGCACGCCCGTTCTCTTCCTCTCAGGGGCCCTCTAAAACACGTGCTGAAAACCAAAAACTAAACCTAAATCTAAAGCAAAAAAACCTAAGACTGAAGAAAGTGACTCAAGCACTGAAGAGGAAGAGTGTTTGTGCCTAGTATGCTAGGAATCCTTTGATTCTAGTAGACCAAATGAACAATGGGTATGAAAACTGTGCTCACGAAGAATGTACGCCACAAGAAAATTGTTACATATGTTACAATTGTGATTCCGAATAAGGAACTGAAGACTGATACTACAATTTTAATAGCTACGAGTACCTATGTTTAATATTATTTGATAGTAACAATAAATAGAAAATAGTTTTAACTTAATAACTAAAACACAAAGCATACATTAAAATTAATTACATTTTAATGACAATACTGATTACCGTAATAAGATGAAAAAAGTATTTTTTTTTATGTTTAAGGGATGATTGTACCAGGGGATAATTGTACCACGGCGAGGACAATTGTTACAAGTGATTTTCTATACAACTTGTTGATTAGTAACATTTGTTATTTTTGACTAATTGTAAGCGTCACAACTACAAAAACGTAGCTCTTATGTCCTAAAGAACCATGTTTTGTAGTCAATATTTTAAGATTAATTGTCTAAGACTAGGAAGGTTGTGTTTTAAGTTTGTCAGTTTTTTATATTTTTTACTTTTGAGAAGATTGTTATGCTTTGTTATTAGTTTAATAAAAAAAATGGTCTGCTGTCATAATTTAAATTAAATATATTTTTCTAACTTAAATACGTCATAAAACAATACATTGTTTCATGACATATTTGGTACAACTAACCCTGGGTAGGAGACATTTGTAGCAGTTCGCCTGTTCCGTTTAAATGTAAAATATCTCTGTTTTTTTCTACACACTTAAAGATGACGCTGCCCTAAAGCCAAAAAACTAAATATCAATACACATTGACACTATTGCCATGATATTATAAATTGAGCCAGAAATAAATGTTAAAGTTAAAATGTTACAATTGTACCCGGTCTACACTCGATCCAATACAAACGCCTCAGCGAATCTAAGAGACGAGAACATGCTTTCATGAAGCCATACCGCGAATCAGCTGAGTAAACAAAGCCATCTAGTAATATAATTTGGAACCAATAATGTTTAAAATTATTGTATACAGTTTTAGTGTTTATCGTGCTACTCGTACTCGTACATGGACATGTACGAGTAAAATTCGTACAAAAACGCATCTAAAGTGCCTGTCTCGATTTTCGCCAAAACGGAAATAGCAAAGAGAATAGGCTCCTTTATTAAATCAAGTTACTCGTTAAATTGTTTTTATTATTGCTTCTCTATATATATATAATATATCTTTATAGTAAATGTTGAAAGTTAAAACACTTTTTTTTTACTACAACAGCAACGACGATGACAAGAAACACCATCCGTAAATATACTTGACAATCACATTTATTAAAGTAATTTTTTAGGAAACATTTAAATTCTTTTACTACACTTGTGGACATAATACGGGTCAGTACGAAAAGTTAGAAAATCTCTTAAAATAATAGAGCTAGGAGCATGAATGAAACTGTATGTTGTAAATTAAAAAAAATTAAAAAAAATATATTGTAAAGATTTACACAGATTTACATACAGATGTATTGTAAACTTGTTTGTGGTACAAAACGAACTTAAAAGCCATATTAATACTTCGTATTGCCTCCACGGGCTTTTCTTACAGTTGCCAGATGATTGGGCATGCTGTTTATTAAGTTTGTTATGCGATGATGGGATATTGTTCCATTCTTCTACTAAAAAAAGTTTCAGATCTCTAAGTGTAGCTGGAGCGGGGTTCCGATTTCTCACACGCCTTCCGAGCTCGTCCCAAGCGTGCTCATGTGGCAGTATAATTTTGTTGTAATGTTTAGTTTAAATTTTGTTCTTTGTCATATATAAATAAATATAAGTAGTTATTTAAGATTTTTCTTAAATTTTAAATTATTATACGCTAGTTTTCAAGAAAAACGCCAAAAGACATTGCGATTAAAAAGTAAAATAAAGCACTTTCGGTAGTTTCAATCAAAGGAGCCGAAACAGAGAGGCCGCAATGCCTTCACCGCTTACACGTGCCCCTAGTTTCATTCAAAAGAGCCGACAGAGAGGCCGCTCTTCAAAATATTATCATTTTTGTGCCGGTTCCTGGTCTTCTAATGTTTAGCCTAGTTTTTTAGAAACGTTGCACGACTCTTTGCACCGTAGAAAGTGACAGGCCTGTTACTCTCGCTGTACTTCTCTGACTTATGCCTTCTTATAACCTGGTGACGATACGTGTACATTCTTCTGGCGTTAGCGACATGATAGTAATTCAATAATGACCGTGAAAGATGATGATGACTGTCTTTTATAATTTTGATTTGACAGAATGAAAATAAAAGTGAGAAAACAAGCAAAAGTAAAACACGTGTGATTTGAATTTATTACCAAATTCGAACTTTGGTATTTTTTTTCTCTATACAGTAACGATATTAAAATTCTCCATAATATAAAGTTAGTTTCATACTTGTAATATTATAAATTTACAAGACGCATAGGATTTAATCGCTAACCCGTATTATTTGTCCACGAGTGTAGTTAGATGTTATACTTTATTTTATCATCATTATTATTTTTTTAATTGCATTTATTTTCACTTAAGAATTGTTTTCGTATTTTGAACACCATAATAAACACTATCTTTTGTTTTCACTACAGAAAAGAAAAGGATAAGAGGTAAAGTTACAGTTATAACGCTACTAACATTTATATTTACATGAAATTTTCATTATTTGTGATCTGTGTTATAGTGTGAGCAATAAAATGTTTTATCTGACGACTTCCATAGCCGAGTGACTTGCACGCCGGACTTTGGGCAACGCTGACTCTAAAGTCCCGGGTTCTATTCCCGGTCAAGTCATTGAAATTTTCATTGTTTGTGTTCTGTGTTATAGTGTGAAAATATTATGCGCCTTTATTAAATCAAGTAACACTATTATATTGTTTTTGTTATTGCTTCTCTCTAGGAAATGTTGAAAATTAAAATACTTTTTTTACTACAACAGCCACGAGAGTGACAAGAAGAACCATTCGTAAATATACTTGACAATCACATTTAGTAAAATTGTTGTTTAAGAAATCATTAACTGATTATTTAAATTATTATAATAGTTAAATATTATATTTTCTTATATCTTCTTATTTTTTTATTACAATAATTTTTGCTTAATATTTTTTTTACTTAATTCGAAAACCATAAAAAACACCGTCTTTTGTTTTTACTACAGACACGAAAAAGATAAGAGGTAAAAAAACAGTTATAACATTACTAATATATATTTTTTATGAAATTTTCATTGTTTGTGTTCTGTGTTATAGTGTGAGAATATTATGCGCCTTTATTAAATCAAGTAACACTATTATATTGTTTTTATTGTTGCTTCTATATAGGAAATGTCGAAAATTAAAATACTTTTATTACTACAACAGCCACGAGAGTGACAAGAAGAAGCATTCGTAAATATACTTGACAATCACATTTAGTAAAATTATTGTTTAAGAAATCATTAACTGATTATTTAAATTATTTTAATAGTTAAATATTATATTTTCTTATATCTTCTTATTTTTTTATTATAATAATTTTTGCTTAATATTTTTTTTACTTAATTCGAAAACCATAAAAAACCCCGTCTTTTGTTTTTACTACAGACACGAAAAAGATAAGAGGTAAAAAAACAGTTATAACATTACTAATATACAGCGTGGGTAGGAGTATACCGACAAATTATAACCAAAGATTCTAATGCCTACTTGGACAAAAAAAAGTAATATAAACATGGGCCAGTAAAGCCTAATTTTCGAGATATTAATTTTTTAAGTAATTCACAAGTTCAAAAAATCTCAAGGGTAACACGCCCTAACTATTTGACGTAATCACACACACCTTCACACAAGTACATAGTAATAATTAATAATCAATGTCTCACACTGACGTTGACTTCATTCGTCGTTTATCGTATTTTGTCGGAGTCTTTCGTGAAGTTTGACGTTTTCTATTTCACTCTTTGAACTTAGGTTTTGTTTACAAGGAAGTACTATTAATATTATATAATTATTATTTTTGTTCTAAAAATAAAGTAAGTTAATTACGCAGTTTTAGACCCATGTTGATAGTACATAATTTACTCGTAATACCACCAGGAATCCTTGGTTTCAATTTGTCGGTATACTCCTTCCCACGCTGTATATTTTTTATGAAATTTTCATTGTTTGTGTTCTGTTCTATAGTGTGAGAATATTATGTGCCTTTATTAAATCAAGTAACACTATTATATTGTTTTTATTGTTGCTTCTATATAGGAAATGTTGAAAATTAAAATACTTTTTTTACTACAACAGCGACGAGAATGACAAGAAGAAGCATTCGTAAATATACTTGACAATCACATTTAGTAAAATTATTGTTTAAGAAATCATTAACTGATTATTCAAATTATTTTAATAGTTAAATATTATATTTTCTTATATCTTCTTATTTTTTTATTAAAATAATTTTTGCTTAATATTTTTTTTACTTAATTCGAAAACCATAAAAAACACCGTCTTTTGTTTTTACTACAGAAAAGAAAAAGATAAGAGGTAAAAAAACAGTTATAACATTACTAATATATATTTTTTATGAAATTTTCATTGTTTGTGTTCTGTGTTATAGTGTGAGCAATAAAGTGTTTTATATATTTATCTATCTATCTAGCTATCTACTAACACATAAAAGCCATCTTACAATTCGGTATTCCATACAAACAAAATAATTGTTCAAATTATTTCAACCCAATAAGTCAACTAAAATGAAACTTTTTTGACCGTGAGTAGAAAACATTTAAAAACCGTTAAAGTTTACTATGGAAAGTTTTTAATTGCTTAAAAATCGGTTGAACATACGTAATGTGCAACTGTAAATGTAGCGTTTGTATCATTTAAAATGGCTAAGAGCTTTAAAATTGGTATGGGATAACGAAATGTATAATTGTGTTTAACCATTTTGTAAAACAAAAACTGTTGATTTAATTATTTATTAAATTAAGTATAGTAATGTTCTTGTTTCTGAATCCACTGTGTTACTCATTTGTTATACACATTTCTCGCTCCCTTTTTTTAAAGAGAGTTTGCTGATTGCTTGAGGTGCTTTTTTCAGCGTCACCAGACTTTTTTAGGAAAAACCCGAGCTTTGAGGCTGTAGGTTCCGAGGTTCTAGCCTTTAGTCCTCAGTTCTCGGGTTGTTCCACTATCGATCCGATCCGAACGCCTCAGATAATCTAGAGAACGAGAACATGCTTGCATAAAGCCATCCTCTTTAGAAACCCTCTGAAGATGTTTTGATCACACGGCTTGAGAAACCCTTTAAGTTTCTCACCGTCCACAAAATATTCGGTTAAACTGTAAAGACTATAGGCGACCAAGTGCCTTTTAATTGGAAGTCCTGTTGATGTACCGCCTTTTAGGCGAAAACTGTTCGTAGCCTTTGTTCAGTAAACGAAACCATAGCGCGATTGAGCTGAGTACCTAAACAGCGCCATCTAGTAATAAAATTCGGAACCAATAACGTTTCATGTTTGCTGATTTTCGCTGGACATTTTCAACTTCATCGGGCTTTTTTGAGGGCGGCGAGAAACATAAGCTCCTCAAGCCGTGTGAAACGAAGCACCCTAAGAGGTTTCCTAGAGGGAACGGCATCACGCACTAGTGCGTGTCCCCGTGCCCAGCTAGATTCTCCGAGGAGTTTGAATTGGATCGAGGAGCGGAATAACCCGAGGGCGGCACTTAAGGCTCGGACCTCGGCTCGAGTTGACCGGGTCGTGGGGGTGGGGAGAAACACCCAGGTACATGTCTGTACCTGGTATAGAGTGCGTGTGATCCGGCTTGTCGTACTCTTGTTTTACGAGTATGGTGTCTTGGGCCTAAACTAGTGCGCATGTTTAGTGTATTATGTAAATGTGTAGAGGCATTTAGAGGATTGGACGGGGGGGCATTCGCGTCTGCTAAAGTGGTCGTCAGGGTCATCCAGGACGTGTCTAGGACAATGAGATGTGTACAGCATTTATCATGCATACTCGTACTTCTTCTTCGTGTAATTCGAACAAAAACGCATCTAAAGTGCCTCTCTTGATTTTCACCGAAACGGAAATAGCACAGAGTATACTTATAATAAATCAAGTTACATCTTTACATGGTTTTTATCGTTGCTTCTATATAGTAAACGATGAAAATTAAAACGCTTTTTTTACTACAACAGTCACGTATTTATGAGAAGTCATTAAAATGTTACTAAAATTATTTAGAGAATTATTGTATTTTATTGCATATTTATTCGTTTTATTTATTCTAATTTGTTATTTTTAAAAAAAGTTATATTTTGTTATTTACAACAACAGCCACGAGAATGACAAAGACATCAATTCGTAAGTATACTTGACAATCACATTTAGTAAAGTTATTTTTTATGCCTTCTTATAACCTAGTGACGATACGTGTACATTCTTCTGGCGTTAGCAACATGATAGTAATTCAATAATGACCGTGAAAGATGATGATGACTGTCTTTTATAATTTTGATTTGACAGATTGAAAATAAAAGTGAGAAAACAAGCTAAAGTAAAATACGTGTGATTTGAATTTATTACCAAATTCGAACTTTTGGCATTTTTTTTCTCTATACAGTAACGATATTAAAATTCTCCTTAATATAAAGTTAGTTTCATACTTGTAATATTATTAATTTACAAAACGCATAGGATTTCATCGCTAACCCGTATTATTTGTCCACGAGTGTAGTTAGATGTTATACTTTATTTTATCATCATTATTTTTTTTTAATTGCATTTATGTTCACTTAAGAATTGTTTTCGTATTTTGAACACCATAATAAACGCTATCTTTTGTTTTCATTACAGAAAAGAAAAGGATAAGAGGTAAAGTTACAGTTATAACGCTACTAACATTTATATTTACATGAAATTTTCATTATTTGTGATCTGTATTATAGTGTGAGCAATAGAATGTTTTATCTGACGACTTCCATAGCCGAGTGACTTGCACGCCGGACTTTGGGCAACGCTGACTCTAAAGTCCCGGGTTCTACTCCCGGTCAAGTCATTGAAATTTTCATTGTTTGTGTTCTGTTCTATAGTGTGAGAATATTATGTGCCTTTATTAAATCAAGTAACACTATTATATTGTTTTTATTGTTGCTTCTATATAGGAAATGTTGAAAATTAAAATACTTTTTTTACTACAACAGCGACGAGAGTGACAAGAAGAAGCATTCGTAAATATACTTGACAATCACATTTAGTAAAATTATTGTTTAAGAAATCATTAACTGATTATTCAAATTATTTTAATAGTTAAATATTATATTTTCTTATATCTTCTTATTTTTTTATTATAATAATTTTTGCTTAATATTTTTTTTACTTAATTCGAAAACCATAAAAAACACCGTCTTTTGTTTTTACTACAGACAAGAAAAAGATAAGAGGTAAAAAAACAGTTATAACATTACTAATATATATTTTTTATGAAATTTTCATTGTTTGGGTTCTGTGTTATAGTGTGAGCAATAAAGTGTTTTATATATTTATCTATCTATCTAGCTATCTACTAACACATAAAAGCCATCTTACAATTCGGTATTCCATACAAACAAAATAATTGTTCAAATTATTTCAACCCAATAAGTCAACTAAAATGAAACTTTTTTGACCGTGAGTAGAAAACATTTAAAAACCGTTAAAGTTTACTATGGAAAGTTTTTAATTACTTAAAAATCGGTTGAACATACGTAATGTGCAACTGTAAATGTAGCGTTTGTATCATTTAAAATGGCTAAGAGCTTTAAAATTGGTATGGGATAACGAAATGTATAATTGTGTTTAACCATTTTGTAAAACAAAAACTGTTGATTTAATTATTTATTAAATTAAGTATAGTAATGTTCTTGTTTCTGAATCCACTGTGTTACTCATTTGTTATACACATTTCTCGCTCCCTTTTTTTAAAGAGAGTTTGCTGATTGCTTGAGGTGCATTTTTCAGCGTCACCAGACTTTTTTAGGAAAAACCCGAGCTTTGAGGCTGTAGGTTCCGAGGTTCTAGCCTTTAGTCCTCAGTTCTCGGGTTGTTCCACTATCGATCCGATCCGAACGCCTCAGATAATCTAGAGAACGAGAACATGCTTGCATAAAGCCATCCTCTTTAGAAACCCTCTGAAGATGTTTTGATCACACGGCTTGAGAAACCCTTTAAGTTTCTCACCGTCCACAAAATATTCGGTTAAACTGTAAAGACTATAGGCGACCAAGTGCCTTTTAAGTGGAAGTCCTGTTGATGTACCGCCTTTTAGGCGAAAACTGTTCGTAACCTTTGTTTAGTAAACGAAACCATAGCGCGATTGAGCTGAGTACCTAAACAGCGCCATCTAGTAATAAAATTCGGAACCAATAACGTTTTATGTTTGCTGATTTTCGCTGGACATTTTCAGCTTCATCGGGCTTTTTTGAGGGCGGCGAGAAACATAAGCTCCTCAAACCGTGTGAAACGAAGCACCCTAAGAGGTATCCTAGAGGGAACGGCATCACGCACTAGTGCGTGTCCCCGTGCCCAGCTAGATTCTCCGAGGAGTTTGAATTGGATCGAGGAGCGGAATAACCCGAGGGCGGCACTTAAGGCTCGGACCTCGGCTCAAGTTGACCGGGTCGTGGGGTGGGGAGAAGCACCCAGGTACATGTCTGTAAATGGTATAGAGCGCGTGTGATCAGGCTTGTCGTACTCTTGTTTTACGAGTATGGTGTCTTGGGCCTAAACTAGTGCGCATGTTTAGTGTATTCTGTAAATGTGTAGTGGCATTTAGAGGCTTGGACGGGGGGGCATTCGCGTCTGCTAAGGGATCGTCAGGGTCATCCAGGACGTGTCTAGGACAATGAGATGTGTACAGCATTTATCATGCGTACTCGTACTTCTTCTTCGTGTAATTCGAACAAAAACGCATCTAAAGTGCCTCTCTCAATTTTCACCGAAACGGAAATAGCAGAGAATATACTTATAATAAATCAAGTTACATCTTTACATGGTTTTTATCATTGGTTCTATATAGTAAACGATGAAAATTAAAACGCTTTTTTTACTACAACAGTCACGTATTTTTGAGAAGTCATTAAAATGTCACTAAAATTATTTAGGGAGTTATTGTATTTTATTGCATATTTATTAGTTTTATTTATTCTGATTTATTATTTTAAAAAAAAAGTTATATTTTGTTATTTACAACAACAGCCACGAGAATGACAAAGACATCAATTCGTAAGTATACTTGACAATCACATTTAGTAAAGTTATTTTTCAAGAAATCATTAACTGATTATTTAAATTATTTTAATAGTTAGATATTATACTTTATTTTATCTTCTTTTAGTTGTATTAAATTTTTACTTAACAATTTTTTTACGTAATTCGAAAACCATAATAAGCACCATCTTTTGTTTTTACTACAGATCCGAAAAGAATAAGAGGTAAAATTAAAAGTTATATATAACACTATTCATATTACATTTTTATTAAATTTTCATTGTTTTTTTTCTGTGTTATAGTGTGAGCAATTAAATGTTTTATCTATCTATCTAGCTATCTACTAACGCATAAGAGCCATCAAACAATTCGGTATTCCAAACAAAATAAAAAGTTCAAATTATTTCAATCTAAAGCAACTGAATTTGAATGCCCTAACGATCATGACAGAAACACAAGCATAAATGATATGTTATATGATAAGATATAAATGATTTCGTTATTATACAAAAATGGTTAAGCGACCACAACCTCCAAATAAACATGAACAAAACAAAAATCATACAATTTAGACTCCATCAAAAACGACCTCTGTATCTCAGTAAAGATGTAAGGGCTTTCATAAGTCCTCGGGCGGACTTCTTGAGAGAATTTGAAAAGTGACGTTGCACTGTTTTGTTTCATTTGCCAACACTCATGCACACTCACGAACACTTAACGGTTAATAATCCACCATTATTTCACATTAATATTCGAAATAACACAAATTTTCGAAAATAAAATAAAACCGCAGACATGACTCTTCACTTTCCCGCCAAGAAGTAAGAAAATAAAAAAATAGTTTTTTTTTTTTCATTTAATTGATGGCTTCGTGCGATTAGCACATTTAGCCAGTGTCAAAGTAATAAGTAAAAAATAGATTAGAGAATTAACAATTACGTATATTTTTTTACAAATTATAAAGAGAATGCAGTAAATACTCATTAGAAGACATTTGACATAAATCAAAATGATGACACAATAATAGTCACTTAAAATAATATATCAGATTATAATATGTCTTGTTTTTATTATCGATTTTAAATGCACGCTTCCGACTCCGTATAATATATCAGATATATATAGATATATGTCTTGTTTTTATTATCGATTTTAAATGCGCGCTTCCGACTCCGTATATATTTTTTTTCAAATCATAAAGAGAATGCAGTAAATACTCATCAGAAGACATGTCAAAAGAACTCCTTATGCGGAAATAAAAAAGGTCGAATGTGGCGAACGCTGCAATATACACTATTTATGTGATTAATTTTTTAAATGCAATTTTATTTTATTTTATTTAACAATGCAATGTGTGCTAAACTTGCCCGAACTATCACAATTGTATTGTAATATAATTTGTAGTTTTTAAATAACTAAGCGCCCACGATCACCTATGTAGACTTGCAACACCCTTTAAACAGGGTCCATATTACTAAAATTTTAGCCCTAAGTCTAATGTCTAATGTTTGTCAGTAGCTACATGTGCAATAAATAAATAAATAAATAAATAAATAAATAAATAAATAAATAAATAAATAAATAAATAAATAAATAAATAAATAAATAATTTTCATAGCCGTGAATAAAAAACATTTAATAAACGTTAAAGTTTACAATGGAAAGTTTTTAATCGCTTAAAACCTGTTGAACAAACGTAATGTGCAACTGTAAATGTAGGTAACGAATGATTTATAAAAAGCTCTAAAAGGCTTTAAAACTGGTATGGGATACTGAAATGTAATGAACGGTTTTTATCAATTTTGTAAAACAACAACTGTTGAATTTAATTAAATATTCAATTCTATTAAATTGAATAATAATATGTAAATTTTCTTGATTCTGAATCCACGCCGTGTATTGCTCATTTGCCATACGTATTTCTTGCTCCTTTTTTTTGAAGAGAGTTTGCTGATGGTTTCAGACACCCTTTTCAGCGTCACCAAACTTTTTAAGGAAAAATCCGAGAATCCCTTTAAGTTTCTCTCGATCTACAAAATATTCAGTTACGCTGTAAAGACTATGTAGGTGACTAAATGCCTTTTAAGTGGAAGTCCTGTTGATATGCCGCTTTTTAGGCGAAAACTGTTGGTGAAATTAAACTTAAGTAAACGAAACCATAGCGCAATAGGCTAGTTGACTTTTTAATAACTGCTTAATACTTTAGCTTATTATGCATTTTATCGAAAATAAAGATTTATTTATTTTTAATTAAACATTTACATTATAAATTTCGCGTTTTAAAAAACCAATTTAAATTTTGCTACAAAACGCACAAGACTATCAGTGCATCTTGAATGACGTTACGCCGTGCAAAACAAACCAAAGAGCACAAAGTAACTTGTTGTTTACATACGGAAAGTGTTTTCGATAGTAGTTAGTTTTTATCGTTTAAAAATGAATTTCCCATTTTATAAGTACTGTATCATCATCATCATCATCAACTCAGCCAAAAGACGTCCACTGCTGGACATAGGCCTCCCCCAAGGATCTCCACAACGATCGGTTTTGTGCTGCTCGCATCCAGCGGCTTCCCGCGACCTTCACCAGATCGTAGGTCCACCTTGTTGGAGGCCTGCCCACACTGCGCTTTCCGGTACGCGGTCGCCACTCGAGGACTGCTCCGCCCCAGCGGCCATCAGTCCTGCGAGCAATGTGCCCTGCCCACTGCCACTTGAGTTTAGCAATTCTTCGGGCTATGTCGGTTACCTTTGTTCTTCTGCGGATCTCCTCATTTCTGATTCGATCTCGCAGAGAAACCCCGAGCATAGCCCTCTCCATTGCTCTGTACTGTAGTACTGTATAGTGCCCCAATATTACTCCATTGTTTAGAACTTATATAAGTTCCAAACAATGGGGAAATACGGGAAAAGTGGTTAAAACTAGCAAGAAGAGATAATGCTCATAGTTTATCAACCGGTTCAAGAATGTATTTTGAAGGTCACTTTGATGTAAGTATTTCACGCAACAGTCAATAACTTATTTTGAGCAAACTAGATGTGTTTTGTAGAATCCCTATTTTCCAAATAAATACTTACATGACTTCAGGTTAAATTGTTTCACTTTTAGGAGTTAGCATTCTATTTTAGTTTTCTAATTAATGTAACAAACATACTCTTTTTATTATTCTAGTTGCCAAATGATATTATTAATTATATGGAGTATCATATAAAGGGAATAGTGTCACAAGTGCGCATGAAACCAGGTTGTATGCCAAGTAAATTTGGATGTCAAGAAGACAAGAAAACGAACATGCAGCAATACAGAACGGCCATATATTCTAGATTCTAGAATAACAAAGAAAGATGATAATAGCAGAGTGTCTGAATGAATCAAAAGAAAGTTGTACTCCAAGTTCTGCTCTTAAAGATACTTCTGATACAAGTTCAAGTATGTACCTATAACATCAAACAACATAACCACCTTAATGATTTAAAGTTTGAGATGGCAAATACCCACTTATTACCATTATAAAGCTATTTTGTTGTATTTCTTTTTCAGATGTTGAAACAGTTGGAGGAAATGTGCTAGAAATCTTATGTCAACAGTCGACAGATAAATCTGTTCAAGCATTTATAACCTACAAATTCAGAAGTAAGGCTGTGCACACCAATGTGAAATTGATAGATCAGGCATTATCACCTTTAAAACATTCTGTAACATCCAGGTCCACATCCCCATTTAATACTGTAACCGTTACAAAATCAAAACCTTCTGTATCCGGTCTAAGCAAAATTGCAAAAAATATCTTATGGATCCGAGACAAACCTAATTTTTTAAAAAGAAATCACTAGTACACACAACCGTATATAATTTTAATGATAAATTGATAAAAAGTCTACAATTTGATAAATATGAGTCGCGACCGAGAGAACGTCCGGTGTAACCAAGAGCTCGAGCAAAAGTGCCAAGGCGTGCCGGCGGCCGCTCCCACGAGGCCTCCCCACTACCACTCGGCTCGGTAACAGCCGATCGCGGTCAGGCGATCTGACGTCACTATGACGTAGCGGGTGGCATTTCTAAGAATATTTATTGAAGAAGAACATTCAGACAGTGATATTTCTTTATATATACCATCTGTAGCTGCCAATAGTCCCTCACTGTCACTATTAATGGCTTCACTACAAGTTAAATCATCTTCTGGCTGTAGTGAATTAATCTAAGAAGACAAAAAAACAAAAGCAACAAAGGTCATGTTGAATACAATTTAAAAAATTGAGAAAAAGCCAAGATTATACATAGGTCTTCCAATTAGTTGTTACTACTTGATTAATTTAACAAAAGATTGTATAAATATTACCAAACACCATTTTATTACTCTATTTAAATAAAATAAGATTAGATAGAAAAAATCAGCTGTTAGATGATTGTGGAATGACCCACTAAGTCTAAGCAAGATATTTAAAAAAAATATACCCATGATAGCCAGTGTCATGTGTCCTTTTATTGTGGAATTAGACAGTGCAATGATTCAACAGAATCTGTCCTAAACCGAACAACTCATTAAAAGGACCTTACCTATTTCATTCAGGCATAAATAATATAATATTAGTTGCATTATAGATTGCCTTGAAATTGAGGTGCAAAAGCCATCTAAGGCAGTAAATCGAACAACACCATCCTGAACGTGGTCAGCGATAAGCTGGACAGCCCCCTTCTGGGGCACTGGGTCCAAGCACAAGTGCGTGTGCCCGGAGCCCCAGAGGGCGGCAGATATCTAAATTAATTTTTGTATTTACTAACATAGTTTTTTAAGTCATTTGTATACTAACAATATTATGGGCAACAGCCTGAAATAAATAGATTTTATTTTTATTTTATTTATTTTTTTATTTTAAATCAAGCTCTGACATGGTCAGAGTACAAAAAAGCAAATACTATAAAGTTTTTAATATCCTGTACACCAAATGGACTAGTGAATTATATTTCTTCAGGTTTCGGAGGCAGAATCACTGACACATGTTTAGTTGAATCGTGTGATTTTATGAAGACCTTAAAAAGTGATATGTGTGTTATGGCAGATAAAACATGTAGAACAATATTTTAAAAATCAGGTTTTACACTAGTAAGACCTCCAAGTGTTGAAAAAGGAGTGAAAATGAGTAAAAATGAAGCGAAGCTAACGAAACAGATTGCCAGCTTGAGGATTCATATAGAGAGAGTTATTAGGCATTTACGTGAATTTTATATAGGTACTTAGACCACATGCATGTATTACTTTCAAATTTGTAAAAATTCTTGACGAGATAACGATCATAGCAAATGCATTAATTAATTTCCAAGATTCTTTAATAAAATAAAACTAAGGGAAACTTTAAGATTGTTTTTTTATTTCAAATATGTTATAGTTCCACACTTTGATATAACAATGGGTATGGTATTGGTTTGGTTTTCCAAAAGTTTAATAATTTATTATTAATCAAATTCTCAACATACTCAATATTGAATGGCACACTTAAAATCTCCACTTTTTAATTTTCACTTTAATCTGGGTCCGCTATACGAGTACAAAAGAATAAATTTTTCTTTTCTCTTAAATACACTTGAACTGAAATATTATATAGCATTTAAGCTTATAATGAATACTTTATACTTATGTTTACTTACAAGGAAGTTTTAACATTGCGAAATTCAGATGAGCAGAAGTCACTGTTCGACACGAAAGAATTTCCAAGCTTATCGGCATCGATTCTGAGCAAATTATTACTGTCGACTTTGCTAAATCCAGATTCCATGGTGAATTCTCTCAATTAGAACTAGCAAAAACTGTATCAACTTGATATTAGTTGCTAAAAACCAAAATTTAATATGATAATTAGCGATACTCGAACAACTTGAAGAAACCAAAGACAATTTAACACTACGTTTAGAAAAAACGTCCGTCAATGACATTGACAAGATTAGTGTTTTGCACGGCGTGACGTAACGCTTTCTGATTGGTGTTCACTGGCACGTGACTAAAGGTTTAATTTTACGAAATTTATTTCTTTAAAATATTTATCATCTGTAACGCTTTTAACAATTAAAATTGTTTGTTATTTTCTCTATAATATAATCAATCATTATAAACCCCTATCTATCATATTTACTCTTAATGGACAAAAGCTTATAAACAGCGCCATCTAGTAATTAAAATTGAAACTAATAATAATTATAGTTTCCGCATTTATCGTGCGTACTCGTACTTCTTCGTATGTACGAGTGAAATAAAAAAAACGTATCCAAAGAGTTCCTGCCTCGATTTTCACCGAAACGGAAAAAGCAGAGAGAATAGGCGCCTTTAATGAATCCAGTTACATCTTTATATTGTTTTTATTATTACTTCTCTATAGTAAACGTTGAAAATTAAAACGCTTTTTGTACTACAAGAGCCACGTATTTTTGAGAAGTCAATAAATGGTTACTAAAATTATTTAAAGAGAGATTATATTTTATTGCAAAATTATTCGTTTTTATTTGTTCTAATTTATTATTTAAAAAAATGAAAGTTTTTATTTTGTTATTTACAACAACAGCCACGAGGATGGCAAAGACATCAATAAGTAAGTATACTTGAGAATCAGAACAGTTATTTTTGAGAAGTCATTAAATGGTTACTGAAATTATTTATAGAGTTATTATATTTTTTATATAATTTTAATATATAATTTTAATATTTTTTTATTACTTTTGAATATTAAATATATTTTTTTCCACAATAGCGATGATGAGAAGACCGTCGACAAGGATGAGTAAATATACTTGACAATCCCATTTAGTTCAGTTAATTTATTAGAAGTCAATAAATTATTATTTAAAGATTTGTTACGTGCATATACGCACGATAAAATCGGAGTGCCAAGTTTTGTTTGACATTAAATCGCGTTAACGAGAACAAAAATTCGTATGGTATTGAAGCAGCGCCTCCTGGTGACAAGGAGGTGACCTAAAATTTTGCTATAACTACAACTTTTTGTGATCGAATAGCGAATGGAACTCGCGCTAGCCATCATAGAAATACACACCGGCCTAAGTCTCGATTTTCACCGAAAAGGAAGCAAGATCATATTTATGACAATCACATTTAGAACAATATTTTTTTGAAAATTTATTAAAAATGGTCTACCGTTATTTAATTTGGTAAGCAACAAAAATCTACTGTCAAATCGTTAAAATAACAAACAAAGATTTTGATCGCATTTAATAAAAATCAGGCTGCAACCCATGTTTTGAAAACTATTTTAATGATTATGTCTATATATGTTTATTAATGTTTATTAACCCTTTCACGAGCAATACAGTTTTAGATTTCATTTCATTGGTTTTCAATATTATTCCAAGTGCACAGAGTTCAATATTCGGTGGCAACATAGCTACCATTGCCTTCGAAAGGGTTAAGTAATATTAAAACATATACAGATTTAGAGTAGACTTACGAACCGATGGCACAATGACGTTCATAAGAGCTATTTGTAGCCTAAACTGAATAAATGATTTTGAATTATGAATTTTCAATCGTCAACCTATAATGGTATCATAAACATTTAAATATTTCTGCTTAGTTTATCAAAATTTAGTTGTACATGTATAATAAAAGTCTAATTATTATTAATTACTTTACTGAATAAAAAAGTCTATTCAGTAATTACCAGTGGTCGGAGTAGGTATATTGAATTAAGGTCACTGACATCAAACGTATATGTTAATATGGATACTCCTCCGAGTTTCCGGATTATTATGATAAAAATACCGAAACATCGAAATTATTACATGAAACTAGTTAAAAATGTATCAATACTCTCAACGCTATGCTGCTAGTGGCGTAGATGACCAGAATTTAATAGTAAAAAATGACTGGTGTGTAAAAACCTTGTTGTAGTAAAAGTGTTGGAGTAAAAGCCTAAGCATGTATAAAATGATATAATAATAATATTCATTTCAACACACGACATCCGGCAAACAGGGTCTTTTGTCCTCTTATCTCTATGCTCAACGCATCTGACCAATTAGAATCAAGTATCCAGGATGACTCATTGACTGTTTGTTCGAAAACAATGCGCTCGCACCGACATCCAGACCAAGTGGCTCACTCACTTATTTCGGTTCGTGGAGTGCGCTTATTTTATGTGTTGTGAATATCTTGACTTGACCCTGGCTTGTTTACTGTCTTCTGAAATCTACTTAAAACGACGAATTTGGCTTATAACTACGGACATCGATTTATTACTCTTGGATTGGGCCCATTTGAAGTTGTTTTTGTACGGGTAAGTTTTAATTATTTTCACTATTTAAGAAGGTTTTAGAACTTGGAAACAGTTAAAAAAATCACTTTATAGCAATCATCACAGCGCATGAGAGTCCGGTACGCACACCGCAGGGCTATCACCGCTTCAGTTAAAAAAAACACTTTATATGAAACAGAATTTCATTATCGACTTTACAGTTGTGTATGTATATATTGTAAATTTAAATCATTGTTTTAGGTGAGATATAAATAAATATGGCAAAGGTCAAGGCTGAAACAGTGCAAAAGTGGTTATTGCACTATCCTGAGCTACTTTACGATAACGCTAGTGGCACTATATACTGTACAAAGTGTGAAAGTCATTTGAAAGCTGTGAATAGAGGCAACATTACCAAACACATTGAAGGCGCTGTACATCAAGGAAAATTTAAGAGACCGCAAGAGGAATTTTACTTCGACCTCATTAAGTTCCTGATTCTATGCAATATTCCTTGGTCGCAAATGAAAAATCCAGCGTTCAAAGAGTTTTTTCAGAAATATATGTGCAGTACTTGTTGTTGCGTTTGTACCAATCGTAAAGTGGTTGACGAATCACAGTTACGAAAAGTTTATTTGGAGAAGTTTTATAGGAATAAAATCAATTCGATTTATGAAACTAATAAAAATGAGAAACTATGGATATCGCTGGATGAGACAACAGACATTTTTGGTCGATACATAGTCAATTTCCTAATAAAACCATTGCATCCTAGTAATAGTGCAGGCCGGCCTTATTTGATTGCTTGTAAAATGCTAACAGCAGTAAATGGACAAACAATAACACAATTTGTACTGCAATGTCTAGAAAATTTATGGCAAAACACTTTTGAAGCGAAAGTTGACAATATTTTAATGCTTTGCACTGACAGTGTAGCGTACATGCTATCTGCAGGGCGAAATTTAAAACATTACTTACCTGAAATGAAGCATGTGACATGTTTGGCGCACGCTCTTCATCGTGTAAGTGAGCAGATAAGGTCAGAATACAACGATGTTGATATTCTTATATCAAATGTTAAAAAAGTATTTTTAAAGGCTCCTAGTAGGGTAAACATTTTAAAAGAAAAATATCCTGACTTACCGTTGCCTCCGCAACCAGTCATTACCAGATGGGGTACTTGGTTACAGGCAGCATCTTACTACGCTCAACATTTAGATAAAATAAAAGAAGTTTTATCCTGCTTGAGCAGTTCTGATGCTATAGCCATACGAAACGCAAAAAACATTTTGGAAAAACAAAATTTAGAAAATGATTTAAAATATATTGAAGAAAATTACTCTATTATACTACTAGCCCTAAAAGAGTTACAAAAACAAAATTTATCTCTAGCTGATTCACTTTTAGTATTTGATCAAGTAAGGGCTACGCTTAACGAGTGCAATAATGAGAATATAAAAAATAAAATAGAATCAGTTATGGAACGAAATCCAGATTTAGATACAATTAGAGAATACAGCGAGAGTATTGAAAAAAGCGTAGCAAATAATCAGAAACTTTATTTCAAATTCGCTCCATTGACATCTACAGATGTTGAACGATCATTTTCCACTTACAAATGGATCTTAGATGTTAAAAGAAATAGCTTAAAATTATAAAATATTGAAAAAATTATAGTTATTTATTTTAATTGTATAGAGACAGAAAATCAAAATGTAGAACTTGTAACCGATGAGGATTAAAAATAATTATTTTTAATAAAACTGTAATAATGATTATTTGTATTAACAATAAACAATTTTGTTTGCTTACATATGGTTTTTTATTTTATTACTCTATTTACCAAATTTTTGGAAACTCCGGTACATTCCGGAAGAAATGCATGTCCATGTTATGATATCATGACGCAAGTATCTAAAATCAATATACCTACTCCGACCACTGGTAATTACTTATTAAAAGTGAAGTATATAAAATAAATTTCAGTGATATAAAAATATATACTTAAGTCACCGTAATCTATGGTCTGCCTATGTAATTTATCTTTTGTAATTAACCAATCATAACTGACAATACACCATACAACTAAAAGTTATAGTTAAAGTAGTTACATCATGGGAAAGTTTTAGAATTTGCGCTAGTGTTGCAAAATCACGAAAACTTTAGAAGTTATGCTGAGATATTGTACAAATAAAAACAAAAATAATTTTGCTAACAAAAAATAATACGATTTTCTAAAATAAGTAATAATTGTTTAGATTGAACAAAACATTCAAAAGGAATTAGCTTTATTTCTTGAGATAAGTATTTTTTTCAGTTAAGTTCAGTAAGTCAAGTTAATAATTCATAAAAAAAATTACAGTGAGTCAGGCGGAAGAACGTTGAAAAGAAAAGCGTTGAAAAAAAAAGCGTTGTGCGATAGTTCACCTCGTGAAAAAGGCTTTGACACAAGTGTTAGACACATCTCTTGGATAAATCATCCAGACGGGTAATTACCACATTTAATTAGTGTAGAGCAATGGAGAGGGCTATGCTTGGGGTTAATCTGCATGATCGAATCAGAAATTAGGTGATTCGCAGAAGAACAAAGTTAACCGACATAGCCCGAAGAGTGGCTAATCTCAAGTGGCAGTGGGCAGGGCATAGCTCGACTGATGGTTGCTGGGGCGGAACCATTCTCGAACAGTGACCACGCACCGGAAGACGCAATGTGGTCAGGCGACCGGTGGACCGGTGGTGACAGGTGGACCAACGATCTGGTGAAGGTCGCGAGTAGCCGCTGGATGCGAGCAGTGGAGAATCGGTCGTTGTGGAGATCTTTGGGGGAGGCCTTTGTCTGGCAGTAAGCGTCTTTTGGCTGAGATAATGATGATGATCCCTGTGTGGTGCCGGGGATAAAGAATTTCACCACCCCATCTCTTCCCGTGGGTGTCGTAAAAGCCGACTAAGGGACCATTCCAGAGGATGGGCAGCAGCATCTCTCTGAGCTTACCCTCAACCTACTGCGATTGCCAACCCGCCTGCTAAGCGTGGCGATTACGGCAAATACCCCTCATATCCATATGGAGATCCTTGGGGGAGGCCTTTGTCCAGCAGTGGACGTCTTTTGGCTGAGATGATGATGATGATGAATGATGATGATGAATTAATGTTACAATATGTTTATACCATGTTTAAATATATACACATAACAGACATACATACATATGTCTAAAGGTGGAGACTGACCGGAGCGATCATCGTTACTTAACCAACGTATCATTCGCGGCGAGTTTTGTACGTTGTTGCAGACTGACCGATGACAGGGCAAAGCGAGCAGCTAGCGGCTCGGCTTGCTATACTGACCATGTGAATGCTCCCTTCAAACATGTTACGTTAGAAAGATACTCTTCGGTCAGTATCCACCATAGGACGGTAAAAGAACACACGAACCACCTTGGCTACTCTTGACGCAACCCAATCCCAATACAATTCCAATGCGATTAATATGTATCGATATTGGGATAAGTATCGCAATTTCGGAACGCCCCATCTCGATAATAATTTGTTCACTGAATTTCTACGCAATTTAATTCCAATGTAGCGCTATTATCGCTTTTAAGAGTGCAATTTGATTTTTTTGGATTTGGGATTGGAAATTGATTATTGCAATTGTGTTTCAAGAGTAACCCACCTGATGGGAAGTGTCCACCATCTACAACATCCGGGAATATTATTATACCCTATTACACCCTGTAAAGGGTTCGACTTTACAGGGTCAGTGGTCACAGGGACAGGGACAAAATGTACCTTAACACGAAATACGAGTAAATTAGTATTTTTTTTTTAAATTTCAATGTGTATTTTGTTCGAATGACTTTTCAAAGTAGATTGGTAGATCAATACTACACTTAAAACCTTTTTTTTAAGATTATTTGACATATTTTACTCATTATCATCTTAATTAATATAAAATCATTCTAATTTTTAATTTTATTTTTACAGACCAGCTGCAAATGAATTAGTAATCAGGCCACAGATTCCTATAAGAAATTATTAATTTTTTTTTTCTTGATCCAGATTTTTTTAGTGTCGTTGGTAGGATTTTCGAATAAACAGAATTGTCATTGAACAAATTGTTTGTTTTCATTATCTCTATTTGAATCAGTTTTTTATGAAAGCGCGATTATACCAAAATGCAAACATTTCGGTATCCCATACAAACTTAATTGTAATTTAGTTGTAACTTAGTTGTAATTCTTTCAACCCAATATGCCAATAGTAATGAAACTTACAAAACGTTTAAAGGAAATACAGATATATTGACAGCTAATAAAAAACTGTTAAAAAACGTTAACATTCACTTTAGACTTTCTATTATTAATTAATTATTAAAATCAGTTGTATTGTACAACTTTAAATGTAACGAAAGTTTCACTAAAATTAACTACGAACTTTTGCAAATGTTAAATGGCTCGTAACAACTACTGATAATTTTATTTTTCATAAATTAAAGGAGATACCTCAACTTCGGTCCAATTGTTGCCATATTCCTTGGAAGTACATGCGCTGGATTCCTGGCACCAATCTATGTCATATAACCCTATGTCGAAGGTTTTTAAAAACAAACAAGGGACTCTTGAAAAAAACCGGCCAAGTGCGAGTCGGACTCGCGCACGAAGGGTTCCGTACTTTATGACGTATTAAAACTACTTACTAGATCTCGTTCAAACCAATTTTCGGTGGAAGTTTGCATGGTAATGTACATCATATATTTTTTTTAGTTTTATCATTCTCTTATTTTAGAAGTTACGGAGGACACACATTTTACCACTTTGGAAGTGTCTCTCGCGTAAACTATTCAGTTTCTATTCAGAAATCTCAATATCATTTTTGAAAACCTATTCATAGATATGGGTTTGATGAAAACAAAATATTTGAGTGTCAGTTCTAAGTATGGGGAACGCCCAAAATTTATTGTTTTTTTTTATATTTTTGTGTGAAAATCTCAATGCGGTTCACAGAATACATCTACTTACCAAGTTTCAACAGTATAGTTCTTATAGTTTTGGAAAAAAGTGGCTGTGACATACGGACGGATCGACAGACAGACAGACAGACATGATGAAACCATAAGGTTCCGTTTTTTGCCATTTGGCTACGGAACCCTAAAAAGGAGGATGTGAAAGGACTTTGGAAAAGAAAGGGAGCGCAGGGCATTGCCGGTGAGGGGTAATATAGTGTCACGCTGATTTGCACGTTGATTCTGTAAAGTTAAAATCACTCTCTTTAAAACTTGTCAAAGTTTAAACACTTGCAAACTGTGGAGCAACTACACCAAAAAAGTCTTCAGTGCCCTGCGCGTGCATTACAATAACGCCTTCAGGGGGTTGCTGGGGACCCTGGCACTGCAGCGTTTCGGGGATGCTAGCTGCGCGGAGCGGGGCTTCCAGGCCGCGCTGCGCAAGTGAGGAGCTCTCTCTGAGAGCGAGTGTGGGGCAGCTCAAATACTCTCCTAAGAGAAAGGGAACCGTCCGCTCGACGACAGAGCGGACGAGTCTTGGACGCCGGTGGGTTCTTCTGACCCCCGTGTGTTAACACACCAAGTTTCCTTCCGGTCACCAAAAAAATGGCTGAATCAAGTCGCCTACATGTCTAGGCTAGACAATATATTATTTAAATAACGTGGGCACGTCTTTAATGAGCGGCGACCATAATATGCTGTAGCTGCATGCATGTTCACCGCAATTCTCTGAGATTGCGTGGCGATTGTATAATGCAGCAGAACTGCAGATAAAATGATAACGGTTTTATTGACGATGCCTGTCTATTAACGATAAAATTATCACAGTTGACATATCATAGTTTTAATAATAAGATTTAAAAATAATAATTTGGTTTGCCGCTATTTAATTTGGTAAGCAACAAAAATCTACTGTCAAATCGTTTAAATAACAAACAAAGATTTTGATCGCAATTAATAAAAATAAGGCTGCGACCCTTGTTTTGAAAACAATTTTAATGATTTTGTCTATATATGTTTATTAATGTTTATTAAGTAATATTAAAACACACAGATACAGAGTAGACTTACGAACCGATGGCATAGGTAATGACGTTCATAAGAGAATTTGTAGCCTAAACTGAATAAATGATTTTGAATTTTGAATTTTACATTATAATGGGATCCTAAATACAATATATAAATATTTCTGCTTAGTTTATCAAAACTTAGTTGTTCATGTAAAATAAAAGTCTAATTATTATTAATTACTTTACTGAATTTAAAAAAGTCTTTTCAGTATCTATTACTTAATAAAATTGAAGTAAATAAAATAAATTTCAGTGATTTAAAAAATAATACTTAACTCACCGTAATCTATGGTCCGCCTAAGCCAATCAGCGCTCAAATCGCTCATATCGCCCCGAATCGACTCTAGCCTTGTTCTAGAAACCACCAAAGCTCTAAACAAGCTAGGTGGACATAACAAGGTGCGATTGATCTGGGTCCCAGGACATATGGGAATCCACGGCAACGAGATGGCGGATGCACTTGCCAGGGAGGGCTCAGAGACCCAGCTTATTGGTCCTGAGCCGTTCGTGGCACTTGCACCAAGTACCATCAACAAGGCCTTAAACTTTGACAGGGCACTATGCCACAAAACAAATGCTCCACAGAATGCACCTATCAACAAATAACTTGTGTAGGGCATGTGGAGAGGAAACGGAGTCAATGCAGCACCTACTGTGTGACTGCGACTCTCTGGCTAGGAAAAGAATGGGACTCCTGGGGTCGGCTTATCCGAGACCGGAGGACTTCAGGCTTTTCGCTCTTAAGGACGTGGCCAAACTTATGGCATCTATCTTTACAGAGGAAGAAGAGTGAAAGGACGGGGTTGCACAAAAGATCCCGATGGGTCGAAGTGCTACTGCAAGAGGGAAACCTCAGCAGGCCCCACTAAGATAAGATAAGATAAGATGGTCCGCCTATGTATTTTATCCTGTGCAATCAAGCAATCATAGCTAGCTACACCATGAACTAAAAGTTACAGATAAAGTAGTTACATCATGTACATGTAATCCCTTTGGTTCAGAGCACCGTGCTATCATCTGCATAGTAATGAATATTTCCAAGTGGAAGCACATCATTGATATGCAGAAGGAACAGCGTGGAGGACAGAACGGAGCCTTGAGGGACCCCAGCGTTCACTGACATGAGCCGCGAAGCGCATCCATCAGATAGAACATGGATCCTGCGCTCATGCAGGAAGCCAGCGACCCAGTAGCAGAACTGAGCAGGCAGACCATATGCCGGGAGCTTGGAAAGAAGAGCATTGTGCCAGACCCGATCAAAAGCTCTATGTCAAGGCTATTAGCTCACCACGCTTGTCAGAAGCCTCACCCCATAGATGTGCAACGTACGCTAGAAGATCACCCGTTGACCGTTTCAGCCGAAACCCGTATTGGCGATCGTGAATTATGGAGTGTTCTTCTAGGTAGTGGACAAGTTGTTTATTTAAATACCACGTACGATTCGCGGCGAGCTTTGTACTTTGTTGCTGACTGACCGATAACAGGGCAAAGCGAGCAGCTAGCGGCTCGGTTTGCTGTACTGACTATACGAATGCTTGCTTCAAACATTTTACGTTACCATGATACTCTTCGGTCAGTATTCACCATAAGACGGCAAACGAACGCACGTTCGTTCGTTCGTTCGTGCACACTTGTCTACCATCTACAATATCCGGGAATATTATTATACCCTATTAGACCCTTTAAAGAGTTCGACTTTACAGGGACAGGGACAAAATGTACCTTAACACGAAACACGAGTAAATTCATCATCATCATCATCAGCTCATTTATATGTCCCCACTGCTGGGGCACGGGCCTTCCCTATGGATGAATAGGGAGAACGGGCCATACTCCACCACGCAGGCCCAGTGCGGATTGGTGGTTGTTAACGACTGCTAATGCAGCCGGGACCAACGGCTTTACGTGCATTCCGAAGCACGTTGTTGTATTTTGTTCGAATGACTTTTCAAAGTAGAATGATAAATCAATCCTTTACTTAATACTCTTTTTTCAAGAATATTATATATATTTTACTCATCATCATCGCAATTGACTTGAAATAATTCTAATTTTTTAATTTTATTTTTACAGACCAGCCGCAAATGAATTATTGATGAGGCCACAGATTCCTATACGAAATGGTTAATGTTATTTCCCTTGATCAAGATTTTTCATGGTGTCTGGTCGTTGGTAGGATTTTCGAATAAACAGAATTGTCATTGAACAAATTGTTTGTTTTTTCTTTTCACCATTTTAATTAGTTTTTATGAAAGCGCGATTATTATGAAACGCTGTCCGAGAGTGTTCTACTTAATCGTGATATACCGTCATTCATCCCGTATGGTTTGTGCTAGGGCTTGTCTATCCGCCTGGCTAGATATCACCATCTTATCTGAAATACGTCGCTAACATCAATGCTAATAGCATTGTTGTGTTCTGCCAGCTAGAGATAAGATAACCGGTGGTTCAGTTGTTGAGGATTCCGGTTGAAATGCGTTTCCACTTTCGGCCTTATCATTACTTAACATCAGGTGAGAGTAAGTAACTATAATTATGTTAACTAGATATAAGTCTATTATGTAATCGCTTTAAAACGTAGTAATAGAAAGAGGCAAATAAAATTGCGAGAGGGAGAGGGCGATAGCTGCGAGAGTATAAATACGGGAACGCATTTAAATTCACTCGCAGAGTCACTGGTGCCCCTTGGTACGTACGGAATGCTGACATGCACAGAGATTTGGAACTTCCAACGATGCAACAGCATCTCCGTACGGTCGCGGAGCGATTCTTCGAAACTTCAAAAAACCACTCAAATCCTCTTTTTCAAAAGGCAGTGGACTAATAGTCCCGAGCTTCCATTCATCCCTCATTTCCGTAGGCCCAAACACGCTTTATCGGATTCCACAAATCAGTTATCACGTGACTCGGATCGCCTACTTGCGGCACAGGGTACTTCGTCGTTTAGTCAAGTCAGCCGACATAGGCAGCATCACTGCAGATTGAGCGCGCGCCGACTTCACCACGGCGTGCACTCTGATTGAGTAACGCCAACGTCGCCTCCCATCCACAGGAGGTGACCGTTCCGTCAGCCTATGTAGCCCTTCCTAAGCTTTAGGCCAGGGGGCGTTAGTCAGTAGGAGTCTGACACAGACTAGCTCAACCGCTTGAGGTAGTATCGTACATGTAGTATTCACCTCCTCCCACCGCCGGATTGCTAGTTTTAGCAGGTGGGTGCCCCTTCGACAGGGTTAAAAAAAGCATGCACTCTCCGATAAGCACTCTGGCGGACAAGACACTCGAAGCTATCTCCTCTCAAGAACTCTGGCTGATTCTGAAGAAATTTTCTTTTATTTGACGCAACCCCAGCAACATATGTACGGCCATCTCGTACATCTATTGTATTCTAAAAGTCCGGTAATGCTGTAAAGGCCCTTGGAGACCTATACTGTAGGTACGACTACCTACAGTATAGGTAGTTCTACAGTCGTACAGTAGGTAGTACCTTCTAAAAAATTAATACCGCAATAGCTAGCCCGTAAGGTTGCGATCTTGTAAGTTAAACAACCTTTGCAATGGCATTTCACCAGATGGGTAGCTTCGGAAGCATCCTCTCCTTTGGTACCATTAGTAATAAATACGTAGATGTCTTTGGTGAATATACGACGACAACGTAGTAAGTACCCAAATAAATTGTAAAATAAGTACAAACTCAAAGTCTCTATCAATTCAAGTAAGTTAGAACTAATCCTTGAATGCCTCGAATGAAAATAATTTTACATTATTGTAAAATTATTATAGCACCAACGTGTAAAACCATCATCACCACCACCAACGTGTTCATATTCAATTACAGATAATCGTATCAAGCCAAAACTTAAACTCGTTGTAATTTTTCTAACTTTTATTGTGTGCACAATAAAAGTTATAAAGCGAAAACACTAGCACTAAATACAATGTTTTGGCTTGACATGATAAAATACTTTTGTTATTGAACAGAAACACTACATTATTTAACAAAGATAACTAGTTTGTTTTTACTAAGATACTTTTAACCACTTTTTTTTATAAAAAATTGGCAAATGCTTTGGATAGCGGAGAAGAAAAAAGCCTTCTTGAGTTTTTTGATGCAAGCTCTTCTCGGTCAAAGGCTCTTGCTAAATCCAAACTGTTGGTAAACCTGGTAATAAAAAAAATTGTGTATTGTTTTTTAGTTTCAATAAACCGTCTTCCTTGGATAAACTATTCAATAACAAATAGTTCACAGTCAAAGTTAGTGAGTGAGACTACCTGCCCTTTTAATAAACCATTTCATAAACTTCTTCAAAGCCAATAGGATGTCATTGGATTTATGCGACACCGTGAAATTTAGTAATGAAACCGACGAATTAATTTTGTACTTGTGCTAAAATATGTTACCAAAGAATGTTTGTTATGCGTTCGTAATTTTACTGATTCTACAATGTAAGGAACAGAAGTTTCTTTAAATGCATTAATGTGACAATTTTTCTAGAATTATTTGTTTTTTTAAATATAAATATAAAATTTTATATAAGCACTTATTTGGCCAAAAGAGTAATAAATAGTGTTTAGACAAAAATCACAATAATCGGGAACTCAACAAAGCAAGGCTTTTATATTGAATAGAGCTATATACTCCTGTTCGTAATAAATATCTTTTGCAGTATCTCAAGCACAACGAAGAATAACAGGAGGTCGGAATATAACTTCAGACAAACCATACGCTGTACGTACATTTCATTATTCATTTCATAACACTTTAAGCCACAACAATTTAAAATTGCACATTTATTTAATTCCACAATTTGGAAGTTCTTGATTAAATTTGACTGATAAATAAATAAATAGATGGTAAGTGACATAATAAAAACTTCGATCGACGATCTTCGCAAGGTGGCTGGCAAGAGCTGGATGAGAGTAGCCGCAGATCGTGCTCGGTGGAGTGCACTTGGAGAGGGCTAGGTCCAGCAGTGGACTAGTATAGGCTGATAATGATGATGATAATGAAGTGAAAGTCAGCTTTATCGTAACTCACTATTACGTAAGATGAAAATCAAGAAGTTTCAAGAATTCTGTCGCCAGAATTAGTTTCCATCTTCACATGTGGGTGCTCTCCGGGTAAACCCAGCTCAGCTACTGCGAAACCGGCTATCTTATCTTTCATTTTTGTTAAGGTGACTGGTGACTGTGATAGCTAGTCAGATGAACATGAAACTAACTCCACCATCTTACAAACCCGCCGGGAACCCAATTGAAAACCTGTGAACGTGATAAATATATATATAATATTGCCAGGTTAATGGGTCCTCACCTAAATCACGTAGATTTCATGCATGCCTGCAGAATGTGCAGTTATTTACACGAAGTGACTATCACGAAACTGGTGACTTTAGCCAAAATGCATCATTACTTGTCATATTCGCAAGGGACACTCTTGGGTCCGAAACTATTAAATACTTTTTTAGATATACCTGACGAGAGGATCTAAATCACCGACAGAATACGACTTCTGGTTATGCGGTGGGGCACTTGTGTCGACATGGTATATAGTCACGTCTGCAGCCTGCGTAGAAGATGTCGAATTTATGTATGCCATTGCTGGATACAACAAATATGTGCCCTACGATCAAATAGATACTGATAAATGCACAAAAGCGATGAAGAAGAAAATTGTTCTTACTTGTGTACCAAAGAGTGAGTATAACGCTATTTTTATATACATAAGCAATTTTGTCACGTTTCAGACAGACAAATGCCGTAGAGTTCTGCTTGTTTGTAAAAAAAATACAATTTGTGGATGCCAAGTACTGTTACCCTCTTGTCCACCATGAAATTTCTCATTTCAGTGTTCGATTTTGAGTACGATAAAGTAGAAAAATGGTCATACATTGACATAGCAGTAGTTAAAGTCGAGTCTGAATTCAATTTTGATGATGTTCGATACAAACAATTGTGTAGCTATCAACCGAACATAATAGAAATCAATTACCATGATAAATATGAAAAAGCAGGCACAAATGTAATGGCTTTGGGATGGGGTCACGTGGAAAAATGGAGAAAGGTTTGTACCTATATATTGATTGACTTACAGTTTTCATGTCCCATGCGGGCGCGAGCAGACCGCAACTGTGACGGTACCGCCGGCGCCCCGCCGCTTGGGTGAGGCTTACAGCAAACGGACAAAAGTCCATCGTTTGCGCACCCTACGTTAAAATTCGTTAAATTCTTGTTTTTAATGGTAAGCGAAAGTTTAAAGTGTATTTATAATGTAAATTCAAAATTTTGACTTTGTATTCATTTCAAAGTAATGTTTTCTTTTAAGCCAGACGACGACAACGATTACAACCAAGAATACTTACGGTACGCAACAACAATAGTGCTCGATAGAAAGGAATGCAAGCCATACTTTGTAAATTTCTCCGATCTTGACACAATCATAGAGAAATATATGATCTGTACCCTCGAAAGCGGGTACATAGACGATAATGGGAACCCTTTCGTCAGACAGAAGGTATTAGCTGACAGTTGCATTCCCGTAATAAAAAAACTGGGTACCAGGCAAATAACGGTAATTTTTTTTATTCTTAATATGTACCTTTGTGCGGATAGCACAATTAGCAGTGTCAAAGTATTTTTTTCTTTACTTACTTTACTTAATAACTCGTAAAGAATAAAGTACTTTGACACTTGCTAAATGTGCGTATATAACTATTCTTATTTATTGTAACTAATATATTTTTTCTTTGTTACAATATTTAATTTACCAACACTCAAATCCACCATAAATAACGTGTGGTGAAGGAGAAAGAATACTATTCTCCGCCCCTCTCCTCCGGTGGGTGTCGTAAGAGGCGACTAACGAATTTTCGAGCTTCCATATGCTCCACTGCGTGGTAGGGCTTGGCCCGTCTGATTAGTGACCACACCGTACGCATGGTGTAAAACCCGTCAAGTGACCGCTTGTCGGTAGCCGTTTCGGGATCAGCCAGCGTGTAACCAGAGCTCGAGTGGATGGTACTGCGATGCATTTGGTCAAAGCCAAAGTCAAAGTCAAATATTTTTATTCAAATAAACTTTTAAAAAGTGCTTTTGAATCGTCCAAACATTGTTTTACCTACTACCCATTCAGGACGTCTATTTTTTAGCTGTGGAGAAGAATGGGCGCAAGAAATTTCACAGCTTTAATATAAGTAACGACGTTTACAAAATTATAAGCCATTACCAAGTTATACAAGTTTAAAATAACTTAACAATATTTTAAATTATAAATGTTTAATATAATAAGCTTTTTTATAAAGCTTTTCTCTAAAGATTATTTTAAATTTAATAATATAATTTATTTTTTTATTATTACTTGGAACTTTATCGTAAAAACGTACACACAGGCCTCTAAATGAATTATTTACTTTGTGGAGCCTAGTATAAGGTACTGCTAGTTTGTTTTTATTTCTAGTTTTTACATTGTGAATATCACTGTTTTTAGAAAAAAATTCAATATTTTTATAAACATACATTAGTTTCTTGTAAATATATTGCGATGCAACTGTCATTATATTAATATCTTTAAATCCCTTCCTGAGAGAATTACCAGTTCTTAGGTTATAAATTGCCCGAATAGCCCGCTTCTGCAGCACAAAGATTGATTATCGGCAGCATTGCCCCACAGTAAAATGCCGTACGACATTACGCTATGGAAATAACTAAAGTAAACAAGTCTAGCTGTTTCAATGTCAGTAATCTGACGAATTTTCATTACTACATAAGCCGCAGAGCTCCGTCGATTCGACAATTTTTGTATATGCCCCCTCTGTAGCTTTGCATCCAACGTAATGCCTAGAAACACTCTGGTGTCCACAAGGTCCACATTCTTATCTTTAATTTTTACTGGTTTTTACCTCCTTAACGTTGGGTAATACAAATCTTATACATTTGGTTTTTCCTTCATTTAATAGCAAAATGTTAACACTAAACCAATGAACTATATTTGAGACAGCATTGTTCACATCGTCATCAATCGGCTGTCGTCGTTTCACTTTGAATAAAAGTGAGGTATCATCTGCAAACAATACTAACTCATGGTTATCTTTTACAAAGTAAGGCAAGTCGTTAATATAAATTAAAAATAAGAAAGGACCGAGAATTGGACCGTGTGGAACTCCCATTGTAACCACCTATCCCGGAGATCTTTTACCGATAACATCAACTCTCTGAACCCTATCACTCAAACATGAAATAGGAAGATTCAGTGATGCATCTCTAATTCCATAGTGGTAGAGCTTCCTCACCAGGGTTTCATGTAACACATAATCAAAAGCCTTGGATTAATAACAAGAAACCCTTAGGGCATCGTATGAATCCTCTCAGGCATTAAATATTTGAAGTAAAAACTTAACACCAGCGTCAGTAGTCGAACGACCCCTAGTGAAACCATATTGTTTAGAATGTAAAAGCTTATTCTATAAAAATGAAAATTAATTTGGTCTAGAATTATCTTTTCAAATATTTTACTAAATGTGGGTAGCACAGAAATTGGTCTAAAGTTAGTGGGGTCAGATGTGCTACCTGATTTGAATAATGGAATTACTTTACTTGGCTTCATTAGGTCAGGAAAAACACCACAGTCAATGCATTCGTTAAATAATATGCAAGCTAAAACTGTAGCTATTGTCTCAATAACGGATTTAGTGACGTCGACGGAATTACCCCACAGATCAGCAGTCTTGTTTTTATTAAGAGGGCTTCTGTGAAACCAGTGCCAGGAGGACATCGTTAACCCGCCGACCAGGGAGACCCGTAGAAACGGCTGTCCCGCTGGCCGCCCGTGGCACAGTACAGGGGCCCAAGCGAGCCTAACCAGCTCGTGAAGCTGCCTTACCATGCCACGCATAATCTCGGGGTGGCCTGTCGTGCCGGTTGGTGACCGGAAGGTTGGGTCCCGGCGGCCATCCGGGGGGGTTGGGGGGCCCTTCTATTTGGTGGGTTAGTGAAACTCTTTTGTAGGCAGTTCCCTGGTGAAATATGCCGTCACACTTTGACCATTCGCATCCCAGCAGCATTTCCTCGATTCACGCCTCTCTCCTTTCTTACACTATGATAGCGCATAACATTAGAACTGGTACTTTAGCGGTGCACACCCCCACCACAACTTTACCGTTTGAGGTCGAGTTCGCTAACATCCGCGGACTCCATGCAAACCTCATGCCGTCCACCACCATCTTGAGACGGCACGGCCAGCAATGTTATTCTTGACGGAGACGCAAATAATCTGTCCAGCTGACACCACCTACCTGCACTATCCGGGTTTTGTGCTTGAAGAATCTTTCAAATCCAAAGCCGGAGTTTGCTTATTCGTTCGGACGGATGTTTGCTGTTGTAATGTGGATCTTCTACTCCTCCTGTGAGAAGACTACAAAAAATAAAAAAGAATTGAGTCTAATGTTGTGGATCTGGTGTGGTTGGTCGGGTGGAGAAGTCATACTTCCATATACATGTCTAACGTGTATTAATGTAGTAGTAGTAGCATGACACATCAACCCTATTTATTTTTTGTCTTTTTAAAAATATTTAGTAATCTTGTGATAGTAATCTGATGCCTAATCTCATTTATGAGGGCGAAAAGTGAGTCCTCGGTGCTCCGTTAGGGCATAAACCCGTACTGGTGCCTACTGAACGTTGGAAAAAAAAGAAGCATGAGTCTTCCGACTATCATCTTTTCGTAGATCTTTCCGAGGACCAGGAGCAGGCCAATCACTAAGATTTGGAAGCCGAATAATCTGTCTTGCCCGTACGAAGGGAAAAATATTTGTGTACTTGAATAAATTTAACCTATCGACATCGCCCGCCGTCATCAATAGAAAATCTTGATCGAAATATTAATTATGTAAAACATACTAGAAATCTCTGCCTCAAAGTAATTTCTTTTATTAAAATTTATTGATTGTCTAAAATTTAAATCAGTAAAGTACATACAATGAAAAATGAAAAGAGCGTACACGGCGTGTCGCAAAATTATTTTAAATCTTACAAAGTAATCGTCAGTCAATTCTGAGCACTGATATCGACGACTATAGCACCTTTTTCTAAAAAATATCGGAGTGTGTGTTATGACGAGTTATTTCAAGTGATAAGTGCCGTCCGAAGAGTTTGACGCGGTAACCGCTCTTCGCCACCTCGAGACGATCTAAAAATATTGTGATTGTGAGAATACCTGAAGCAACTACAACGATTGACCGGCATACCTATAATAACAATGAAGTTACTAAAACTATCAAAATGATATATGATGAATGTCAAAAACCTCTCAAAATCACCCGCCTTGGAAAATTCAAACCTGATCGTATCCGTCCGATTAAAGTATGCTTTACATCAGAGAAAACTGTTAAATATCTACTGCGTAACAAATACAACGTAAAGTTTGATAACGGGATAAAACTTTTTTCAGACCAAACTCCAAATCAAAGACACCTCATGCAGAATCTAAAAGAAGAACTAGAAAAACGTACCACAAATTGGGGTTAAAGATATTTTATTTCTCATAAAGAATTTACAATTCACTTACATGAGAGATACAAAATTATTTTAAAACACATTGAACGACACAAAAACAAAGCGATCAACAAAAATTAACAAAACACGTAGGTAGTTTTATTAAAACTCTGGTTCGACCGCTAGGAGCGGTCCATACAAGTACCGCAGTAACCCCCTCCTCGGCAAGTAGCCCCGACAACAAATACACGTTGAACTAACGACACTGGAAGTGGCATGAGCGTACTTTGTGCTCGATCAACAACAAGAGCATTATACTGTTACTTTTCTTGAAAAATATTCAGAGTTAATATTATTCCACAATGTTTACAGTTTTCCAAAAAATATAAATAATACCTATTTTATCATTATGTTTTAAATGTGTATTCTTATTTTTAATAGATTAATTAAGTTGGTTTTGTATATTAACGCATAATTTATTATTTAGTTAAGTTCTTTTTTTTTTTTTTTTTTTTTTAATATAGGTACTGTTTATTTACAGACTGAAATTATGATTATAGGTTATTAAATAAATATGATTTTAGTAATCTTTTAAAAGTGGTTGTTGACTTTGCTTCTCTAATGTCATTTGGTAGTTTGTTGTAAATTGCGACGCCTTCATTTAAAATACATTTTTTTCCGTAATTAGTACGTGCTGGGCGTAATTGTAATTCTTTTCCAAGTCTTGGTCTTAGCTTTGTTAATTGTTTGGCTTTAGAGAAGCTTAATTCCGTATGTATCTTTTTATTTAATACTTTTCGAATAAAGATGCATGTAAAATAAATATATGTTTGTGTAATGTTCATTATTCTGGTTTCCTTATATACTTTAACAGTTGGAGTCAGAAAGTCGTAATTAAAGAGTACCTTAATTAGTTTATTCTGTGCTACCTGTATCACTTCTAAATTTGTTTTTGCAGATGTACCCCAAACTTCTATCAGATAATCTATGTGTGGCTTCACTAACGAGTTATAGATTGTATAACGGACTTTACGCGGTAGACATTTTACTATGCCTCGCAGTGCCCCAGTGAGAGAAACGAGTTTAGATTTAATTTTATTTAAGTGAGGTTTAAATGATAAAAATCGATCCAACAATAGGCCAAGATACTTTTCGTGGTCTACTTTTGAAATTAGTTCTTTATTTAATTTAAGAGGTGCATAATTACCAATTTTTTTATTTTTCGCTGTGAAGATTATGTAGTGTGTTTTAGGTACATTAATAGTTAAAAGATTAGATTGAAACCATGAGCTTAATATATTTAAATCCTCTTGAGCCTCGCCAATAATCGCGTCGATTGAATGGCCGTAGTAAAATAGACTTGTGTCATCCGCATAGAGGGTTATATTACCCTGTAATCCTATATCTTTAATGCTGTTGATATAAACGAGAAAAAGCAGTGGTCCCAAGATAGAACCCTGGGGCACTCCGAAGCTAACACGTTTAGGTTCACTTTGATCAGAGCCAATTTTGACGACTTGGTATCGATTTGATAGATAAGAGGCAAAAATATTCCAAGCAGATCCCACAATACCAATGTTTTTTAATGTTTTTAGAAGCAATTCATGACTGACCGTATCAAACGCTTTTTTTAGGTCTATAAAGATCCCAAGTGCCAATTGTTTTTTATCTATGCCAACTTTTACCTTTGTGACCAAATCAATTGTTGCCGCAAGTGTATTTGATTTAGGTCTAAAGCCATACTGTTTCTCAAATAAGAATTTTTGGTTATCCAGATAGTCTGATAGACGACTGTATAAAACACGCTCAAAAACTTTGGATAAAACTGGCAGGACTGAAATAGGCCTATAATTACCGGGATCTGATTTACTACCCGTTTTATATATTGGAGTGACCTTCGCCACTTTCAGACTGTCTGGATACACTCCCAGCCGGAGACAGCAATTAACACAGTTTGTAAGCTCATTAACAATTGTATCTTTGATGCACTTTATACACTTCGTATTAATCCCATCTAATCCAGCACTAGTATTTGGGTTTAAACTGTCTATAATCTTACCTATCTCATCAGCAGTAACAGGTGACCAATCAGAAACATCACCACTTCCAGTTCGGTTAATCGATGCCGTGGCCACTTGCCGGTGTACTTTAGGTATTTGATTTGCTAGCAACAAACCTACACTAGAGAAAAAGTCATTGAAACATTCACAAATTGCCCTATTTTCTGTTGCGATTATACCTTCTTGTGTCAGCAATTTACTCGGAGCAGTGGTTCCTTTTATCCGATTGTTGGATAAATCATTGATGAGTTTCCACATCTTTGCCGATTTGTGTTTACATTCTTTGAATGCTTTACAATAATATTCACTCTTTGTATTTTGTATAATGTTATTTACTTCAGTTCTTTTCTTGATAAAAGTGTTCCTTATATTCTCGTCATCTGCATTAGTTTTATAGTTTAGCCATAGTTCATTTCTTTCGTTTATTTTATTTATTATGTCCTTATTGATCCAGTCTCTTCTTGGTGGATTTAAGATTTTAATTTTAGTTGTTTTACTTTTATTTATACAAGATATCAATCTTTCTTCCAATTTTTTGTAGTCTTCGTTACTATTGTCCGAAGTTAATATTTTGTGTAATTTAGTATGGTCAACAGCTTCATATTCGCTTCTTGAAACAATTTTGTGCTTATATTTTTGAATCTCAAAATAGAGCTGCTTGTGGTCAGACATAGCCGAATCTATGACGGCACAATGAAATTGGTGTTCTTTGAGATTTGTGCTGATATGATCAATAATAGTTTTAGAAGAAGAAGTTGCACGAGTGGAGTATTCATCGTCAATTTTATTGATCAATTTATAGCCGCATTGTTTTAACATTTCTATATATAGTAAAGTTGTGCGCTCTGAGGACAATAAATCCATGTTGAAGTCACCAAAAACCACCGATCTCTTGCGAGTTTGCAAATTGAGAAACCAATCTGATCATTAAATACATAAAAGGTACACCTAAAATTATCCAATCAACAGAAGACAAACAAAAGGAAACGACACCATTAACAAAAAACTAACTGCTTCTACGGGAAAGATAACATATAAAATCGTCAGTAACTACAATATCACAAATACCAAAAGTGCTTTTATATGAATGCTCGTAGTCTCGTCAAGCCGGGTAAATTCTCTCCAAGCTACAGGCATACGGTCTGCCTGCTCAGTTCTGCAACTGGGTCGCTGGCTTCCTACATGAACGAAGAATCCGAGTACTCTCAGACGGATGCGTTTCGCGATTCATGTCAGTGAACGCTGGTGTCTCTCACCGCTGTACTGTCTCCATCGCGCACAAAGAAATTTGGTGACTCATTTCTTTGTCGCACTTCCAAAAGATGGAGTAGACATGGGGTCCTTGAAACGAGGCGTGAAGAAGCACCTTGTGGCCGGTGAGGGTGATCTTCGCGTCTGGATTCCTTTTCCTCTTAACATAAGGTGGGATGGAGTCATTTGCCAAGCTATCTATAAAAAAAAAAAAAAGTGCCAACATGACTTCACTTTCCTACCAAGAAGTCGCCAATGTAATTTTTATTCTACAGCGTCTTTAACTTTGACAGCTCGATTAAAGTTGTTAGTGACAATTCGGTTCAAATGCTGTTAGGATAGTTGCGTTACGTGACAGTGATGACTTGTAGGGTCAGCTAAACAGTTGGATGAATAATATTAATTAATTAATTTTTTTGCAAGTATCAAGGCGACTAAAATATGAAATAAAGATAGTAACTAAGATCTTTTAACAAAGAATTCAAATTTTTTAAAATGTTTTTACATTGCTCTTTTCTCTTTCAAAATAATCGTTCACACTCATAAGCATTTCTCGAGCACGACTGTATAGCACATTTCTTCTTTTAGCACTCATTTTTGTCACAAATGTACCAATAAATATAATTTAAAAAGAAATACTTCCGATAAAGTTGTAGTCGTCACTCGCTTTCGCTTTCTCGACAGCGTTGCTAACGGTACTGAAAGGCGTCAGTTGACGTCATATGCCGCTCTATTCCAAAAGGTTAAGACCTTTTGGAATTCCTAACAGCATTTGAACCGGATAATACTGGTTTGTAGTGTGCTGAAGACGAAGTGCACCTTGAGGATCAGGATGAGTCACGGAGGGCACGTAAGAACATGATGTCACGTATTCTGGAGAGACAGCAAAGACAAACAAGAAGAGAAGGCATTTGCCAGGTACTGACCGGTTCTTTTCTATAAACGTTACGGGTAAGCAGTTGAACTTCATCTCATCTGACGTTAAGTGATAATAAGGCCGAATGCGGACGCGCACTTCACCCGGATTCCTCAACTACTGAGCAACTGGCTATCTTATCTCTAACTATCGAAACACAAAAATTATACTAACATTGATGTTATGGTGACATATTTATATAATATACTGGTAGCTAGCCAGACGGACTTAAAACAACCATTACCACCTGAGTGCAATCGTGTTCCCCAAAGTGTGCCGTGTATTTTTCGATGCATAACTCAGGTTTGTGATCGCATTTTGGCAAGTGCAATTGTAATGAGTACTTGATTTCAATGATAGAGGCTTTTGCCCAGCGGTAGGACAGTATAGGCTGTTACTTTATCTCTATTGTTTTAGAACGATCACGGAGGTCCCTTAGTAACCTGGATGGGTGGTAAGGAGTTGCTTATCGGAGTGGCATCAGTATTTCGAGTGACAAATGACTCTTACTGCACTGGACCCTACCTGTTCACCAGCACTCATAGTAACGAGGTGTTCTTGGACTGTGTCACCCATGATGATGAAGAAAAAGAAAATAGGTAAACTAAGATTTTTCTTCTTGTGTCACCTCCTGTGAGAGGTTGGCTATCATTATGGCCACTTTGCTAACGTATCAAGCCTAAACACTGTAACTCGAGTTACAGTGTTTAGGTTTGATGAACACAAAATCAAGTTTAAGTTACAGTGTGTTTGTTTAATAATTATCGATGTGCTGTAAGCAGCTGTATAATAGTTGTAACTAGCGACCCGCCCCCGGCTTCGCACGGTTGCAATGCTGATATTATCAGTGTTGCTCTACTATATGCATGTATTATACATATAAACCTTCCTCTTGAATCACTCTATCTATTAAAAAAAACCGCATCAAAATCCGTTGCGTAGTTTTAAAGATCTAAGCACACAAAGGGACATAGGGACAGAGAAAGCGACTTTGTTTTATACTATGTAGTGAAGGAAAATAAAAGAACACTGTGACTGTGTGAGACAAGTTACAGTGTTTTGACTTTACATGATATTGCGGCCTGTGATGTTGTGGCTCGGAATAGCTGTTTTGTATTATACTTATGAGGAGCTCGATGGTGCAGTAGTTTACGCGCCCGGTCTGCGAGTGCTGAGGTTAACCAATTTTCGCAAAAGCCGGTCTTTGGATGGGTGACCAAAAAAATTATCATCTCGAGCTTCTCCGTGCTTGGGAAGGCACGTAAAGCCGTTGGTCCCGGCTGCATAAGCAGTCGTGAATGACCACCAATCCGCACAGGGCCCGCGTGGTGGTTTATGGCCCGTTCTCCCTATTCATTCATAGGGAAGACTCGTGCCCCAGCATTGGGGACATAAAATGAGCTGATGATGATAATGAATTTTACTTATTAATTTTACCAGTCGGCGAAGTTCTGTAGCTATTGAGGTTTTATTCGTCCTGATGGTTTTCTCAGGCCTTGTATTTTGTAGGAGACTGTATCTACTTATGGCTGCTCATAATGATTCTGATATTACTTATCTATCAAGTATAACAAAATAAGAGGAATGTTTACAGATCTCGGCGACGGTTGTGCGACCGGCCACCGAGTGAAAAAGGCTTTGACACCAGTGTTAGACACATATCTTGGAGAGATCATCCTGATGGGTAAATTTTATTATTTACTCTTTACTAGCTGACCCGGCGAACTTCGTACCGCTTTAACAGTTTCCATCATTGAGTTAAATATACATCAATGGTTTCCATGACAACATAACAAACAAATCATTTTTAAATGGTGGTGGTGTAGTTATTCCACCACTGGATGGGTTTGAGTAGGAGCGGTAAAAATAAAATAAAGGTTTCGGCAATTATACCGGCGCGTGAGCAGATTCGCGAGTGTCGTCTCGATACGAGCGGCGTGCGCTCCGCGATGTGGTCAGTTTATCACTGTCGATCTGATGCGTTTCTATTTGCCTATATTCAATAGGCGGAACAAAGGAATGCGGGAGAACAAAAGGAGCGTGTAAGGCAGCTACTACAGCGCGGAGCTATATCCGCGCGTGGTTAATGCTATGCAATTTGTTTTGATAAATATAATATTATTATAAATACGTAGATAGCAATATATAAGATATTGTTTATATTATATGTAATTTCTAGTGTTTTGTTAATATCTAAATGTGAGTTTTATTTATAAGTTTAGATATAAGTTAGATTGAGATTTAGTTTAAGTTATTTGTTATTGTTTTACTTAATGTACATACTTGATGTGAATACGCCACAGTCGTTTTTAGTATTTTTTTTTAATATAGCCTATGTTACTCAGCGCTAACGTAGCATTCTAATGGTGAAAGAATTTTTTAAATCGGTCTTGTAGTTTTTGAGTTTATTCGTTGCAAACATACATACATACAAAAATACAAAGGTTTCCCCTTTACAATATTAGTATAGATTATGGATTGCAATAAGGTTGTGTTAATATCCTAAGCCTAAAGCGTTCTCCACCAGTCGATCCGTTAGTTTTTGATCTGTTTACAATCCGGCTTAAAGCTAGCCGCTGTTCTATTGGACGTATTGTTTATGAGCATGTCGCCTTAGTGCCTGGTGTAAGTCATAATAGTTTATGACTTACACCAGGCACGGTTTACGAAAACGAAAATTAGTATGGCATTAGCAGCGTATCGGCAAACGTAGTGTAGGACGCCCTCAGACGAACGACGATCTTCGCAAGGTAGTTGGCAAGAGCTGGATGAGAGTAGCCGCGGATCGTGCTCGGTGGCGTGCACTTGGAGAGGCCTATATACGTCCAGCAGTGGACGTGTATAGGCTGATGATGATTGAAGCAGCGCCTCCTGGCGACAATCGAGAAGAGATACAATTTTTCCATACAAATTCTCGTTTTCGTTAACGTGATCGAATGTCACACTAGACCCTTTGAATGTTATATAGTTGCGTTAGCATGCAGCGCTGTTTTGTAAAGCGGCTAGCCTTTATGTAAAGCAGCTTTATGCAAACTGACTTCGACACAATGGTAATAATGTAGTGGTTTTCATTGAAAAAGGCTCCTTTGACTTATAAATTAAAAATGTTACTGTTAATAAGTTTGCACGAGTCGGCAAAGCCACGATAGATTGGCAGTGCACCTGGCTCTGTATTTAAGATGGCGCGGGCACAAAACAAGGAGTCTGCAGAAGCTAAACTTTATATAAACGCTTTTTTTGAGGGTGCTGATTGCCACTGGGCATTTTCAGCTTCACCGTGCTTTTTTGGGGGCGGCGAGAAACCTAAAGAGTATCTCAAGCCGTGTGAAACGAATCACTGCCAGAGGTTTTGTAGAGGGAACGGCATCACGCACTAGTGCGTGTCTCCGTGCCTTACTATATTCTCCGAGGGGTACGAATGGGAACGGGTTACAAACGCGCTCGACCAACGCACACATAGACCCTTTCATCGGCGCGAGCGCAGCCCTCTCACCGGCGCGAGCGCAGCTGTAGCGAGATTCCGTGTCCGTAAGAGGATGTCTATGTGTGCGTTGCTCGAGCGCGTTTCGATCCGATTCGTACCCCTCGGAGAATATAGTGGGGGACGGGTTATGTATTAAGCTTACTTTCTGAGGTCTCCTTATTTTGTGGTGTGGCGAATTCCGCTCGGGAAATATATTTCTTCCAACACTCTTTCGAGAAGAAATGCTGTAGTACCTATTCTTATAAACATTTTTCTTTTGTTTGCGCAGACCAGCCGAAAATGAAATCATGAAGAATGACACCATAGATTCCAATACGACAGTTCATCCAATAAACTCATCATAGTTTTGTTACCTAATCATATCAAATTGTATTTGGTAAGTAAATAACACTGACTGTTGAACAAAACTTCTTTTTTCATTCTGAAATCGTTCATGTACCTAATAAAGATGTGTAGGTATCAATTTCTATGTCATTCTTAATCGGATGCAATAGTCAGTACTCTCCCTCTTTCTCTCTCTCTCTCTCTCTCTCTCTCTCTGTCTCTCTACCTCTGATGGTGTCAATTTATCACATGCCTGCAAGTCCATAATACAGGTTGTTATTTCCTGACGTGAGCGGACGTGATCACAGGTCATAGAAACCCTGTCCAAGTGACGACCAACAGTTCTTGCCCACGTCTCACTTTGCCCACAAATTTTCAAAGTCCGAAATCTCACGATAATAAATTTTTATCATTGTAAAAATAATAGTCCTAAAATATTGAAATAAACACTGAAAAAAATAATTTGTTATACATAACCAAACATTCGTTGAAATGTAACACAAAAAAGTTGGACAGCGTTTAGTTAAATGTTTGTTTAGATGTTGGTAAACGGTAGTGTTGCCATGCTCCACAAAACAAATTAGACTATTTATTACAAAACAAATTGGTGAGCTGCACCTATAAGATTTTTAGTTATGGCTTACAAAGTTGTATGTTGGACGCAAAAGAAAAACTTTTGTTGTATGTTAACAATGAAAATACCTAAATCCAACATAACAGTATGTTTATCTGTAACCACATAAGTTTGTTTACTTCATTTTGGTTAAAGCTTATCAAAGTTTTGATTACTAATGACCGAACTTGAAATAACGTAAGCTGTTTTATTATTTATAGATAAACCAGATTTGTTAAATCAAGTTAACTTTATTCAAGTTTTGTCAAACTTTGGTTATTCCTAAAATAGTCCGGTTAAATATTTTTTTCAGTGAAGGCTCTACAGGCTAAGGTTTGTTGTTAATGGCTTAATATCTATAAAAGATTAAAAGGTAAAAGATAATTTATGTTAAATGTTATTTAACTTTTATATCCTCATCGTAATTTTTGACTGTTTGTTTTTCGCAATCTAGTTGTCGACTCATTAATTGAGCAATTAATGAAAACATTGACCGAGTCAGCCAGCCTGTCAGACCTAAATCACGAGTAAACTGGCCAGTTACATCATCTAGCAAACTTATCAGGGTATGCCTAGTGTGACTTTTGATTACTACCCGTATACAATCGATTACGTTTACAAAACTGAGAAATTTTATGGCAAAATTTTAACTCCCCTCGTGTGTCGCCAGGAGGCGCTGCTTCAATGCCATATTAATTTTCGTTTTCATAAACGTAATCGAATGAATACGGATAGTAAACAAAACTCGCACTAGGCAGTAAACACCCTGTTTAAACTGTTATTTATTTACTACAGAAGAAATATAAGTAACTAGCTGTACCCCGCGATTTCACCCGCGTAAATATTTTCCCGTTTTTGCAACATTTTTCATTTCTGCTCCACTCCTACTTGTCATATCAAGATGTAATATAGCCTATAATCTTTCTCAATAAATGGACTATTCAACACAAAAATAATTTTTCAATTCGAACCAGTACTTCCTGAGATTAGCGCGTTCAACCAAACAAACAAACACAAACTATTTAGCTTTATAATATTAGTACATAAGACTTTATTTAATTTTCAAAATCAAGGAGGGTAATAAGGTTGTACATCTTCGGCTTTTCCCAATAAAGGTACTCTTATCTATCTGCGGTTTGATTCAACTGTAGGGAGAAAATTCAATCTATCCTTTGTCTTAAACATTTAAAAATTAAACATCTTAGACCTATCACATTGGTTAAATTAGCCTGTCAGACCTAAATCACGAGTAAATTGGCCAGTTACATAGTCTAGCAAACTTATCAGTTTAGACTATTATTTAGGTACTAAAGAAGAAATAGGACTTCTTGGCGGGAAAGTGAAGAGTCATGTCTGCGGTTTTGTTTTATTTTCTAAAATTTGTGTTATGTCGAATAATTATGTGAACTAATGGTGGATTATGAACCGTTAAGTGTTCGTGAGTGTGCATGAGTGTTGGCAAATGAAACAAAACAGTGCAACGTCACTTTTCAAACTCTCTCAAGAAGTCCGCCCGAGGACTTAGTAAAGCCCCACATCTTTACTGAGATACTCGAGGGGTTGGGGGGTATATTATTTCTCACTTCTCATTTCTATTATCATTCATCATCATCATACAGAAAAGAAATATTGTTTATTTATGTATTACTTGTTAGAAATATTACTTTGACACTGGCTAAATGTGCTAATCGCACGAAGCCATCAATAAAATGAAAAAAAGAGAAAAAATATATGTAATAAGACTTTATTGGGACTTCTTGGCGGGAAAGTGAAGAGTCATGTCTGCGGTTTTGTTTTATTTTCTAAAATTTGTGTTATGTCGAATATTAATGTGAAATAATGGTGGATTATTAACCGTTAAGTGTTCGTGAGTGTGCATGAGTGTTGGCAAATGAAACAAAACAGTGCAACGTCACTTTTCAAATTCTCTCAAGAAGTCCGCCCGAGGACTTAATAAAGCCCCACATCTTTACTGAGATACTCGAGGGGTTGGGTGGTATATCATTTCTCATTTCTATTATCATTCATTATCATCAAACAGAAAAGAAATATTGCTAATTTATATATTACTTGTTAGAAAAATTACTTTGACACTGGCTAAATGTGCTAATCGCACGAAGCCATCAACAAAATGAAAAAAAAAAAAAAAAGACTTTATTGAATTTTCAAAATCAAGAAGGGTAATAAGGTCGTCTTCGGCTGTTCCCAATAAAGGTACTATTTATATCTTTGGTGATTGATAAAAAAATATTCAAAAAGATTATTTTTATTTTTATTTTAACGGGTAAGTGCCTTGATCTCACCTGATGTTAAGTGATGATAAGGCCAATTATAGAAGCGCACTTAACCGGGATCCTCAACATGTGAGGCACTGGCTATCTTATCTCTAGCTGCCGGAACACAACAATGCTACAAACATTGATGTTATGGCGACATATTTAGATAAGAGGTGGTAGCTAGCCAGGCAGACAAACAAGACCTACCACCAACCACACCGAGTACACAAACATGTACGCTGGGAATCGAACCCGAGACCTCTGGGTGTAAACCGGTGGTCTTAACCACTAGACCACAGAGGCTTTACGTACCTTCTGAAGAACCGAACCATTATTCGTCAATTAATAAAAGTCTTATCTATAATATAATATAATAAATATAGTCGAATAATAGAAGTCGTATGTATGTAATTGTATCGGCTGCCGGGAAGGCAATGCCGACACAGCAGAGTGGGGAGATTGCGGAGGAATAGGGAGCTGAGGAGGGATGGATGATAAATAATGGGATATATGGGACTTACTTGGCGAGCTGACCCATCCGTTGACCGGCCTTTGCGGAAATTGCTTAACTTGAGCAATCGCAGGCCGAGCGCGTTTACCATTGCGCCAATAAGCTCTTCGTTATTTTTTTTAATTTAATTTTAATCACAATGCGGAATAAAAAGATTGCACCTTAACATGTACTGATGTTTTTTTTTTATTTATTTATTAGGTACACAAAACAGATAAAAATTAAAAAATAACAAAAAAGCATGATAATTGTATAAGAGCTAAATTTCTATCTAAAACATGTGTATACATCATGATTAATAATTAGCGTCTATGTTAAAGTTTACCTAATCTAAATTTATATTCAATGAATAACTAATTATATACATAATAATGGTGAATAATAGAATTATAACAAACTGAAAACTTATTCTAGGTTAATGTTTGTCAACATTTTCTTAATAATTGGGAGATGCCGGACCGAGAATTTCCCGGACATTTTTCTTAAATTCATGTATTTTCATGGATAATATGTCGATGTTGTTATTAAGTGCAACCAGTTCATTGCTGTCTTACTTAATACAAGTTTTTGTTCTTTTGCAAGCCGAGAAAGAAACCGAGCGCATAAGCAGACAGTTTGCTCAGCGCGTCCCGCAGACTTGTTTAATGTACGGTTTAAGCGGGATTTATTTACAGACCTCGAAAGATACTAGATGTGGAAAAGACTATTTGTTATTTACCGTTTTTAAATAGTAACTTTTGGCAGATAAACAGACAGAATAACAGATTCTTCAAAGTCGTCATCATTACATTGTTCCTATTATTTTTTGATTGTTCTGTCTACCTACAATTATTTTATAAATTGTTGTTTTCTTCTTTACATTCCTCGATTTAATAAAGTTCAGTGTCATAACTCCAAGCAGTGTTTAAATGTACTCGCAAACCCTAAACAATATACCAATACACTAACTTGTAGCAGTCTTCGTTGTTGCTCAAGCTTAAGATATATATAAAGTTAGATATATATAAAGATTTATAAAGATTTATATATATAAAGATAAATTGTGTAATGACCTTATAAATTGATACTCTAGTAAAAGTTTTGAATTATTAGTATTTTTTTTTCTTTTTAGCGCATTTTATTAAAAGCTTGTTTTTTAAAAAAGTTTTTTACTTTTAATTTATTTTTACTTTTTAGTTATCGCCGGACACGTTTCTCAGTCTGTCATTGTTGTTAATGTGGATAACTTTAAGCTTAAGTTTAGTACTTATTCAAAACAAATCTTATGGCTAACTAGTTCTTCTAGCTAGTTCTTTTTAATCCTTAACAATGAAATAAAAATACAAAAATATGGTTTGTCTAGTACTTTCATAGGTCTGTACAATTCGTATGCAGCGCCGAAACTGTCTGCGGATTAAACTTTCGTTTCAGATGTTTTACTCTGTGAAGAGTGAGCGCTGACGAAGTTTTGTTTGCTACCAACAGCCGTGATTGCTTAGCTGTCGTGTGTTTCCCTCCACCTCCAGAGTGCCTAGGGTAGTGGTACCATTCATCAATAGGAACCAGTGATCGAGATTTTTGTCTTTAAATAATTAAAAATAGGGATCAGCAGCTGATTTTAATAATTGAATACCTGCTCCTCGTAATATTACAATAAAAATCTATGTTATTTTTGGCTGTGAAAACTCTGTCGAACTCTGGTGCCTTTACCCTACTGCCTAATGCATGTTTCATTCGCCTTTTATTAGCCATTCGATAACGTTAACGAAAACAAGAATATGTTTATTGTCGTTTTCTTTAACGTGGTTTCACAGTGTTCAACGCAAAAAAGTACCTAGAACTATTCACTGAACTGTTCAAG
>OY720045.1:6522437-6561094 GCA_963082485.1 Eudonia mercurella
AAGGGGGTGCCGCGCGGACGCAACACAGCGAGTTTCAAGTTTCTTTATGATAGCAAGCGAGCGGTGCGTGGCAGTGGTGTGACGACGGCGGCGCCCGACTACGAATTCACACGCACACTAATAAATATCTGTACAGAGTAGGCTGGTGATTTAATTGGAGCAATGTGTAGTTATGTAAAATCATAGGCGTTTGGGTAAAAAATAATAAAAGTCTTAATATTTTCATATTCATATTTTTTTTATGAAAAATAAGACAACAGTGGCCTGCGGAATATCAATACAAATATTTCGTTATTAGATTATTGTTTCATGTGCTATCTTTACAAAGTTTCTGAAGAAATAAGTTTTTAGATATCATTACTTTTACGTATTGTTCATGCAGTTTCTGGGTATTTGTTTCAAATTCCAAGACAACCATGGCCTTGTGAAAGGATCAAGCTAACCTAGTCCTTTTAATGTATATGACCTATTCAGCGCCTAGCACCAGTGACTTCAAAACACGTTCGAAATTCCGCGCGGCACCATCTTTCAAGCTTTTTTTTACTCAATTTTATTAAAATTTTTAATAAAAAATAAAAAAAATAAATAAATAATAAAAATAAATAAATAAATTATTAAAAAAAGCGTGATAGTGCTACAAACGTCGATAGAAGTGAAATTCAATTATTGACAAGTATCGTCCAGAAATTTTGTCACGTTATTGAAAATAAAAAAAAATTGATGCAGTAACTAACAAACAAAAAGACGCCGCATGGCAGACGATAGCCGATAAATTTAATATCACAGGAGGAGTAGCTTCACGAAGTGCAAATACTTTAAAATTAAAATTTGAGGGGCTTAAGAAATCAACAAAAAAAGGCGTCTCTCCACAGACAAATTTTTTTTTTAGAAAAATTTCGGGCTCTCGTATTGCTTCGGCTCGCTTCGCGAGCCTCCGCTATGTGTAGGTCACAAGACTAACCTAACCTAACCTAGTTGTCCCCGTCGCCACTACATAGTTACGAAATTTTCTTTCCATAGCTCCACAAAAAATCATCTAAAAATAAAATTTTACAAGTCCTAGCTCCATACAAAACATGATCGAAAAATCGGCTATGTCTCGGATCCCCTTTGCTACACCCGAACCCTGTTTGTTTGATGTTTAATCATGGGTTCCACCAATGAAAGCAGATGTTCTACAGTATTTTATTGCAGTCTAAATCTCCTGTGGAAGTCTTTATCTTCCCAAATAGTAAAATGTTCTGGCCTTTCCCTTATAACTTTTTCTTTTCTTTCTGGTGGACTTACGTAATAATACATAAGGGTATCTTCCTCGGTCGCTAATTCATCAATATCATTAAGTATATCTATTTTTTGCAAAATAAAACACTATTTTGAAAGAAAATATTACAAACCATACACTATAACCTACAAATATGTTGCTTTGACAGCTTCTAACCATCGAATAAACACTTATTTGGCACATAAAGGCGCAGATAAATATATTCCGTAGATAGTAAACATATTCAATGAATAACTGTTCTGCATCTGCAGCATCTGCAGCATCTGACAAATGAAAAACCCAGAACTCTGCTATCCATCGAATAAGTACTATCTGACTGTTAATCTGAGTATTGAAAAATCGGCCCTAAATTTTTCAATCCTCAGATAAGTTTTACCCAACCAATAACATTGTCATTGTGACATATTTCTAAAGAGAATCTGTCATTTTGTCAAAACTATTCAATGAATAAACTTTAACTGACGATTGAAAAATCAGCCTCACAGATAGCTATCTGAAAAGTATCATATAGCTTATCTGTAAGTCTCAGATAGCCTATCTGGAAGTTTCAAATAGTGTATCTAATAATTGGGCGAATAAACTATTTCTTGTCACGATTTGATCAAGTAAGGTTTAAAAAAAATTGTAAAGTTTTAGTAAGTATATGAATATTATGTAGAATACTTATTCAATATTTGTATTTTGTGATTGAACGCGTCGTAAGTATTAAGAAAGTAACGATTTTGAGATGAAACTTAAAGTTCACCCTCGATTTGCGTCCCCTGGGTAACCAGTAATAAAATAATAATACTCTTATTTAATTTGATTGTTTTTCTAACCATTAATTCAATATACTTCGAAACTACTTTAAAACAATAAAATATATTTAAAATGACTAATAGTTTGTGTAGAAATAACCAATACATGGTCTCTTGGCTAACCAGGGAATAAAAAACCTCTTATTTTTACAGTTATTTGGATTCCGCTGTTGTGTTTAAAATATGTTGTTCATCATTCGATTATTTCATCACAACTTGTGACTAATTTATAAAAAATAATTTAAAAACTTTATTTGGTATTCAGAAAATTTAAAAAGAATATTCTTAAAAAGAGGGACACTGGGTGACCCAAGAGACTAAATAAGTTACTCAAGAGACAATTATATAGGTAGGTATTTAATTATTGTTTCATCGAAGCATGATAAAGCTGTGTAAGCAAGGTGTAGGAACGTATTACATTACAAATTAAAGACAAAGTTATTATATATTTTTATTGCTTAGAAATAGAACAATATTTAACAAAAAACAGTCTTCTTTCCTTATTATTAAGTGAGGTAGGCTTTTAATAAACTTTACTCCTAAAACAGCATGCAAAATGACATCTCAAAAACGATTTTCCCTCAATGTCTTATTATAATTAATGTTACCCACACAACAGATATTTAACTATACTAAACAGCCAACAGTCTCATTTTCTTATTACTAAAGTGAAATAGGTTTTTAATTAACTCTACTCTAAAACTCTACTCTACTTTCTCACTGTGGCCACACAATGCCCGATTTTAAAATCAGGCAGTGTGATGTCCGTGCCGAGCTGCAGTCAATCGATGTCCGGAAAGCTAATGGCCTTGATGGCATCCCTCCAATAGTCCTAAAAATGCGTGTAGCGGAGTTTTCCCCCGTGTTAACGCGCCTTTACCGTTTCTCGCTCTCTTCAGGTTGTGTGCCGGAATCTCGGAGAGAGGCTAATGTGCTACCAGTCCCCAAAAAAGGAGATCGGAGATCAGAGAACTTCAGTGCAAGCAATGGAGCGCATTTTAAATAAACAAACTCCATAATTCACGATCGCCAATACGGGTTTCGGCCGAAACGATCCACGAGTCATCTTCTAGCGAGGTGACAGGCGAGGTGAGTCGGTGGCTGTTAGGTAGCCTTGACATAGCCAAGGCTTTTGATTGGGTCTGGTACAAAGCTCATCTCTCCCAAGCTCCCGGCATACGGTCTGCCTGCTCAGTTCTGCAACTGGGTCGCTGGCTTCCTGCATGAGCGCAGAATTCGTGTTCTATGTGGTGGATGCGCTTCCCAGCTCATGTCAGTGAACGCTGGTGTCCCTCAAGGCTCCGTTCTGTCCCCCACGCTGTTCCTTCTGCATATCAATGATATGATTCCACTTGGAAATATTCATTGCTATGCAGATGATAGCATGGTGCATGGGGGATATAACGGTCACCCAGTGGCAGGGCGGGTCAAAACCGAAGTGAATCGAGCGACTGCAGAGCAGTATCAACATGCTCGGTATGACGATTAGCTGCGATCTGAACCAAAAGGACTACATCGAAGTCGTGATCAAAACAGCCTCACGAAAACTATTCCATATTCTGAACAGAGTGCGGCGATTCTTTACGCCAGACCAGTTGTGCCTTTTGTACAAGACACAGGTACGGTCTTGCGTGGAGTATTGCTCGCACAACTGGGACGGTTCCGCAAAGCTTCTCGATGCCTTGGACAGATTGCAGCGTCGCGCTGAACACATTATCGGCAATGCAGAGGTCGCAAATACTCTCGAATCTTTGCGATGTTGTGTCACTCAGCGTGTTTTTACCGCTTATACCATGGCGAGTGCTCTGAAAAGCTCTTTGACCTCATCTTACCTTCTCTCTTCCTTCATAGGAGTAGGTACACGTGCTGCTCTTCGGAGTCATCGCTTCACTGTCTCAAATATCCCATCGCGCACAAAGAAATTTGGTGACTTGTTTCTTTGTCGCACCTCCTTAAGATGGAATAGTCTACCAGCACACGTTTTTCCTCCTTTCTATGTTATGAGGTCCTTCAAAAGAGGCATGAAGAAGCACCTTGTGGGCCGGCAAAGTGAGGTTAACTGATGCTACGTTTACGATCTGGACTCCATTTCCACTTAACGACATCAGTTTTCTTTTCTTTTTCTTATATTCTTCATACTTGTTGGGATCTTTCTTTAACTTCTCTTTATGACGTCTTTGTTTTTCTTTGTTGCTTAGAGGCATATTCTAGAACAATAAAAATACGTATAGTAAAGCTGAAATTTTACACACATTTTACATATTTATACTCATCCAGAACTTCAAAATTATTATTATCAATTTATTTACAGAAACCTTCTTCGTTTATAGTTCTTTTCATTATTCAAAACCATATCAAAATCCATTTCGTGGTTAGAAGCAAAAAAAGATACAAATAGCCAGTGGAATCTTATTTTATTTTGTACTACGTTCTAATTTATATTATGTATAATACCCGTACAATGATATAATAACACACTACTGGAAATTTAAATAATATACAAAAAGATAATAATTAGAATTATGATAGTTGTCTTTTGGGTAACCAATAAAGTCTCTTGAGTCACCACTGTAGTGACCCAAAGGACTGGTTACCCAAAAGACATTTGACATAAAATTAGCAATGATTGTATAAAAAACAGAAGAATTTTCACAAAAATCTTTTGATTTAGCATTTCAGACCGGATTTGCTTCTATTAAGATACAAAATAGCTTAAAATTTTAAAAACTTACGACTTTGTTGCGGTTTCCCAGCAGACACACTTCCAACACATTTACCTAACGTGCCGGTCGCGAGCGAACTGGCGGCGTTGCATCGAGGTAAACAGTGACCTTGATTCGATCATACGATACTCAGTCTCTTCTCTGATTGCCTGAGCATGTAGATGTCGTTGGCTCATTCAATCTTTACTAACAAAAAGGTGGTTTGCTAGGTGACGGCCGTACGTGGACAATGTTGGGGGACACGGATCATTTCCGACTTATTTTTTTATTGCAAAATTGTGGTTACGAATATTTTGCAGTGATTTAAACAGTAGTTACTCAGTGATATTCTTAACATTTTCCCATTAATAGATAAGACTTTGTCATACATTTTTTTGATTTAAGACGTATTCGTACTTTGAACACGTGGAAAAGGGACACTAGCTGTTTGTATGGGAGGCATGGTTTCGTCCACAGGAAAACCAATATTTTCAAGAGAAAAATGTCGTATTTTAGCTTTATCAACACTTCAATACAATGCTAGTTTAACTGCTTTTTAACATTACCGACTCAAATTAAAATATCATGTTTTTTTTAGAATGAGTGATTAATATACTCTGTGGACGGCCTTTGAACAAGAAATAGTTTATTGACCCAATTATTAAATGGCGCACTGAAAAGTCTTAGATAGCTATCAGAAAAGACTCAGATAGCCCATCTGAAAAGTCTTAGAAAGCCTATCACAAAAGTCTCATATTGCTTATCTGTCAGTCTTATATAGCCTATCTGGATGTTACAGATAGCGTATCTAAAACGTTTCAAATTGCCTATCTGATAAGTTATGAAAGCCTATCTGAAAAGTATCAGATAGTCTATCTGAAAAGTCTTAGATAGCCTATCTGAAAAGTCTCAGATAACCTTACTGAATAGTCTTAGATAAACAAAGTCTTGAATAAAGTGCTGGATAAGTTTGGTACTCTGTAGATAGTTTTTATAGTGTTATCTGGGTATTATACAGATAGGCTATCTGAGACTCGTCAGATAGGCTATAAGACTTTTCATAAACGCTATCTGAGGTTTTTCAGAAAGACTATCTGAGACTTTTACAATACGCTATCTGAAACTTCCAGATAGACTTCCAGATAAACCAGAATCTCACCAGTGATCTTGAAATTAAAAGTGACATGTAAAACGTTATAATTTTTTTTAAATATGCAAATCTCTTTTGGAAATCTGCTCTTTTGCAAATCTTGGAAAAAATTTTGGACATTGAAATCATGGTTCACTTCAAATGGTCACTTTTAATTTCAACTATTCAGTGATATCATAGCGTGAGAGTTTGTCACTGTTTCTAAAATCGACCCCTGCTGATTGGATATAATGTATTTTGGGTTTGTGATAGATAATCAATCCGCATTTGGCAACGATGATGACTTGATTTCAATGATGGAGGCCTTTGCCCATCTGTTAGACATCATCATCATCATCATCAGCTCATTTATATCCCCACTGCTGGGGCACGAGCCTTCCCTGTGGATGGATAGGGAGAACGGGCCATGAACCACCACGCGGGCCCAGTGCGGATTGGTGGTTGTTAACGACTACTAAAGTAGCCGGGACCAACGGCTTAACGTGCCTTCCGAAGCACGGAGGAGCTCGAGATGATAAATTTTTGGTCACCCATCCGATGATCGGCCTTTGCGAAAGTTGCTTAACCTCAGCACTCGCAGACCGGGCGCGTTAACCACTGCGCCATCGAGCTCCTCCTGTTAGACAGTAACTATAGAATAGGCTACATACCTAACAGTAATTGTGTGAGCATTTTTGTAGGTATTTAAAATAAGTATAAATTAAAAACAAATCTACCCACCAATGTTAAAAGCGTCGAGCTTTCCTGCCAACCGCCAATTTGTAAAGTAAGTAGAGAGGAAAAGAAAAATATGCCAAAGCAAAGCTATCGGAAATCTGGCTTCCCAGAGGGAAAAAAATATCGGTATTACGATACTTACTTTCCCGTTATGTAATGTATCGGTTTGTGTGTTTATAGAAACTAGTAGTCGCCCATTGGTCGTAATTCGATCGTAATTTTGGTAAGGCTGCACGGATTGTATCCTAAGCAATGAAAAATTAAAAAAGATAGAATGTCAGTTTGGATTGGCATTGACAGATGTCGGCCGCATTAAAGACAAATAATATGTGTGTGTCAAATACATGGTAGTGTGTGTAATGTTGTTTTTGTTGATGAGTAATTAAAAAAAAATATTAACATTCGGATAACCTTCTCTATATATACTATAAGTGTGCGAAATTTCATACTCTTCCGTCCGCGCAATTTTCGTAAAAACGGGGACAAAGTTTTTTGCTTCACGTATTAATATATGGATAATAGAAATAATCTTAAACATTAAAACTTACATACTATTTGACAAGTAAGTAACATAAATAATGGGTTTACAAGAAAACAAGAGTATTCATGCCAAAAAAATAAAGTTGCCAGAGGTTTCCAGACTAGGACGAGCCTGACTTGAGGCAAACCCAACGTAAACATAATGCGAAGAAAGAAAGTAAAGTAAATAATGAAATTATAAATAAAGGAAATTAAAAAGAATAACAATAATAAGAGCCTCAACCAACACCTTAAGAGGCTCTCGCTTGATGGTTGGATCAAGGGTCAGATTCAGAAAGCAGTACTGCTTGACACGGCACGTATTGTCAAGAGGTTCCTCACTCTGCAGCCCTGACCGCCGGTAGCTTGGGCCCTGCTCCGCTGCTGGTGGTACTCTAGGATTAGGTTTATATAATGTTTTATTGTTTTTATATTAAAATATTGTAACTCTAGTTTTAAGGAAGAAAATAAATAAAGGAGATAATAATACCTTGACCTGGCTCACGAGGTGACCGCTATGTGGGATGTGGATTCGACGATCATTGTCCCCATAGACATATCTGCAAACAGCCTTATAGCGAAGAGTCTCGACCAACTCAAGAGGCTTTCGCTGGATGGCTGGATCAAGGGCCAGATACAGAAGGCTACACTCCTGCACACGGCATGCATTGTCAGGAGGTTTCTTTCTCTGCAGCCTTAATCGCCGGTAGCTTGAGTCCTGCTCCGCTGCTGGCGGCTTTCTAAGGTTTTATAAAAGTTGTATTTGTGTATGATATTGTTTTTATATTTTACTTTTTATATAATTTTTATACAATCTAGATCTAAGATTAAAAATAAATAAAGAGTATAATAATAATAAAATATGTACATAATTTATGATAGTTTATTTTTAGATATTTATATTCCTGTCGCATAATGCAGGGTATTTGGTGATACCTGTACAATATCGAATGTGGTAGATAGGGTGCATAGAATCCTGGAAAATTATGAACATACCTATGAGAAAAAAGACTAAGTGTTGAAAAATTTCCACGAGCGGGATTCGAACCCACACCCCATGAGATACCGGGTCAGCTGCACTACCAACTACCTATGCTATCGTGGCTCAATCCAACTCGCCTAAATCAATCAACACATCTACTCTTACTTTGTAAGCCCAACAAAGCCCTATTCAATGTCGACAACTACGTCATCAAAATCCGATCTTAATATTTTAACAAATATTGAAAGATCAGTTAAGAATTAGGCAAGCTATATTTATGATTATTTACATATAATTTTACGCAAATATTGTTGCGAACAAATATAAAAATTCAGATCGGATGTTGATGATTTGTTTGTAACAATATTTGCGTAACATTATCTGTAAATAATCATGAATATACCTGATGGAAACCCTTATTTGTCTGAGATGTTGAGGTTATTTGATTCAAAGTAAAGTGCAAAGTGACAACACCGGCTTTTAAAAAAACCTTTAACAAAATGGCAGAAATCGATTTAGCAACCGATTTTTAACAAACAACTCCCTGATTGCATTTATTGTGTTACTTTATGTTGTATTTACATATTTATGAACTTATACTAATCTAGCTAAGAGAATTGTATAAGAAAATGCTAGTACGAGTACAACGAAAGGAATCAGCAAAACAATCACGTGTTCTCATGAAAATAAATCATAAACAGTATTAGAAATTCTGTGAGCATTCCGCCCGCTTCAATCTAGAAGTTAATTTGCAATAAAATTTACTCGCACGCGAAGAGCATGACCACTCTATACATTAAAACCAGTTATACCTAACTAGAAGCAGTACCAATGATATCAAAGTTTTTTGTTTTCGTCATCACACTTGATTTGATATGTAGGTACGATTTTTTTTTGTGTAGTGTGTAAATAATAATAAATCCTGGGTTATTTTTGATCAAGTGTAACGATGATTAAGAGTTTTTGTGTGAACGTAGGATCCCGGATAGACTTTATCTTTTTTGGAGAGTTTGATGTTGGTCTGTTGCTTTTACAGCGTCACCGGTCTTGTTTGGGGATGGCTAGAACCTTCAAGGGTTCAAGACGTTGGATCGAAACAATGTCAGAGAGTTTCTAGAGGGAATGGCTACACGCAGACGTGTCCCCGTTGCCAGCTAGATTTTCTGAAGGGTTCTCGAACTGGACGTAGTAGAGACAACTTTTAGTAGTTACCTACTTAAATTGTCAAAATTTTGTTTTTTTGGATAGATTTTGCTGCTTGCTCAGACGCCATTTTCAGCTACTATAAGGCTTGTTTCACACATACCACAACCACAGCACACCGTCGCGACAAAAGGTGGTCAAGCTGTGGTTACGTGTGAATAGTGTCGCTGTGGTTACGTGTGAATAGTGTCGCTGTGGTTACGTGTGAATAGTGTCGCTGCGGTTTCTTGCGGTTGCGTGATGTGTTACCTCCAAAAGGCCGGTTCGCGGTGTCGCTGGTGAATGCATTGTGGTTGCGACGTGGCTGCGATGTAGTCGGTATCAAACACGCGGTCAATAATGAAAGCAAAATGTGGCCCGTGCACAGTGGGACAAGCTCCATACAAGGGCGGTCATAAATAGTTTAAGTCCTATTTCTACCCATTTATTTTATTATATTAGTTGTTTAAATTTGTAGAAGTAAGATAGGAATCTATAAATGAAAAAAAAACATGTATTTACTAAATTAAAAAATATATATTAGAAAAAAATTACGTATAATATACAACATATTTTTTTCTACAATAATCATAATTATGGTAAACACAATAATAACAATTTTTATGTAATTTTTAAAATAAAATAAAAAATATTAATTAGAAACAAGCTATAATTACAATAAATGTGAAAATAAATTAAATAATAAAATTAAACATGTAAAAATTCTATTACACTTTGTGAGAGAGTTTTTTTTTTCTAGGAGGAAGTTTCCGAAGACTAATAATATAAAGATCTGAAAGTCGTTGTATTAAATCTAAATCTAAATCTAAAGACAGTGTGATCAAAAAGGCTTTGTAATTCAACTTCTGCTGAAGACTCAGTGACGGCTATGTTGACAGGGTAACATCTTTTTTTTGCTTCAGTAATCTGCTGGTAACATGGTAATACATCAGGAGAAATTTTAGTATTTACAAAGTTTTTAATTAATAAATATTGATGTTTTGTCAGCTTAGCCTCCGTTACAAGTGACAATACATCATCAGTGCTTACTCTAGATATATATGAATCAGAAGAGTTAGAAACATCAAGCAATGCATTCACAGTAGAATCATCGGACTTCGACAAATCAACTCTTCTACGTTTACTTCTTTTACTAAGTTGCGTAAAAAGTTTTCGAGGACTACAACGCGAATGACTAGGAGATTGGTTTTCAGTCGGAATACATTGCTCTTTGTTTTTAAAAGTTCAACTCTTTCAATAACATTAAACCAGTCGGAATTCTTACTTAAAAGCTTAGTTTTATCCTTATTACATTTTTTCCAGTACCAAGCAATAGCTTTTCATATGTTATTTATAGTATACTCTAAATTATGAATAACAATGTTTTCAGCATCGTTCAGAGAGGTCAACAAAGTTTGTAAGCCGTGACGATACTTTTCAGTGTCATTGCTTGTATTGACAGATAGCCAAATTTCTAGAATATGCATTCTTAAAAACGAGCATATATATAAATTACCTAAAACAAAGAAAAAACATTTAATATTCAGTCAGAAAATCAGAAACTAATTTCGTAGCAAATGCTACGAGAAAATCTGTTAACCGTAGCAGCCTTGACGTCGGCGCAGGGGCAAATAGGGGCCGACAATTTTAACTTTCCCGAGTTCTAGAAAGTCTATAGATTTTATTTCAGTATATCTCAATAGTGGGAACGCGTGGGAACTTATTTAAAAGTTAACTCAAACTTTAGAAATATTTAAAAAAATACTTAAATAAAAGCCGTCTCGTAGCAAGTGCTTAGTACATAGAATATTCATTATTATATAACGAAAAATATAAGAATAATTAGTACATACCCTGTTCCTGGATATCCATTGCAAAAAAACACTCACAGCACAAAATGGCCTAGAAATGATAATAAAATACGTCACGCTTTTTAGTAACTCACTGATAACAATGTTTTCGTCGTATTGCGATGCGCTCACTTTGAATGCACAAAAGATAATGAAAGCGCATTCTAATTACTGACATATTTATGGTTTTAGAAAGTACAGCAACTATCCAATGTAATGACAAGTAAAAATATGTAAAACTAGAGGGTAGGTTTTAACGATTTATGACCTATGGGTGTCCCACAGTGCGCAGCGGTTAACGCGCCCGGTCTGCGATTGCTAAGGTTAAGCATCTTTCGAAATGGCCGGTCATCGGATGGGTGACCAAAAAATGTATTATCTCGAGCTCCTCCGTGCTTCGGATGGCACGTAAAGCCGTTGGTCCCGGCTGCATTAGCAGTCGTTAATAACCACCAATTCGAAATGAGCCCTTGGGTGGTTTATGGCCCGTTCTCCCTATCCCGTGCTCCAGCAGTAGGGACATAAAACAAGCTGATGATGATGATGACGATGTATTGTAAGAACTAATAATTAATTGTAAATGTACTTTATTTTTCAGTTTGTAAGAATACCCGCAGAATAGTTTTAGGAAAACCACAACTTAGTGACAAAGGTTTTATGGTGAGTTGCTAACTTGAACTTGACACCTTAATTTACGGGTACTCAACATGTTGAATTTTTTTATTGGTTTTCGACCTTATGTCAAGTGGGTAAAGTTAAAACTATGATGTACAGACGCCTAAACATTAACCTATCCAAAACAGCTGTCAAATGTCTTCAATAAATGTTCAATCATGCCTAGGGCCGTCTTTAACCTATTGGAGGTCCAGGGGGCTTGACATGACGTTGACCACGTGATTTAGCGCGGCTTATGTCAATCCCATACATTTTGTTCTTTTCGAACTTCGCTATCGTTTTTGTAATGTTACTTTGGCTAAGGGGTCTGAGCACTTACTACACTAGGTCCTTATGCTATGCTAGATTTTAGTAAAACAGGCAAAAGAAGTAGATAAGCAAAACTCTAGATTTATTCAACTGGTAAGTATTTTTGTTTATTTGCAGCCAGATAGAGTTGCCAGTGTTAGGCCCCTAGTTTATTTGAATTAAACAGCAAAAAATGTCAATAAGTTAGTAATTCTTGTTTCGCATAACAAATTATATATTTATCGGTAATATCGATTATCGGTTAGTGATCAGGGCCCTAATCCAAAGTAACATTACAAAAACGATAGCGAAGTTCGAAAAGAACAAAATATATGGGATTGACATAAGCCGCGCTAAATCACGTGGTCAACGTCATGTCAATCCCATACATTTATTCTTTTCTAACTTCGCTATCGTTTCGCTATCGCTTTTATAATGTTACTTTGTCTAAGCCCCCTGGCAGGAACAAGGGGGCCCCATCGATTGCGGGCCCCTGGGCACTTGCCCAGAGTGCCCAATGGTAAAGAAGGGCCTGCATATGCCATATACATAAAATTTAAAGTCTATTGATGAAATTTGGCAGTTTGTGGTAGTCTCATGTGCAGGCGTGTGTACAATATAATGCCATAAATAAAGGGTGAGCCTAAATATAAAGCAGTATCCCATACCATAAAAAATCAAACCAGTGTCCTGAATTTTAATTAAACTTTTTTGCTAGAAAATTGTTATTACGGCGCCGGCGACGGCATACATAGATATGATGGTGTTAACTAGCCAGCCCCCCGACCGCCTAACTTGATCGCTTTCGATCGCTTTGGCTACGTGTATTCGTTTATGGCGGCATCTTGTCATTTCGAAAGCAATATCGAAAGCTATAGCCTATACTGGGTGGGAAAGAGTATGCCGACAGATTTTAACCATGGATTCCTGGTGGTTTTACGAGTAAATAATGTTAAATCAACATGGGTCCAAAACTCGCGAGGCCCTCGCCTCGTCTTCTAATATAATATCGAAATATAATATCGAATAATATCGAAAGCTATAGCCTATAGCTTTCGATATTGCTTTCATATTCCTTTCGAAATGACAAGATGACGCCTCCACCTCGCCTCGCCTTCAAAGCGATCGAAATCGAGAGAGTTAGGCGGCCGGCGCCCTGTTTGTTGGTTTGAAACTAAAATGGTCTGAAAGTGTCGATCATTGATTCCTATCGAACGCCGGTGCCACTACAAGTTATACTCTAACCAAATTCGATGTAGAATGTTTGTAAACAAAGTATTAAACATAATTTTTGTAAATATCTAGTATCATATTAATAGTATTAGCACAGTCATCCTGTGGTAAGTTCTTACGCTGTGGTAATAGTATCGGTCAGATGTTTACTGTTTCTTGAGAGACTAAGTGAATGACATATTGTTTTCTATAGTTTACGCGAACACTCGAACGCTACACATTAAAATGAAACTACTCTTACGGATCGACTCGCGATTATTTTATGTCACAGGGAAGTGACCACGGACCCTGAAAAGGTTTCGGAACATCGTCAGGATAAACATTAATTAAATCTAATGTATAAAACACACGCGTGTAGATCCGTAAAAGTAGTTTCATTTCAAAAGTGAATGATTTGTATACAAACATTCTTCATCGAGTTTAGCCTGAGTATGTGAGTACCTAGGTAAAGTTAGTTTTTAATTTTGCAGGTTTATTTCATAAAATCTGATAAGTCGGAAAATAATGAATACGACACCTGGCTTTGTGGTGGGGCTATAGTATCCACAACTCACGTATTGACTGCGGCCGCCTGCATTAACGACGTCTCCCATCTGTGGGTCATAGCTGGCTATAGGAAGTACGTCAAAAGCGAGTACTTAGAAGAAGACGAATGCACTAAGCATAAGAAGCAGAGGGTCATAAAGACGTGCACACCAAAAAGTAGAGTATAAACTTTTCATAACATAACTCTTTCGAATAGCGAATAGAAATCTTTTAATAAGTAAGATTTCAATGTCTGGGTTTCTTGCATTAATGTGATTGATGTAATTAAAGTTAACTAGTGGTCGCCAAGTGGTCGAAATTCGACCGTAATTTTATTAAGGCTGCACGGATTGTATCCTAAGCAATGACAAATTAAAAAGATAGAATGTGAGTTTGCATTGACATTGACAGATGTCAGCCGCATTAAAGACAAACAATACGTGTGTGTCAAATACATGGTAGTGTGTGTAACGTTGTTTTGTTGATTTAATGTATTTTTTATGCATAACTAAAAAAAAATATTAACATTCGGATAACCTTCTCTATATAAACTATAAGTGTGCGAAATTTCATACTCCTCCGTCCGCGCAATTTTCGTAAAAACGGGTACAAAGTTTTTGCTTCACGTATTAATATATTAGATATACCTACTTGTAAGAAAAATTACTTTGACACTGACTAAATGTGCTAATCGCACAAAGCCATCAACTAAACTTTAAAAAAAAACCTTATCTATTATATAACTTGCGCTGAAACAAAAACAAAGAAAAAATTGATAAAGCTGATAACAATAATCTGAATATGGACACTTTTGTCAGATAAGACAGTTTGTCTCGGTCGTTTAATAAAACAACTGCAGCGTTATTCATGTGTTATCGACCAATATACTTACTTAAACTTATTTAAACATCAAATTAAGTTATTGAAGTTATTCTACTGTAGTAGTGGTAATACAATTAGGTAAGTCCTTAGACTTTTCCTTAGAACCAATGTCGCTGTATTCTTTCTTGTCTTGACCTAAGAGTACCTGTACAAGAGAGTGTTTAAAGGTAAACTTTGTAGTTTACTTCTTTTTAAATACAGAAGAAACAACACTCAAAAATACTGCAAAAAGTTTTTATGAACGACAAAAAAGAAAATAGAAGTAATCATCTAAAATGCCCCTTGTCCTCTACGGTACACATGTAAGCCCGCCAACTAGAGCAGTCATGATGCTGCTTGATATTCTAGACATAGACGTCAACTTCAAAGAAATAAATTTGCCAACGAGAGATCATTACAAGAAAGAGTATTTGGAGAAAAACCCACTTCACACGGTGCCGCTGATGGAAGATGACGAATTTAGAATAGTTGACAGTCACGCAATTCTGACTTATCTGTGTACAAAATTTTGCAAGGAGGACTTGTATCCAAGTGATTTGAAAACACGATGTTCGATTGATCAACGACTGTACTTTGATGCTACAATACTCTTTCCGAGACTTCGCAGTGTTATTTATGATGTAACACAACGCAAAGGTTCTGGATTAACAGAATCGCGTATCAAGGATATTGAGGAAGCTTACTCGGTTACAGAAAATTATTTGCAGAAAACAAAATATATTGCAACCGATGATTTCACTGTAGCAGACATATCATGCGTTTCTACTATTTCTTCGTTAAATGAAATCCATCCCGTTAGTGGAAAATATATGAAGATTATTGAATGGTGGTCAAAATTGAAAGAAAGACGTTGGTATGAGAAAAACGTTCCCGGCAATACAATATTTGCAAACTTCATGAAGAGTTTGTTGCGTTAGGTAATTTATATCAAAAATTTCTTTCTCTATCATGATAAATAATTTCTGGTACCCACGGAAGACCAGCGTCGTGGTGCCAATCCGGTACTTCGATATTATTTATTTATTTATTTATTTGAATCAGACATCTTACAAGCTAACAGATGAGTCATCCAAGGCGCTAATAAGATTATTTATAAACACAAACAATAATAAAAAACGAAAAATAATAATTAGTAGATATGATGTCAAATTATACAACACAAAATAGTACCTAAAGACAACACAACTATGTCAATTGGCCAGACCACAGAACAATACGATACAGTCAAATACATAAGCACAAATGTCAACAAATCAAATAAGTCAATAAATATTAAATATTAATGTCAATAATATAATTATAAAATTTATTTAAAACCATTCCTAAACTATCAGCGAATATGTCGATATCGTCGTGCCGAGCAAGCAAGTCTCCTATGCACCGCAGCGCTCGGGCGGTGGGCGCAGAGTCAGCCCGCGCGGTGCGCGTCACGGGACGCGCCAGCAAACGCGGACGACGACGAGGCGCGAGCAGGCCCCCCCCATCCCGTGGAATGTTTTTTTTTTTTTTTTCATTCTTCCTCCAACAGTATCGGAGCCTTTATTATTACTACGTTACTTCTCTTTCACTCAATTTCTATCTTTTATGCCTCTCGTACTTATATTCTGCATTCCACACATTCATCCATCGCCTTTCATTCCAAGCAGTGGGTGTTCTGCTTTTTCCATAATAACAAATTTTTTATTTATGTAGTACCTATTCTATTTCTTATTTGTACTTGGGGTAGTAAATTCTTCAGAAACACTGAAATCGGTCCCGTGGAATGTTACCCGGGACCAACAGGCGCACTTTTTCCAATACCTCCGGGCTTTCGATTTTGTTTCTTAAAACTAACAAGTAATGCTTCAGGAGAAGCATCACTCTCCTGAGTTTAAGGGTGTCCATGTCAACCATAGCGGAGACAAACATCGAAGGATACAAATAGGGGCAGTACCCGTAACGTTTTTTATATGCCCACCGTGCAAATTTGCGCTGTATTTTTTCCACCATGAGCACATATTTATTCTCACATGGATCCCAGATTACAGCACAATATTCCAGCCTGCTACGAACATATGCATTGTATAATACCATAGCCACATTCGAATTGTCAAACTGAGCCGCGGTCCTAATAACAAAGCCTAACATTTTATTAGCCATCTTGCAGATTTTTGTCACATGCGTATGAAAGTCATATTTTATATCTATTTCTAAACCCAGGTCACGAATATTACTATAATAATACTCTTTCGATTGGAGCGTCAGATATATTGTAAGTTACGTTTACAGGATGCCGTTTGCGTGAACAGGTAATAATCTTACATTTGTTAGCATTAAGGGGGAGATGGTATTTACGGCTCCACTCCCATACAGCATCTATGTCTTTCTGTAGAACCTCAGTGTCTAGAGCGTCTGTGATTATGCTGAGTGGGAGCCATTTCAGGGCCACTAGTTTTAATTTTTTTATGTTATGCACCAACTTATTGTTTTCTTTGTGTGGCAATGAATAAATGCTTTTATTATTATTATTATCTCCTTTATTTATTTTCTTTCTTAAAACTAGATTTTCACAATATATTAATGTTGCGTAACTTCTGCAGTCTCGCTTATTTTGTGCCAGCAAGATGTATGTAAACTCGAGGTAGGTTGGTAGGTTACATTGTGTGCTAAGAGCCCCTTCACACTAGCGTTTTTCTAGCGTAGGTAGGCGTTTAATCGTAAGAGCAGCAGTGCAGAGAAGACGTCGCGACAAGCAACACATACATCGCGTAAACGACTTCAGACGACAGACGACGGCAGACAGTGGATTTTGAACTTTAAAGAACAATACAGTTCTTCTTCTTCTTCATGTGCCATCTCCTATCGGAGGTCGACTATCATTATGGCCACTTGGGCCTTGGGATTACAAAAATTTAACAGTTTTGTTTTTCAACTGCTGGCGTGTGTACACACAGATGTGCAGGCGCACATAGTATTACCACAAACTGTCAAATTTTTTTCAATAGACTTTAAACTGTAAATATAATGTTACCATGTCCCCGTTCCGTACTCTGAGAAACTCCGAGGGGTTCGGATCAAAGCGGGAGTGGAAGAACCCGAGGGTACCTATTTTTTTTTAAAAAAAGGCATGTTTTTGGAAGTACATGATGCGTACAATCATCACATACCTAAATAATAACATAAAGTTACCTAGTTTATTAGATATGAGCGTGGCCGGGCTGGGTCACATACGTTGGGTCCTGGCCACAAAAAATGTGGTATATCTGGTGAATTACTGAGGTACTATGTGTTTTCTCTCGGGTACATGAAAGTACACACCTGTAGAGCCTGCACACAAAACCATTACCTTTTTTGGCGCCGTGGCCGGGCCAGCCCCCCAACCGCCTAACACTCTCGCTTTCGATCGCCTTGAAAGCGAGGCCCTCGCCTCGCTTTCTATTATAATATCGAAATATAATATCGAATAATATTGAAAGCTATAGCCTATAGCTTTTGATATTGCTTTCATATTGCTTTCGAAATGACAAGATGACGCCTCCTCCTCGCCTCGCCTTCAATGCGATCGAAAGCGAGAGCGTTAGGCGGTCGACCCCCAGGACGGAACACACATCTGCGCTGCGTCTACGTTTATCAAACGCGTTGGAGCAAAGCTAGTGTGAAAGGACTCTAAGACGCGCATGTCTGTGGCGTCTTTTGTTTTAGATTATGACTTCGATTACTCAAATTATACCAAATGGATGGCTATCGATATAGGCTTCGCTATAGTGGAGAAACCATATGACTTCTCCGATTTAACCTACCGCCTGTACTGCTCATACGTCCCAAAACCAATTAGCATCAACTATGACGCGACAAATTCGGAAGCAGACAAAAATATGATGATTTATGGATGGGGGCATAGCCGTGGCTTAAGAACGGTATGTACTAGGTACCTATTTAGATTTCTTTTTCTACCCCTAGGGCCTTACAAATAGACAAATAATAGTTATTCCGTGTTTTGTTCCAGTCATGTAATCGTCATTTCAAATTAGAGTAAAAGAGACAATACACGGAATAACTATTCGAAGCCTACGTATTCTTTGTTTATTTGTTTACAGCCCTGATGACGGACTTTGGTCCGTTTCCTATGTTACTTTCTTTCAGTTCCTCGTTTGCGTTAGTAAATGACAACAACATTGAGACATAAATTCTTAGTAATCGATGGCATAGTGGAATTCATAAGAGTTATTTATTTATTTATTTATTTTGAATTTGAATTTTTGAATCCATTATGTCACTATGTCATGGGTGACATAGTGACATAATGGATTCAAAAATTCAAAAACATCAAGCTTGGTGGGCCAAGCACTTACCTTTCTTTTAATACCGATACTACATTTACGACTGCATTAGCAGGTCGGTATCAACCAACAATGGTCCCTCGCTGTGGTTTATGACCAGTGCCGGATTAAGACTACTTGATGCCCTAAACAATCCACGCCTGTGGGCCCCTGGCCTGGCCATGAAGGCTGTCTGCCGCCATACTCTCTCAATATGCATTAAAATGTCATACATCCGCTTTTAATTTAAACTCTACGACGATTACGAAGAAGAATTACTTGACACTGGCAAAATAATTATCGCGAAAGTCATATTATAAACAAAAAAAACTAGCCTTTCAAACCGCCATGCCTTACCTTTCATGTGCTAGCAATTTTTTTGTTTTATGGGCTAATCCGGCACTGTTAATAGCCCGTTCTCCCTATCCATCCAATGGGAAGGTTCGTGCCCCAGCAGGGGGGACATAAATTGAGCTGGTGATGATGATACTTACATTTAACGCTTTTACAGCCCGGTGATACGACTAACTACAACTCTTTGTACCTCCAATCAGCATCGACAAAGACGGCCTCAAAATTGTACTGCAAAGGGTTTTTTAACAGGCGGCCGGTGAAGAAAACCATAGCCAAATACATGATCTGCACCATTGGAGCTGGTAACCTGGATTCCGAGGGCAACATTATAGATCCAGGAATATATAAATACGCAGACGGGTGTGTTAGAAGACAAATGGGTGTTGATGGAAAGGTACGTTCCAGGGTGGTTAATGCTAGTTATTATATTTATTTTGCGTAAAGTTGTACCAACGAATGCTATACAACGGTACACCACTACACGCTGAAAGTAGTTTGTTCTAAATCGTCTATGGTAAAGCCACCAAAGAGCACGCACTATCGAAAAGTACCGCGGTGCTACAAATTGAATAATATTAAATCTGTTATCAACTACTTGCCTGTGACGTGTGCTTGAAATCGATATGGTACGTAGTACTTATTAATCCCATGAATGTGTGTTTGACAATAAGAAAAATAGAACTGTGTAAAGGAATACGTACTCTTTGGTAGTGCATTCTCTTTAGTGGCTTTACCCTACTCATTGATTAAAAATATTTAAGATATAAGTCATAGTTTTCCCCAAAAATATTTATATGACGGCGCGATCATGATTATTAAGCATTTTCTAAGTTTAATTTACGTTTTCTTAGTTATTTGAGTAATTTATTTACAATAACACCTCTTTTAATTTGATTTTGCTAGTTATTTACAATATAAAATCACTTTACTGTGTGTATCATTAAAATTTGTAAAAAAAAGGAATGTAAAATGACTAGAGGGGACTTGTGGTCCGTGCGGGCTTGCGAGTGACGTCAGCGCCGGGCGGGCTCGGATGTTGCGGCAGAGTGGGGCGACCGGCCTTTATAAGCGGCGCCCGCTCATATAGAGTTCAGTTCGACGTGAGCCTCGGCGCTGGTAGTTCGCTCGCCATTCCGCATACCTCTTGGCATTTTTTTGAAAAATAACGAAACGCTGTTTAAATTTGAAATTATACTGTCATTTATTTTTAAACCTAAAATTACTTAGTCTATTTCAAATATACCCGCTTCCTAACGCCCATGGACATGACTGACCGTGATGGGAACCTATACCCTCTTTCATATATTTATTGAAATTAATGTCATTCCATCGATAGAAAGTCAAAACAAACGAAAATAAAACGTAAGAGGCAGGAGGTTACTATCGTGTTACCAGGTCGTATGTCATAAGAAGTCGAAGAGAGACTGGCAGGTCGGCATTACCTTCGTCTTGTCCGTAAACGGTCCGAAAACTACCGTAAACCGTAGGCTATTGATCCACTCAGTCACTTTCTCGTCGGCTTCTAGGATCTTCCAGATGCCACCCTCTATTGGTTTTTAGTTTTAGGTTCATTGTTCTTTTTAATAATTCTAAATAAACTTTTAGTAACGTTTAGATAAGATGGTGGTAGTTAGCAAGTCCTACCACCAACCAAACCGAGTACACAAAGATGTACCCCCCGCTGGGAATCGAACCCGGGACCTCTGGGTCTAAACCGGTGGTCTTAACCATTAGACCACAGAGGCGGTTCTCATTAAATAATCATAAAAAAATAGGGAATCATTATAATAGGGGTCAGCAACTGATAATTTATTTTAGCATCAATTTAATACAGACCTCCGTTTCCTGTTTGTCATCCAGTATTTTTTAACGAAACTCTATTTTATAATAATAATAATAATTTTATATAACTCTGCAGCCCTGACCACCCGTAGCTTGGGCCCTGCCCCGCTGCTGGTGGTACTCTAGGATTAGGTTTTTATAATGTTTTATTGTTTTTATATTAAAATATTGTAAAAATCTAGTTTTAAGAAAGAAAATAAATAAAGAAGATAATAATAATAATAACGGGTGTGTTAGAAGACAAATGGGTGTTGATGGAAAGGTACGTTCCAGGGTGGTTAATGCTAGTTATATTTATTTTGCGTAAAGTTGTAAGTACCGACGAATGCTATACAACGGTACACCACTACACGCTGAAAGTAGTTTGTTCTTACCACCGGTGGCTTGGGCCCTGCCCCGCTGCTGGTGGTACTCTAGGATTAGGTTTTTATAATGTTTTATTGTTTTTATATTAAAATATTGTAAAAATCTAGTTTTAAGAAAGAAAATAAATAAAGAAGATAATAATAATAATAACGGGTGTGTTAGAAGACAAATGGGTGTTGATGGAAAGGTACGTTCCAGGGTGGTTAATGCTAGTTATTATATTTATTTTGCGTAAAGTTGTACCGACGAATGCTATACAACGGTATACCACTACACGCTGAAAGTAGTTTGTTCTTACCACCGGTGGCTTGGGCCCTGCCCCGTTGCTGGTGGTACTCTAGGATTAGGTTTTTATAATGTTTTATTGTTTTTATATTAAAATATTGTAAAAATCTAGTTTTAAGAAAGAAAATAAATAAAGGAAATATAATAATAATAATAATAAAACATTTATTTCAGACCAGCTAGTCCATACATAGTGGTTAGAAACATAGGTACTTAATAATATATTAGTAATACAAAACTACTTTAAAAATTTGAGTGTCCCACCACTATGCACTCGGTTCCTATGCCTAAGAATGGGACAGTCAAACTTATTTGCTATTACTGCCAGGATGCCATTAGAAATATTTATATTTTGGCGAAACTGGTGGCGAACACTTGGTGCCACTGCGATTCAGTTTTTGTATTGAGACATACACATTATTAAAAAAAAATGTACTTAGTAGTATATCAGATGACTCAGATGTGGTAATTTTTAATTGGTGAAAAATCTGCCTTTTTCTATCTAGGTACCGTAAAATGGGTGAATAGAGTGCCAGCGGCGAATAGGGTAGGAACTGAGATTTTTATTGCACAAGACTTCCTGTGCCTGCTGTATAGTGGAAATATAGGCTAATTAATTTTTTTACAGGCAAGAGATCATATTTTGTACAGGCAATAAATAAATTCTTCTAAACCATAGACAACTAAAGAAAAGCATTTCAAATGTGAACTCTCAAACTCCCAAAATCTTCTTGGCGGGAAAGTGAAGAGTCATGTCTGCAGTTATGTTTTATTTTCTAAAATTTGTGTTATGTCGAATATTAATGTGAAATAGTGGTTGATTGTTAACCGCCAAGTGTTCGTGAGTGTGCATGAGTGTTGGCAAATGAAACAAAACAGTGCAACGTCACTTTTCAAATTCTCTCAAGAAGTCCGCCCGAGGACTTAGTAAAGAAGCCCCACATCTTTACTGAGATACTCGAGTGGTTGGGGGGTACCTATATCATTTCTCACTTCTCATTTTTATTATCATTCATCATCATCATACAGGAAAGAAATATTGTTTATTTATGTAGGTATTACTTGTAAGAAAAATTACTTTGACACTGGCTAAATGTACTAATCGCACGAAGCCCTCAACTAAATTTAAAAAAAAACAATCACGGGATACGGGTGTTCACTCAAGTGAACGAAGTCGCTAGCGGGCCACTAAGTAGTAATTAATTTGTTTTAGTGTAACCATGACTATGACTCGTTCGAGTCGAGAAGAAACGGCAGTGACGCTAAGGACACCTTTAACAGCACTAGCGGGCATCAATACAATCGTACTGCGAAGACCAATGAGACCAGAAGACGAGGAATACCAACGAGAAGACAGGGCATATGCACGGTATTGTTTTATACAACATAATTAACAGTTACAGGTCTAATATCTTTGTATAGTCTACATTTCAACGGCCTCTGTGGTCTACTGGTTAGAAGCACCGGTCTCAGACCCAGAAGTCCCGGGTTCGATTCCCAGTGGGGGGTACATGTTTGTGTACTCGGTTTGATTGGTGGTAGGGCTTGTTTGACCGCTCGGCTTACTACCATCTTATGTAAATCTCGCCATAACATCGATGTTGGTAGCATTGTTGTGTTCCGGCAGCTAGAGATAAGATAGCCAGTGCCTCACTAGTTAAAAAAAAATATATTATGATCGGATGTTAGTGACGGTGGTTGTTGACATTGAATGGGCGCCTTTCAAAGTAAAAAGTGTTGAATAATTTCGGCGGGCTGGTTAGAACCACGATAGCTCATTTGGAAGAGCACCTGACCCGGAATGTCAGAAGGGTGCAGGTTCAAATCCTGCTCGTGGAAATTTTTTCAACATTTGTGTTTTTATAATTTGTTCGCAACAAAATTTGCGTTTAAAATTATTTGAACACTCACTAGTTAAGTTTCCCGGGTGAAGTGCGCTTACACCTTCAGCCTTATCATTGCTTAACATCAGATGAAATGAAATGAAATGAAAGCGGTTAATGTTGTGCCCAAACTGACAATTATACTGTATAGATATGACACTTTTGATTAATGTAACATCGTGTAAATACAATATGGGTGTACGAAGTACGATACAACATATCCGGCTCGAAGGACCAACTTTGTCGGGTGTAAGTGTAATTCCAACAAGTTAATATGTTTAAAATGTTAAAAACATCTACGATACATACAAATCAAACAAAAAACACTTTATTTTTATTTAAATAGAATTGAGACAAAATTTAGGCTTAAAAAAGTGCTTATATATGTAAGTTGCGAGGTAAATATAAAAACATTCACATATAGTACACATGCCTGTACATCAAAGTACAAACTATCAATTTTCCTCAATAGATTTTGAACTTTATGTCTAATGGCATATGGATAACATTTATTGAATAAATTTTTACTTTTATTTTTTTAAGTGTAAATTTATACACTTAAGCTGAATTAAATATTTATATAAAATACAGTGAAAAAACTTCTTCCGCAATCCGGGCGGCTGCACTGACTATTATGCTACCGGGAAGGCTGACGTAATCGCTGAATTTTGTCTCTGCTTTTTGATTTTTTGAAATGCTTTAGAGCGACATTTGCTTTGGATGCTTTGGATAGACGGCACCAATGCACAGTGGTCCCGTAGTAGGACATTCAGCTTCGATGACGATGTTTGAATAATGTCATGATACCTCGCCTAATTACTCACTATTTGTGATACTACTTGAGGGTATAAAAGATAATTCAATTAGTTATTGGCTACATTCCTTTTTTTGCATTGGAAGTGAATGCATCGTACGTACCTCCTCATAGCATTATTACGAACTGCTAATTAGTTATTACATAACTCGTGTTTTCCAAAAATTTATTATTTGTGACTCATTTGTTTGTTATGGATATTCAAGTTAAAGGTACTTACTTACTTACTCCATTGGCGCAGGGACCCAAAGTGAGTCTTGGCCTCCGAAACGAGAACTCGCCACTTTCCCCTGTCCATTGCAGTCTCTTGCCAGTTGACGGCTCCGAGGTCGCGCAGGTCAGCTTCCACCCTATCGCTCCAGCGGTACCTGGGGCGCCCAATCGGTCGCTGTCCGATCGGTCGACCCAAGTATGCTCTCTTGACGCTTCGATCTTCCCCCATTCGCAGCATGTGACCGAGCCAGCGGAGTCTGTGTGATTTGTATTCTCCTATTATGTTAGGCTCAGCCACGAGGTCTTCAATCTCTGCGTTTTTTCGGACTCTCCAGCTACCATCTTCCCTCCTTATTGGACCCAGGATTTTCCGAAGAACTTTCCTCTCTGCCACTAGAAGCTGATTCTCCTCTTTAAGGGTTAGCGTCCAGGCTTCAGAACCGTACATAAGGATGGGCCTTATAACAGTTCAAGTTAAAGGTATGTATGAATTATTTTAAGTATTGTTTGTCAATTTTCATTTGTTTATTTATTTAAAATTACCGTGCTACGACAAGGCATATAAAAAGACTTTTTATTTTTTTACTGTTTCTGTATGGAAGCTTTTAACTATGTTCTCATAAACTCTCATGTATGATTTTTGTATTAAAATGTGTGTTAATATCTCTATATTGAAATTAATGATAATTTAGCTGCATCAAACTGCATCTGTGAGTGGTGGAGAGCTCGTAGCAAATGCTACGAGCACGCTACGAGATACAAATTACTCTTACAATTAGAACTAAACTTTTATTCCTTGTTTTAGGTACGACTTTTAAGTGTTTTCTTTTTCAAGAATGCTTGTGTTAGATACTTGGTTATCTATTAAGGACAGTAAAAATGATTCTGACAGAGGTCGTCGAGTTTTTCAAACACTGACGCAGTTACTTCCGGATATTGAAAATTTGAATACTGATGGCTTGCAAAATAGGATTTCTAATCTTTGTACAAGATTGGCGCAATATTGGAAGGCAGCTCACCGTTCACGTTTTCAAATGGTCAAAAAATACAGCGAATGGCTGAACGAAAGTGAAGTTTGCTGTTTGTCAACTGCGGCTTGTAACACTCAGCAGCCGGCGGCGGCTAGTGATCTTCCTTCAACAAGCAGCCTGTCATACAGAAAGAATTTCACAGACTGCTGCAAGAGGTCACGACGACGAAGATTAGCTAGGTTAGCTAAGGTAGATGATTCCGCTGTAAATTATCTTTTAAGTGAATCCGATCAATCTAACACCTCTTCTGTGGCATTCAACACTGATGAAGTTGTATCTTTCATAACTGAGGCTAAATTGACCAAACATCAATACGTATTATTAAAGAATATTATAAATTCTAAGTCTTCTAATGCAATGCCATCATATCAAAAAGTATTGGAAGCTAAGAAGCGATGTTACCCATTACGTGAAAATATCACGGAATCATCTGCCGAAATCGAACTACAATCTTTGTTAGATCACTACACTACACTCACTACATCCCGGATACTAGAATCTCAAAAAGAGGCCCTTTGTAACATTGATATTAGTAGGGAATTTGTTTTAATTGGTAAATGGGGCTTCGATGGCAGCACAGGACACAGCGAATACAAGCAGAAATTTTTAGATTCTAGTATCGGGGATGATTGTTTGTTTGTTACTTCATATTGCCCGCTTCAATTAATTTGTAAATCAAATACTTCTGACCCAGATTTTTTTAATGTAATCGTGTTAGTTAATCATTATCTACCTTAATTAACTATAAAATAAATACTGAAGCTAATGTATTTTGTTTAGATAATTCGTTCAATAATTAACCTGTATTTACCAAATCACGTATTAGTATTTAATTTTTTTTTGTTGAATAAATAACTTTTATTTTTATTGTAATCGAGTAATTTTATTGTATTTACCTTTATCGATCATAAAAAAATATAATTACATGCAATACCATGCTACTACACGTAGTTCAATAGCCGGAAAACCCTATGACCGCCCTTCCTTGAAAGCGGGACCACTGTGCAATGGTTCGATTCCTGGCTGGGTCGGGTGGGCGTTTAATTTTTTCACTGTATTTTATATAAATATTTAATTTATTGAATAAATTTACTGACGTCTGTTGTACAATGAAAAAGCTATAAACATTTACTTGTATTACAAAACAGTGTTTAAAATTAAACAAGGGCAAAATACGTGTTTAAAATATTGTCTGTTTTTTTTATATTAAAAGGAGGCAAACGAGCAGGCGGGTCACCTGATGGAAAGTAATCGCCGCCGCCCATGGACGGGTGTCCAAAACCAAAGTAATCGCAGATGCGTTGCTGGCCTTGAGGAAGGAGTTGGATCTTGAGGAGGAAGTAGGAATTGGGAGGGGGGAGCGGTGAGAGATGGGCCTCCGGTACTTTCACTTACCAGACGAAACGCAACAGCAACGAGTGCCATTTCACGCCGATATTCTGTGAGACCCGCATTGGGCCAGCGTGGTGGGTTATGGCCCAATATCCCCACGTGCTACTGATCATGTGGGAGGCCTGTGCCCAGCAGTGGGACATTTATAGGCTGATGATGATTCTGTGAGAGGGTGGTATTACGCCGGGCGAGCCGGCCCATTTCGTGCTGCAACGCAGCGTGGCCCTACCATTCAGACAGTGTCACTCATTTAGCACCACCCAGGGGTCACGTGTAGGGTCTCAAGGGTAAACCTACGGACGCGAGTAACTTTAACCCCCAACAAACTGTCTAACAATATCAGCTAAAAAACGACAGCATCTGTTTTAAGCAATGTTTAACTTTACCCATCATTTTGTAGTAAAGCAGCCAGATTTTAAATAAATAGCGCGTGAATCTAGTGCAGTGGTGCCTAACTGGTATTGCTCCAAGAGCTATTTTCAAATTCCTGACACCTCACGAGAGCACCGCCGAGTTAGTAAAAAACCTATAGATATAGGAAAGTACATTATTTAAACACACCATTTATTACAATAATATGACACACTAGACTCTAGGGACGCCCCACACTGGCGTCTTTCGAGCGTCAGCGTCGGGCCGGCGGGCGTCCACGCGGCGTTGGTGCAGCCGCTCAGCGACGGCGTGTCTAGTCGACGCCACGTGCTCGAAAGACGCCAGTGTGGGGGGTCTTTTAAAATTAATAGACCGCAACAGCAAAAAGTTAAGGCGAAGGGTAAGACACACTAGCGCCACCAATTGATAATTTGACAATTACTAACGGACCGGATCTTTTTTTAAACATTGCCTACCGTCTGATAACAGGAAAGCATCCATAGTATTTATTGAATAATTGTATTTATTTACATAATAATTGTGCACTACTTTTTGTTGCGTGGTTTATTCACAAAACGGGCTATCGCATTTATTCACAAACAATGGCCACTTTTGGTGTTAGCGAATGAATACAAAAACAAACCTAAAAGTAATGCAAATTTATTAAATAATAGATGTTTGCCTAGTGTCGGAAGGTCCGCAGTGTTTGAAAAAAAATCCAGTTTAGCAGTTATCAAATTAAATCCATTAGCGGCGCTAGTGTGCCTTACCTTCGCCTTAATGTAAGATTTGGCCGTTCACATTTAGTAAATGTAGGTATATGTATTCCTGATGCGATATTATTCGCGAGCGCCTAGAAAACAGGCCGCGAGCATTGAGTTATATTATAACTCAATGGCCGCGAGCTACCAGGTGCTCGCGAGCTACCGGTTGGGCATTACTGGGGTTGGTTTTCTTTACTATCCGTATTCATCCGAATACGTTTACGAAAACGAGAATTAGTATGGCATTGAAGCAGCGCCTCCTGGCGGCATAAAAGTAAAGTTATTAAATTGCTATACAAATTCTCGTTTACTTAAACGTTAAGGAATGGCGATTGAAACTCGCACTTGACATTGGCACCCTGATCTAGTGTATGCAGATGGACAGAGAGCGCTCTTTCATGGCTGTCAGCGGCTGACATAACTTACTCTGTAGTATGCTTACAGAATGACCACGGCGGCCCTCTGGTGACATGGGTGGGTTCGAAGGAAGTGGTCGTGGGTGTCGCCTCGTCAAGCCTGTACGACGAAAACTACTTCTGTGTCGCACCGTCCTTGTTTACCAGCACGCACTGTGTGATGAGATTCCTTATGTGCGGTCTGCAAATGGGCAAGGCAACGTCGAAAGATGGGTATGTATAGTAGGATAGTGGTATTGTGGTCGACAGGAACCGATGATCGACACTTACTTATATAAAAAACAATTAGTTATATACTCGTAAAAAATCAAAATTAAAAAAAAAAAACAAAAAACCCGCCTGCGTAAAAAATAATAAGTAACTTAATAGAAAATCAACTGAAAAGGCCGTAACAAGATAAAAAATCAATTTATGCAACATCATACATAACATGCAGTCGGAGGCATAAAATTTAATGATAAGTCAAATCATTCTCACTTTGTGCCTCCGACTGTGTGTGTGTGTAGTTACTTATTATTTTTTTCGCAGGCGGGTTTTTTTTTTTTTTTAATTTTTATTATTACTGGACCGATTTAAAAAAATCTTTCATTATTAGAATGCTACATTAGCGCTGAGTAACATAGGTTATATTAAAAAAATGTTTAAGAATAAAAGTACAGCCGTGCGAAGCCGGGGCGGGCAACTAGTAAGAGGTAACGTTTGTGACTTTGTTTGTTTGTTTGTATGTCGGGGCTAATCTCTGTAACTACTGGTCCAATTCTAAAAATTATTTCACTGATAGAATGCTATATCTTGCGGGTAACATAGGCTATATTTTATTTTGATAAAAAAAATTATAATGATTTTCGTAAAAAATTCGAAATCGACGTGGACAAATAATGATGAATATTTAAAACTATATTAATTTTTGGTGACGAAATGTGGTGTCGGATACTGGGTTACTGTGTCGAACACTGGTGTCACTTACGCCATTCGATACCACCAACAAATAACTTGTGTAGGGCATGTGGAGAGGAAACGGAGTCAATACAATACAGCACCTACTGTGTGACTGTGACTCTCTGGCTAGGAAAAGAATGGGACTCCTGGGGTCGGCTTATCAGAGACCGGAGGACTTCAGGCGCGAAAGAGCGAAGACGCTCTTAAGGACGTGGCCAAACTTATGGCATCTATCTTTACAGAGGAAGAAGAGTGAAAGGACGGGGTTGCACAAAAGATCCCGATGGGTCGAAGTGCCACTGCAATCCCTCTTGCAGTGGCACTTCGACCCATCGGGATCTTCCTCAGCAGGCCCCACTAAGTTAAGATAAGATAAGATACGCCATTCGATCACGTTAACGAAAAAGATCATATTGTATTGCAAAATTTTAAGTCTCCTCGGTTTCCATCAGGGAGGCTACTCTTGACGCATACTCAATCTCAATACAATTCCAATGCGATTATTATGTATCGATATTGGGATAAGTTTCGCAATTTCGGAACGCCCCATCTCGATAATAATTTGTTCACTCAATTTCCACGCAATTTAATTCCAATGTAGCGCTATTATCGCTTTTAAGAGTGCCATTTGAATTTTTTAGATTTGGGATTGGAAATTTATTATTGCAATTGTGTTTCAAGAGTAACCCACCAGGAGGCGATTCTTTAATGCCATACGTTTTCGTTAATGGCAAATAAAACTCGAAATTTTTAGGATTGCACTTTGCCCCACCAGTGGAGCAACTTGGTGGGGCAAAGTGGAATAATTCAACTAGGCTAGGCACACTTTAGCTGTTTTATTTTATGTTATTGTTCAAACATCCTGAGTTTTATGATAACATAAAATATAACAGCCAATGATACAGACTGCCAATCGAACCTTAAAAGTAAATTAAAGCTTTGACTACAATTTTTCGTATTATTTTAATAGTGATTTGCCATATTCGGGATTGTATAATCCCTGTATACCTACTTGTATAGGTATTACCAAACAGCCTATATAAGGTCACTTTTTATCAACTGCAAATATTTTGACAAAACATGTAATTATATCAGAGAAATAAGACCCTAGGATTAAAAAATAAATTCAGGCTAGTTTTTTTTTTTACTTTTCCTGACACAAAAATTGTAATATTTTTAAGAGCCTCTCTGCCGGTTTTTTTGAATGAAACTAGGGGCACGTGTAAGCGGTGAAGGCATTGCGGCCTCTCTGTTTCGGCTCCTTTGAATTGAAACTACCGAAAGTCCTATATTTTTCTTTTTAATCGAAATGTCTAATGGCGTTTTTCTTGAAAACTAGCGTATAAAAATTTAAGGTTTATTTATAAAAATAGTTTATATAATATAATATAATAGTTTAAATAATATGTTGTTGAATTTATTCTCAAAATATTTGCAGTTGATAAAATGTGACCTTAAATAATAAATTGAAATAACACAGGGAAAACGGAGCATAAGCCACCGTGGGCTCAGTGCGGTGCGGTGGTTATTAAAGACTGTTAATGCAGGCGGGACTAAAATCTTTACATGCCTTCCGAAATACGGAGGATCAAAAATCTCAGCTCAGGATAAAAAATGTTTAATTACCCATCCGATGAAGCCTTTGCGAAAGTTGCGAAAGTAGCAATCGCAGACCGGGCGCCCTAACCACTGCGCTATCGAGCTCCTTAGTAAGGTTCAATATAATATCCATATTACCATTGACAAGGTAAAGGGTTGTCCTATTAGGACTAGTACTTAGATGATCGTAGGTATTTTTTTTAAGGATAAATCGACGTTTTCTGAAAATGAAACCTAGCTAGATCGAACTATCGCCCGCGAAACCCCCTGCATACTAAATTTCATGAAATCTTTGGAGATGTTTGCGAGATTCAGATTATATATACATATACATACATATATACAAGAATTGCTCGTTTAAAGGTGTTAGATAAAGTTAATTAAGACTTAAAGTAAAGTAGATATATTTATATTTTTCAGACGAAGATTGTGTATGAATTTGAAAGAAGAGGAAGGTTACGAATTAGATGAAAGAGATGTTGATTGGGGAGGCTACACCGTCAACTCAAATGATAAGTAAGTTACAGTTATATTATTATTTATGTTCTTGAAAAGTATTACTTTTTCGGTTTCAAAGGATATCTTAAGCATGCTGTTTGAACCAAGAGTATACCTATTAAAAAAAATTGGTTGTCTGTAAAGTCGGTTTACTGACGATAGTTGAACGTGACAACGTCTTAAGAAGGTTTCGGGAGGTGTTGGGGGTGTCGGGGGGTGTTGGGGGTACGTACCGCGGTGGCGATGCCGGCCACGGGCTTGCACAGCAGCCTGCAGCAGCCCGTCGAACAGGTAGGCGGGAGGAGTTGGGGGTGTCGGGAGGTGTTGGGGGTACGTACCGCGGTGGCGATGCCGGCCACGGGCTTGCACAGCAGCCTGCAGCAGCCCGTCGAACAGGTAGGCGGGAGGAGTTGGGAGTGTCGGGAGGTGTTGGGGGTGTCGGGGGGTGTTGGGGGTACGTACCGCGGTGGCGATGCCGGCCACGGGCTTGCACAGCAGCAGCAGCCCGTCGAACAGGTAGGCGGGAGGAGTTGGTGGTGTCGGGAGGTGTTGGGGGTGTCGGGGGGTGTTGGGGGTAAGTACCGCGGTGGCGATGCCGGACACGGGCTTGCACAGCAGCACGGCTAAATTTCTACTCAGCCGATTGTGCTTCTTTGTCGTTCGTTCCGCGCTCTCGCTTGCACTTCAAGCCTTACATGGAACGCCTCAGAGCGAGGTAACGCCGAACTTTCGTGCGTGCAGCCGGCTCTATCGAATTATAAGACGTTGTCACGTCAACATCATAAACGCGAATTTTATAGAAAACTAGCTGACCCGGCAAACGTCGTTTTGCCATAAAAAATAAAAAAAATATTTAGGGGTGGACTACCCCTAACATTTAGGGGGATGAAAAATAGATGTTGGCCGATTCTCATAGATACCGGATGACCCGGCAAACGTTGTTTTGCCATAAAAAATTAAAAAAAAATTTAGGGGTGGACTACCCCTAACATTTAGGGGGATGAAAAATAGATGTTGGCCGATTCTCATAGATACCGGATGACCCGGCAAACGTTGTTTTGCCATAAAAAATAAAAAATAAATTTAGGGGTGGACTACCCCTAACATTTAGGGGGATGAAAAATAGATGTTGGCCGATTCTCATAGATACCGGATAAGCACAAAAAATTTCATCAAAATCGGTCAAATTACTAAAATGGCTATTAAAAAATAAGGGTTGATCGTAGAAGGGTGAAAATTGAGGATTGTATGTATTTTTGTATGTTGTATCATAAAAAAATAGAAATTAAAAATTTTGTCCAAAAAATAAAAAAAAAATTTAGGGGTGGACTACCCCTAACATTTAGGGGGATGAAAAATAGATGTTGGTCGATTCTCATAGATACCGGATAAGCACAAAAAATTTCATCAAAATCGGTCAAATTACTAAAATGGCTATTAAAAAATAAGGGTTGATCGTAGGAGTGAAAATTGAGGATTGTATGTATTTTTGTATGTTGTATCATAAAAAAATAGAAATTAAAAATTTTGTCTAAAAAATATAATAAAAAATTTAGGGGTGGACTACCCCTAACATTTAGGGGGATGAAAAATAGATGTTGGTCGATTCTCATAGATACCGGATAAGCACAAAAATTTCATCAAAATCGGTCAAGCCGTTTCGGAGGAGTATGGCAACGAAAACTGTGACACGAGAATTTTATATATTAGATGTTATTAAATTTGGTTTATTGGTTTAAAAAAATTATATTTGAAGGTTGTATGCTGACATTATCGACATTATATTAAGTTTTAATTAAAGAAAATATTACTTTGCAGAAACAACTCAAAATACTATTATGAAATGTCACAGAAATTCAATCATCAAGATGACACACAGGATGTGAACCAATACACAAGTGACAACCCTTACAGAGAAGGTGTCAAAGACATACTAGAACAAGACACAGACGACCTGGAAACGATTGTAGATATAATATAGCTATTGATGCAGTTATTACAAAAGATCAAGATCAAGCTCGCATTGACTGGAACCGACTAGGAAATCTTAATAATACCTATCTATACTAATATTATAGAGAGGAAATCTTTGTATTTTTGTATGTATGTATGTATGTATGTTTGCAACGAATAAACTCAAAAACTACTGGACCGATTTAAAAATTATTTCACCATTAGAATGCTACATTAGCGCTGAGTAACATAGGCTATATTTTAAAAAAAACTAAAAACGACAATTTAATTTTCCAATACAAAATGATTTGTTTGTTATGTTGTCATGGAAACCATTGATATATATTTAACTCAATGATGGAAACTGTCAAAGCGTTACGAAGTTCGCCGGGTCAGCTAGTATTTTATAAGATAAAATTTTACTGGAAAATATCAACCAGCCTCAGAAAGCTCGAGTGGGAGTTGAATCCACGACCTTTGGATATCCGATCCAATGCCTGATCGCTGAGCTACCGAGGCCCCAGACTCGTTGAATTTTTCTAGTAGTTTGTAATTTACGCTGCATTTTATCATGTAACTATATAAGGTCACTTTTTATCAACTGCAAATATTTTTTTTTTTACTTTTCCTGACACAAAAATTGTATTTTATGTAAAATAATATTTTTAAGAGCGGCCTCTCTCGGCTATGTCGGCTTTGAATTGAAACTACCGGAAGTGCTTTATTTTTCTTTTTAATCGTAATATCTTTTGGCGTTTTTCTTGAAAACTAGCGTAAAAAAATTTAAGGTTTTTTCATAAAAAATAGTTTATATGTATAATAATATGTTGTTGAATTTATCCTCAAAATATTTGCAGTTGATAAAATGTGATGTGTGTGTGTGTTATATAAGCACTTGTCAGTCGTTGTTTAAAGGTGTCCTTTTAAACAATCAAAAATAATAAAAAGTATCTTATGTTGAGGGCACAGAGATCATGCATTAGTTTTCTCAACAATACTATGATGTCGGATAACTTCAGCGCTGCATACTAAAGAAAAACCCTCAAACAAAAATAGATTATATTTCATGTAAAATAAAGTATTTTTTTGACAATAGACAACAATGTTTTTTTCTTCGTTATTTTGGATCGAGTGACGGTTTTGAGTTTTAAAACTAAGTTGTAACTACCGATTATTATAAATTGATTGAGGCAGAATGACGTATTAAGCAAGTTTAACGCTAAATTAAAAATAGATATAAGATAAGAGTGCAAACACACTTGACACAGGTCAGTTAATCCTCGGAATCAAATTTCCACTCAAACGAAAACGTCACAAGAAAGAAAAATTATTTTCAAATGGCTGCCATATTGTTGCGTAACTGTAGCGCAAGTTTAAAATTTGCAAATTTATCAAAGCAAAGTAAGGGGCGTGGCGAAAAATTAGCATACTCGTAGTTTCTTACATAATCAATAACTTTTATCTGTGGAATGAAAAATGATCAATTAAAAAAATCAAACTACCAATATCAGCTAGTAAATCTGACATTTATTTACACGATTAAAATATGTAACGGTATTATCACTTGAATATACAATGCCATTGAAGGTATTCCAACAGACGTCAAGACACAATCACTAACATTATTTAAATATACAAAGAAACACTATGAATACACTATATGAATACATATGAGCGCTAATTATTTAAATTTACAAAATATACATATACTTCAAACTTACAACGAAAACGCCTATATCTAAAACCGTTGGATATAAAAATTATGGAATCTTTTAAAAATTATATCTTCATTAGTTATTTATTCCAAAGTGGTATTTCAACGTTAAAGGTATAATGGGTATTTATTTTTATGTTAAAAATATAAACATCCGTTTTAATAAATGTAATCTTAAAAATAGTTTTTATTAATTTGAACGTCGTCGCTACTTAATCTATGCAAAAGTTATTTTTTTATTATTTTGGGGCGTAAACGTTACTTGCATCACCGATATATTTCTTTAACTCGATGTCAAAAACAAGATAACATAAGAGTGATAACAAGTAACAGTGCGAGGTTACCTTGGAATGCGTATAACAAAACACAAATTTCAATTTAATAAAAATCAATGTTATGTTAATCATACAACTATTTATATTCTAACATAAACACATAAAGTATAATATTATCCTATTTTAATCAAAGGCATACACAAAGTTGTTTAGAAACAAAAGGCAATCGTATTCCAAAGCAACCATAAATATCTAAAGAGGATGATATTTTGAAAACAAACCTTGCTACACCGAGTTACTTTTCATAATCATCGAAATTCGAACACATTACACATTTTAAAGCTATTATATTATCCCTTTTAGTTAAAAGTAAATATAGTCGACGATGGCAAATGAAGACTTGTGTTGAATACCTGCTGTTCAAATACTAGTACATATACTACTATCAAAACAATTATAGACGCGAGCTTTAACACTGTAATGACAGTCTTAACGACTGAACCATAATGTTTAAAATCGTTGGACTCCAAATTACAAATTGGCTATTAATACAAAAACATCTTTGTGTATTGTATTAATTGTGTTTTGTATTAAGTGAATATAAAATAAGAAAATTGTCGCGTAATAAATTTTAGTAACTTTTTTAAAATGTTATTGTAGTTTTTGTCAAAAGATATTCAACCCAAGACTTCACCGTTTCGACAGTAACAATGAAAGTTAAGAGAGCTACCTAATTAATCTTGTCATAAACATTACATCAGTCATTGTGGAAAATCATAATATTATAATCTTTTTATAACAACTTACAAATAACTTCTAGAGGATCCTATAGTTAAAAACATATTATTGGAATAACATTTTAATTATCACGCAATTAACGTTTTTCATAAAAGTGGACGAGATTATTTTTAATGGAATTAAAATATATTATTTCAGACATTGCAAAGTGTAACAATTTATCAGAAGTTTATTAAGTATGTTTTTTTTAGGTAAATATATATTTTTTTAAAAAGATTTTTTTATTTGAGAACTTTATATTGGTCAATTACTTGCAATGTATGAAAGAGAAGAGGAAACAGCAATAGATTTTATTAGTACCGTACGTAGTAAAAAAGCTAATGATCAATGTATATGAAGGAAATATGACTTTAAGGACAAATTTATTTAATGTGATGTTATTTAGAAATTCCTATTGGATATGTTCATAACCAACATTTTGGTTTATGAAGAGATGGGGCAAATTACTGATGCGACGGTTAATGAAAAAAGACTTCAATATTTGCTAGAAAAACTAATTGAGTATAATATCAAAACATTGGTACTGTACACACGCCTGTACAACTGCTCAAATTTCCTCAATAGACTTTAAACTTTATGACTAAGTTACATAGTTGAAAATGTATTGAAGAAACAGTTTTGGATAGGTTGACGAGCAGGCGTCTGTACATATTTTATAATAACAATAGCTTTAAGTAACAATTTGGAGTTTGTACTGTATTTTTTCGTTTATAACAATTCTCTTTTTTGCAGAGTATTTTGTAGTATCTAAATATCAACAAGAGGCGATTTGGCTAGAGTGATGTGTTATATTGTATTGGAAGAATGAATGTATGAAACGAACGAATGAACGAGTAAGTAAAAGAATGACACTTCTACCACAATGGAAATTTGTCGAACGAGCGTATGAGTAGAAAAACAAGTAAAAAAACGTTCGTTATACAGATTTGAGCGATTAAACAAAATGTATGCACGAAGAAGGCACCGTGCACAAATTGTTTCTTTCAAAGATTGATCTACTTTGTCACCCCAATACGATAGATTAATTTCGCGCTTACACTGTCGATGAACTGTCAAGTGAGAATTTAACACGTGTATGAAATGGACGAATACATGCGTGAACATAAGAAAGAGTGAACGAACGTATGGACGAGAGAATGAATGAATGAATGACGACTAACACCTCGGTTGCGCGCGTCGGCAGTCTGCGGCGATGGCGCGGAAGCACTCCTCGCACACTCGCACCGGCTTCATTTGACCGAAGCGGGGGAGCGGGATGGAGTTGGAACTACACGACGCGCAGAACACTTTACCTATTAAGACAAAACAATAGAGTATAATTTTTTGAAGTTAAATATATTTAAAAAATGCTAAAACGATATACCTTAAAATATGACAACATCATTATAATTATTTCAATCAAAATATGTCTAACGTAAAGTCGAAATCCTTACAGGATTACTATTATACTACTGCTATTCTATTTTTGTTTCAAGAGTTGAAATGGAAATTGTCCTGCTATGATCGGGCATTTTCCAATATTTTTGACGCTGTAAGGGAGAAAAGAGCTGGACACTTGCTGAGTTTCTTGCCGGTTCTTCTCAGTACAAGATCTCCCGGCCAGAGTAGACTTAAGAACCGATGGCATAGTGACATTCACAAGAGCTACTTGTAGCCTAAACTGAATAAAATGATTTTGAATTTGAATTGAATTTTGAATTTGAAGTTCTACAATCTACTGCCACTTAGGTTTGACAATTATCCATACTATATCGGTGACATTAATTTTCCTGCTAATCTTCCCATTTTTCAAAAAGTGTTGATATAATTCGATACTGATCATGGCCTTGTCCATTGCTATTTGCGTGAACTTGAGTCTATCCATGAAAAATTACACCTAAAACAGCATACTGCGATGAGAAGCAAATCGTCAAAAAGTAAAGTACATCACCGCTATTACTGTAGGGCTTAAACGCCGCTATTTTAACCGCCTGTGCTCTAGTGGTTTAGACCACCGATCTCAGACCCAGAGGTCGGGGTTTGATTCCCAGTGGGGGGTTACATGTTTGTGAACTCGGTGAACTTCTT